>CP136063.1:63430699-64030699 GCA_032622095.1 Siphonodentalium dalli | reverse complement strand
TACAAGTCTTTGGTAAGGCCACTAATGGAATATGCACCGACTGTATGGGACCCATATACAGACATGAATGTAGATGCATTGGAGAAAGTTCAACGACATGCCTGCTAAATATGC
Organism: Siphonodentalium dalli; assembly: GCA_032622095.1. Taxonomy (NCBI): domain Eukaryota; kingdom Metazoa; phylum Mollusca; class Scaphopoda; order Gadilida; family Siphonodentaliidae; genus Siphonodentalium; species Siphonodentalium dalli. Next base: position 64,030,585 of record CP136063.1, on the reverse strand, counting down.
TCGCAACAGATACAGAAGAACATCCAGCAAATCAGACATTATAGATCAACTGAGATGGCACTCTTTACAGTCCAGGAAGGCACCAGGCTCGACTATTCATGATGCACAAAATCCACCATCAACATGCTGCAGTCAAAATCGATGAATATGCTAAAAGAACAAGAGAATCCAGGCACACTAATGCGGCTGGCTACCTAATTCTACAATCCAACTACGATTACCACAAATGTTCTTTCTTTCCCTGGACCATAAGAGAATGGAATGCTATACCAATGGAAATAGTTACCATCATTCCAGTCGATGAGTTCAGGACCAGGATGATGACCCAACTAAATTCATGCTGGACGTCCAAGAAAACCAATCGACCCAGTAAAGAATCCACTCAACTAATCATGACTTCCAATTTCAAATCAAATTCAATTCAAATCAAATCAATTATATTATCACAAACCCTAATCATGAAGAGAAATTATCGCCAGTCGTTGCCAAAATAAATTAGTCATAAGCATCAGCCTGTTGATGGTGGACTGTAATCGGAAAAAGAAAAAGAAGAAGATGATAAAAGAACATTAACTCATATGGAGATTTAATAATTATTTATGATTATTAAAGACATATTTCATTATCAAAGATTCAGACAGACTGAGAGTATAATTTAGATGCCAAGGGGTTTTCATGCATAACAGTGGATAATTACCTGTATTTAAGCCAGTCCTTGACTATAGTATGAGATGAGGGCATATCTTAGAGAATAGTAAATTATCACTGATAATTTCACATCATTCATACACATAATCACCATTATGAATGTTGCTCTGTGGATAATTGTGATCACTGTTACTTAATAAATCGGATCGTGAACTTTTACACATTGTTATGAATAATTACTCAATCAGTACCCTGGGCCATATAAACACATCATCAGGATAGCTGGAGACCTAAGGGTAACAGGATATACATGATCCCGATTTGAACAAAGACATAACGCAGTTGGGTTGATATAAAAATAGACCGCTCGACCATATTATCAACCAAACCCAAACAGCGTTACATAGTCATATATGGTATTTTAATATCACTACTTTTATTATTATGCAGTCAATGGAAGGTGGACTAACTGGGATGAGTCAGAATGCTTAGTGACTTGTGGAAATGGCTATTATGTGCGCATTCGGACGTGCACCAACCCACCACAATATAACGGGGGAGAAGAGTGCGAAGGAAAATCGATGCAGATGGCGACTTGTTGGGAGCCAAGCTGTCCAGGCGAGTCCAAACTACACGATAGAGTTATCTCCCTCACCATGATCGAGCAAGTAAGCATAGATATATAAGAGAATGCATTAATTGGCACAGGATTTTCGCAAAATAACATGTACCAGGAAGCTAAAATCATTGGAGTTTTAACATTAAATTATTCATATTGTGGTAAACTTTTCAATTTATTAACTTGTGATATTAAAATGTTAATATTTATATCTGCAAGATCTGTGTCAACCGTGAATATGGTATTAATATTTGTACTCATTTTCAGATTATGAAAAAAAAAGAAAAGGCTTATTTGGCAATAAAACATACACGTAGGATGAAATTGCCATTGATATTATAAATTTCAACAAAAGCTCTGATTTGTCACTATTATTTGGCCATCACTTACTATAGGGCATAGGCACCTGAAGGCAAACTCATTAGGCTACCTACCGGTATGATCCATGTGATTATAAAACCATGTACAACCAGTAATTATATCACTGGTTATACAAGGTTTTAGAATCCCAGCGATATGCATGGTATTCAAAATGATTGCACATCTTTTATTTCAATCGTTTATCATGGATCTGGTATGGATTTCACAATTTGTCTTTATGGTCTTGTTGAAATGAATAATATAGCAATACCCAATGTAATGATATATTTACATCTTTTCAGGACACATTTTCCTTCCACTCAAAAAAGTCGAAGACCACAGCTGTAGAAAATGAGACCCAGCCCACCATATCTCCATGCATCTCAAATGTCTGTCCATCAGAAACTGCTGAGGCAATACGTCACGACCAACAACCAGAAAATATAATTTTTGAAGATGGTGTAGCTGGAGAATTGTTCATTCAACAAAAAGAAATTAATGATCCTGATCTTTTCAAAGAGCTCAAGCATCAAATGACTAAATGTTAACCCTTTACCCAACAGAAGGGCCCTGTGCCAATGCATTCTCTTATATATGCGAGTCGACCATAGGTCGCCTCGCATATATAAGAGAATGCATTGGCTTAACACATTAAAAATTATAAAATTGTTAAAGAATGTAAGAAAAAATGGTAAAAAGTGTTAAAAAAAGATTTTTTTTAGGCCAATGCATTCTCTTATATATGCGAGACGACCTATGGTCGACTCGCATATATAAGAGAATGCATTGGCACAGGGCATAACTGTAACCATCACAATGTGGTCAAGGAGCCGGCTCCAATGATATCCATATTTGTATGGTTCTATTGAGACAGACCGAAGATATTTTAGGCTGTTGAAGCTTTATTTGGCCGGTTTTGGCCGGTTTGTTGGGTAAAGGGTTAACCTGAATTGGCTGAGGAATCAACACCTCTTGGTGTACTGTGTGATCACATAACCGAAACACTTATCGCTGAAGTTAATCCTGAGCTTGTTACACTAGAATCTACCCCAGTTGACCAAAGTGAAAATCCAGTGTATCCTGGTTCGAAGAGATTGCTTGGTGTTACAATGCTGTTGTTATGTTGTTTCATGATTCGATTCCAACAGTCAGATGAAGCCATGACAGTATTTTTGAGCCTTTTGGAATTACTTCTACCAGAAGGATCTAGGCTGACAACCTCGCTTTATGGAATCAAAAAGTACTTGGGAGAATTTTGTCAGCCTTCCAAAAATTCAACATTATTGTGCATATTGTTACACTCATCTTGATGCTGGGAACACAAAATGCACAAATGAAGTCCGCTCAAAGATCTCACACTGTCTGAGAATAAAGATTACTTTGTGCAGCATTCACCGATCTCACAACTCAGAGTTTTTTTTTTAGGTTAGGCTAATGCATTCTCTTATATATGCGAGGCGACCTATGGTCGACTCGCATATATAAGAGAATGCATTGGCACAGGGTATATGGGTCGATACAAAACTCGGACCTGGCACTCAAAGGGTTAATGTGTCCTTCTCGAAGAATACAGATGGGTGCCTATCTTCAAGAGCTCTGGTGTGTCAATGTGGCCTGTATATCTTCTCGTGAACGAGCTACCAATAAAGGACAGAAAAGCAAGGGAGAATGTGTTGTTTTTCGGAATTTGGATTTCTGCAAATAAACCCATGATGTGGAGCTTTCTTAAACCCCTTCATGATGAAATACATGAAGGGGTGCAAATCCGATACGTGCAAATCCGATAACTTGATATATGTCATTGACGATGAGGATCGTCCGGGGATTAATTTCGTTGGGGAAACAGGGGGGCAGCTGAATATTCGCATGAACGGACATCGTTCAGGAAACCTGGTCGTGGATAAGTATTTCAGGGAAACGGAATTCAAAATCTCCGCGTGCACGTGATATATTCTCACATAACTACTATCATAATTCGCCAGGAAATTGAGCGACGTCTGATTCTGGAGTTGAAGGATCTAGGCTGACAACCTCGCTTTATGGAATCAAAAAGAGAATTTGGGAGAATTTTGTCAGTCTTCCAAAAATTCTACATTATTGTGCATATTGTTACACTCATCTTGATGCTGGGAACACAAAATGCACAAATGAAGTCAGCTCAAAGATCTCACACTGTCTGAGAATAAAGATTACTTTGTGCAGCATTCACCGATCTCACAACTCAGAGTTATGTTTTTGAGAAAGGAGTTCACTGAAAAGATTCGATCACATCGCTTCGAGCATTACAGACAAAATGCTGACAGTGGGCTCCGAGATGTTTATGATGGGCCAACTATAAGGAACTATACAATTGCATAATGTTTGACCCCATTAACCCTTTTAGTGCCAGGGGCCGATCTCATCGGCCCTAATTTATGGTCTGTAGAGTGCCCTAAAAAAAAATGTTTTTTTTTTTAGGTTAGGCTAATGCATTCTCTTATATATGCGAGGCGACCTATGGTCGACTCACATATATAAGAGAATGCATTGGCACAGGGTATATGGGTCGATACAAAAATCGGACCTGGCACTCAAAGGGTTAATGTGTCCTTCTCGATGAATACAGATGATGTGCCTATCTTCAAGAGCTCTGGTGTGTCAATGTGGCCTGTATATCTTCTCGTGAACGAGCTACCAATAAAGGACAGAAAAGCAAGGGAGAATGTGTTGTTTTTCGGAATTTGGATTTCTGCAAATAAACCCATGATGTGGAGCTTTCTTAAACCCCTTCATGATGAAATGAAACTGTTAGGAAATGGCATTAGTTTCATTGATTTTAGACAAGAGACATTCACTTGCAAAGCTTTCCTCATTTCATCAATTTGTGATTTACCTGCAAAGTGCCTGTTAACAAATAGTATGTAATTTAAAGGTGCTCATAGTTGTTGGTATGACCTTCAAAAATGTGAAATGAGGACATACACATGTTTTCCCATGGCATTCTCGGACAATGATTCCACAGGCCCACCTAGAACATCTGAGAATCTGAAAAGTTATATTTCTACAGCAATAAAAAAGCTCAAGGAAAATGACTACAAAAAAGTGCAAGTTGTTAATGGGATTAACTCTTTCAGTGCCAGGAGATCGGCCCTAATTTATGGTCTGTAGAGTGCCAGGGCCGATAAAATACGCCTAAAAAAAATAAAAAATAAACTTCTTTTTTTTGGGTTGATTTTTTTTGGGTAGGCTTAAGCATGCTATAGCGACTTTAAAAACAAACTGGATAAAACCTTAGGGGCATGTTATAACTCAAAACTATCAGCATGTATTCATAGTAATAATTTTGATGCCCATGAAAAAAACCTAAGATTCCCTGGCACTGAACCTACATAATAAGTCTGTTATAGAATATAAGAAAAAATTATTAAAATTGTAAAATAATTGTAAAAAATAATAACAAATGATGAAAAATTGTTAGGCCAATGCATTCTCTTATATATGAGAGGCGACCTATAGTCAACTCGCAAATATAAGAGAATGCATTGGCACAGGGTATATGGGTTGATACAAAATTCGGACCTGGCACTGAAAGGATTAAAGGACCAAACTGGTTTATGTTTCTGGTTTATGTTCATTGGAAGGCCTCTGAATTTCGGAACTTTCTTCTATACTGTTATACTGGGGAATACCAATTATGGGTGGTGTCCTTTCCAGTGAGCACTACCTCCATTTCTGCCTTCTAGTTAAAGCCATGCACATTCTTTTAACTGATCACTGATGTTGAGTTGGATACTTCCAGATCATGTATCATAGAATTTGTGTCAAATTTCGCAGATAAGTATTCATTAACCCTTTGAGTGCCAGGGGCCGATCTCATCGGCCCTAAACCTACAAAATAAGTCCGTTAAAGAATATAAGAATAAATTATTAAAATTGTAAAAAATTGTAAAACAAAATAATAATAATTGTTAGGCCAATGCATTCTTTTATTTTTTTTTTCGATTTTTAAAAAATAATTAAAATTGTAAAAAATTGTTAAAAATAATAACAAATGATGAAAAATTGTTAGGCCAATGCATTCTCTTATATATATATATGCATTGGCACAGGGTATATGGGTTGATACAAAAATCGACCTGGCACTCAAAGGGTTAAGATCTTGCATCAGATCTTGCATTTAACTGAAAATGTTAGAGCCAATGGTCCATTATTTGCAAACAATCTGTTCGTTTTTGAAGATCTAAATGGCTTTATCAAGAAAAACATACATGGCACGCAATTTTACAGTACATGAACTGTTGCCGGATTACAACCTCAAAATTTTTCTCAAATATCCATGGATGGCCCCAATGTGAATTGGTCATTCTACACCAAGATAACAGAAGCAATTAAATATTATTACAGCAACACTCTCCTGAATATAGGATTGTGTGGTTTACACATCATCCATGGTGCATAAAAGTCTGCTGTCCGTGATTGGGATATTAGTAATCTACAGCTTATTCAGCCCAGCTAGACAAGATGATTTCAAGAAGTATGGTTGTAGTGTACAGTAATGCTCTAATTAATCGACTTCTTAACCACATCATAATGATGGGTAACTTTTCAGGATTTAGTCGGAAATATCGCTTCTTGCCATTCATCGGAAAGCTTTCCGATGAATGTCAACAAGCCATATTTCCTGAAAAGTTACCCATAATTCTGCTTTGGTTAAGAAGTTGATTAATTAGAGCATCACTGTATTCCCATCTGTCAACAATGTCGATGGAATGTGGAACTACTGCCAATTCAACTATTAGCTAACATATTCTAATCCAGCCAATATTCTATGTACAAAGATATGTAAATTTATTGGAACTAAAACAAGGATTGACTGGTTATATGGGTCAAATTTGTCTTTAAATAGCCATGATTGAAATATGGGTCCTGAATTCCAACATCAGGTTCCTCATCTCTGTATTCAATCATGTATTTCACACAATGATGCTGGACTATCTTAACCCTTTGAGTGCCAGGGGCCCATCTCATTGGCCCTAAATTACGGTCTGTAAAATTGGCCCTAAAAAAATAAAAAATAAATTTGTTTGTTTTTCTTTTTAGATTTGTTTTTTTTTGGTTGAATTTTTTTTGGGTATGCTTAAGCATGCTATAGCGAATTTAAAAACAAACTGGATAAAACCTTAGTGGCATGCTATAACTCAAAACTATTACCAAGTATTCATAGTAATAATTGTGATGCCCATGAAAAACCCTGGCACTAAAACTACAAAATAAGTCTGTTAAAGAATATAAGAAAAAATTATTAAAATTGTAAGAAATTGTAAAAAATAATAAATAACAAATGATGAAAAATTGTTTGGCCAATGCATTCTCTTATATATGCGAGGCGACCTATGGTCGCATTGGCACAGGGTATATGGGTTGATACAAAAATCGAACCTGGCACTCAAAAGGGTTAAAGGGATACAGAACTCAAAAGTTATTGTTGGTTTCTATATTCTCTGCTTTGAAGGTGAATAGTCTTTCCATGATTTGGCTATCTGCATGCAGAGTATGAAGTAATATCTTACAGATGTGTGGTATAATTTGGGCTATAAATTACACATGTATTTCACTCCCTTAAGTAGCCTAAGGTAATAATCCACCTTAAAGCATATCATGGGTACAGACTAGTTCTGCACCACTAATCTGGGTCAGTCTTGATTGTTTATCTGACTTCACACAGCATAACTGGGGATCAATGGATAATGATACAATCATGGCATGACCCATGAGGTGTGACTGGGTGAGTAATTATCCCAGGTCACCCTCTGCCCTCTCATCTCAGTCTGTTGTTCAGTTGTTGCTAGAATCTCACCAAGGAAGGATCACAGATGAAGATCTTGGGCCGGCCCGACAAACAGCAGCGGGAGCAGCTCAGAAGCCAAGTACGGTATGTACTGTGTGAACTGTGATGAATGAGACTGAGAACATGTTAATATATGGACCCCAAAAAATACTACAGATGGCAGAGAAGCCGGAAAGAAAATAGAATACTCGTCATCAGATAAGTCAGCAGCACAAGGTCTGGGATGTTCGACATTGAGGGAGTCTTTTGTGGAGAGCACATGTATAGTAATGCCCTAATTAATCAACCTCTTAACCAAAGCAGAATTATGGGTAACTTTTCAGGATTTAGTCGGGAATATGGCTTGTTGCCAATCATCGTAACGCTCTTGGCGAGGTTTTCCGATGAATGGCAAAAAGCCATATTTCCAACTAAATCCTTAAAAGTTACCCATAATTCTGCTGTGTTTAAGGAGTTGATTAATACTTGATTCACCTAGAATGAATTTCAAAATTAACGACTTAAGCAGAAAATTCAATTGCTTCTATTTCTCTTACAGAATTTGACAAATTGACTGCAAACTGAATGTGCCCCACTGACTGGACACCCAACTCTATCAAACTGATCACAAATTGAATGTTTAGGCAAATTCGTGGGGGTTGCATTAGCAGTTTGCACTTGCTTCCATGCTGCTGTGGCAGAGAGCACATTTAGTTCAATGAATCAGGTGATCAACAAGTATACAGGTAACAAGAGAAGACATACAGTTCAATATAATCTATGAAGTATTTCCTGTGATCACAGAAGAAAAGCACAGTGGAATATTTCAAAAGACAAGATAGTCTTCATGACCCAGTGAACAAGGAAGTAAATGACAGAATTTGTTCTTCGAAGATACTGAATGAAAAGGGGAAAGGAACAATTCACACAGCTATGCCTCAGACAGATTTCATCCCTACTTACGTAAAATTGGCAAGTATGAAGGAAAAAAGTCAATCATTAGTTCTCATGGCAGATAATTTTTATCATGTGCAAAGTGCAGGGACGTAACAGGGGGATGTCTACTGCTACCCCCCCCCCCCCCCCATTGAAATGTCATTATGAAAATCTTGAGTTCAGCAAACAAAAAGGCAAAATAAGCTTACTCGCATGCGATGACATCAAAATGTAAAAGCCTTAAATGTAAAAACGTTATATCACTATGGTAAGGGTTAGGGTCATGGTGTTAGCATAACCCTATGCCTCAGTTATCTTAGATTTCAATAACGTGTACAAACACATAATTCGCTAGTTGAAATTTTACAATCACTCGAAAAATTGCAGTAAATAACACACTTAGCAATGTACTAATATTCAATTAAGCATGGGAAACATTGTAAAATACTTATTTCTATGCTTTCTTAGCACTCAAGTATAAAAAATAACACAATTTCATAACAATTATAACATTTTACTCCATATAAAATGTTCATAGCGTTGAACTGTCCAGATTCCTATTCAGCTGTTTCATGACTATACTATATGTACATGGAAGAAAATCCCACATAGCAAACAATATTACAAAATACAAGTCATTTTATTCAAAATAAAATGTTCGTGTTGTTGAACTGTCCAGATTCCTATTCAGCTGTTTCATGACAATACTATATGTATATGGAAAAAAATCCCACACAGCAAACAATATTACAAAATACAAGTCAATCGAGTCCATTCGAAATAGCACATTAGCTGATCAAATTCCAGATTAATATGTCATGTGGAGCAACTTAAATTGATATGCATGAATAAGGAAGTTGAATTAACCAGATATTAAATCCGACGTTCCATGTTTGCCGTACCGTTCTCTATCTCATACCATGTCTTCACATTGGTCATAAGCCTCATGGACTGTTTTCTTGTCCAGTTTCATACAATTCCGCCTTTTCAACTATTATCTCGCATAACGTACTTGTAATTATTTTTGTTTACAGCTGCGTCATCAGACACACCACCATAGCAAAGAATTTCAGAGATGAAGATCATGCACTAACCTCCAATTCAAATTATGAAAGTATCATCGAGGTAAATAACTACAGGTTTAAATTACCCACCCATATCAATACACTACGATACAGAATAAGAACGGAATCGCCCATCAGCAGAATGCAAAGTAGTATGATCAATCTTGAAACGTTATCAAATTGATAATCCATCTCGGTAAACAAATTGATAATGAGTGGAAATTCATATTAACATGAATTCCGTCTAATTATATTGTAGTCTGTGAACTTCAACATAAACAAGTAAATTTATATGCATTCATAACGCATTAAACAGATATTAAATACCACCGTTCTCTATCTCGTAACATTTCTTCACATTGGTGATAAGCCCCATGGACTGTTTTCTTGTACAGTTTCACCTGAACACAATTTCCTTTTGAACTATTATCTCCGATAACGTACTGCTAATTATTGTTTACAGCTGCTCCATCAGGAACACATCCATGGGTAAAAACTTCAGAGATGACGATCGAGCGCTTTCATTAAATTCAAAGTATGATAGTATTATAGAGGTAAATAACGAGTTTTAAATTTCCTACCCATATCAATACACTACGATACAGAATAAGAACGCAATCACCCATCTGCAGAACGCAAAGTAGTATGATCAATCTTGAAACGTTATCAAATTGATAATCCATCTCGGTAAACAAATTGATAATGAGTGGAAATTCATATTAACATGAATTCCGTCTAATTATATTGTAGTCTGTGAACTTCAACATAAACAAGTAAATTTATATGCATTCATAACGCATTAAACAGATATTAAATACCACCGTTCTCTATCTCGTAACATTTCTTCACATTGGTGATAAGCCCCATGGACTGTTTTCTTGTACAGTTTCACCTGAACACAATTTCCTTTTGAACTATTATCTCCGATAACGTACTGCTAATTATTGTTTACAGCTGCTCCATCAGGAACACATCCATGGGTAAAAACTTCAGAGATGACGATCGAGCGCTTTCATTAAATTCAAAGTATGATAGTATTATAGAGGTAAATAACGAGTTTTAAATTTCCTACCCATATCAATACACTACGATACAGAATAAGAACGCAATCACCCATCTGCAGAACGCAAAGTAGTATGATCAATCTTGAAACGTTATCAAATTGATAATCCATCTCGGTAAACAAATTGATAATGAGTGGAAATTCATATTAACATGAATTCCGTCTAATTATATTGTAGTCTGTGAACTTCATCATAAACAAGTAAATTTATATGCATTCATAACGCATTAAACAGATATTAAATACCATCGTTCTCTATCTCGTAACATTTCTTCACATTGGTGATAAGCCCCATGGACTGTTTTCTTGTACAGTTTCACACAATTCCACCTTTTCAACTATCACCTCAAATAACGTACTTGCAATTATTATTGTGTAATGTGTAATTATTATTGTTTACAGCTGCGCTATCAGGAACGTGACGATGGCGAAACCATTTAAAGACAACCTTCGATCACTCCAATCGAACACAAACTACGGGAGTAGCATAGAGGTAAATAACTAGAGTTTTAACTTGCCTACCCATATTACTGTACTACAATAAAGAACAAGAAACCATAGTCAGAAATGGTAATGCCACCAAGATCATTAAATCAATATGCATTCAAAACGCAGTTGAATTAAACAGATACAGTTTCCCCTGAAAACAATTCCGCCTTTTCAACTATCATCTCAAATAACGTACTTGTAATTATTATTGTTTCCAGCTGCGCCATCAGGAACGTGATGCAGGCTCAAACATATAAAGACCAGGATCGTTCACTACAGTCTAACACCAATTACGTAAATAGCATAGAGGTAAATAACTAGAGTTTCAAATTACCAACCCATATTAATGCACTACAATAAAGAATAAGAATGCATCGGCCATCAGCAGAACGCAAAGTATTGTGATCAATCTTCAAACATATTATCAAATAGATAATCCATCTCGGTAAACAAATTGATAATGAGTTGAAATTTCATATCGACATGAATTCCGTCTAATTATATTGTAGTCTGTGAACTTCAACATAAACAAGCTAATTTATATGCATTCATAACGCATTTGAATTAAACAGATATTAAATACCATCGTTCTCTATCTCGTAACATTTCTTCACATTGGTGATAAGCCCCATGGACTGTTTTCTTGTACAGTTTCACCTGAACACAATTTCCTTTTGAACTATTATCTCCGATAACGTACTGCTAATTATTGTTTACAGCTGCTCCATCAGGAACACATCCATGGGTAAAAACTTCAGAGATGACGATCGAGCGCTTTCATTAAATTCAAAGTATGATAGTATTATAGAGGTAAATAACGAGTTTTAAATTTCCTACCCATATCAATACACTACGATACACAATAAGAGCGCAATCACCCATCTGCAGAACGCAAAGTAGTATGATCAATCTTGAAACGTTATCAAATTGGAGTTGAAATTTCATATTAACATGAATTCCGTCTAATTATTTTGTAGTCTGTGAACTTCAACATAAACAAGCTAATTTATATGCATGTTATTCCCCGTATCTCGTTAAAAGTTGTGGGGTATATATCATTTATCTTGTTTGAAACTAATTATATGTCAATTTTGTTAACCATGTTCTGAAATGGCTTAAAAGTTAATGGGTAAATATTTATACGGCTGCACAGAATAATCAATATATATATAAACATCAAATAGATAATCCATCTCGGTAACCAAATTGATAATGGGTTGAAATTTCATATTAACATGAATTCCGTCTAATTATATTGTAGTCTGTGAACTTCAACATAAACAAGTAAATTTATATGCATTCATAACGCATTAAACAGATATTAAATACCATCGTTCTCTATCTCATAACATTTCTTCACATTGGTGAGAGGCCTCATGGACTGTTTTCTTGTACAGTTTCACACAATTCCACCTTTTCAACTATTATCTCAAATAACGTACTTGTAATTATTATTGTTTACAGCTGCGCTATCAGGAACGTAACGATGGCGAAACCGTTTAAAGACAACCTTCGATCACTCCAATCGAACACAAACTACGGGAGTACCATAGAGGTAAATAACTATAGTTTTAATTTGCCTACCCATATTACTGTACTACAATAAAGAACAAGAAACCATAGAAATGGGAACGCCACCAAGATCATTAAATCGATATGCATTCAAAACGCAGTTGAATTAAACAGATACAGTTTCCCCTGAAAACAATTCCGCCTTATCATCTCAAATAACGTACTTGTAATTATTATTGTTATTACATATGCCGGGGTGGGTGGGTGGTCAATGACACCAATAAGCAATTTTTTCCGCAACTAAAAAAATAATTTCCTGCTTATGTTTAGTGTTTTGGCAATGAGTTGGGCTTCAAAACCACTTTGAATGAGAGAAATAATGTAATTCTAACTGGTAAACTGACTGCAGGCAGTTATCGTGTTGTATTTTGAAATCCAAGATGGCCGCTGGCAGCCATGATTTTTTTTGGCCGAATGACCTCAAAATGATTCAATCCTATTTACATGTCCATGTTAACATCCATGATAAATAGTATGCATAGAAATTCATATACAGCTGTTTACAGTGAATTTCCCCCCGCAAATCTCTGTTTTAGTGTTAAAAGGGGGGGTGGGTGTAAAAAAATGGTCGAAAAAAACTGCTGAAAACGGAAAAAAAATTGGCGGTGGGGGTGGGTGGGTACAAAAAATGATCGAAAGGGAAAAAATACCATACATGCCTGAATTTCCCCCCCCCCCCCCCCCCCCCCCCCCCCCCCCCCCCCCCCCCCCCGTGTGAAAAAGAAATTATCTCAAATGGATATTGTAAAGTTTGAACTGTTACATCATGGCTTGTAAAAGACTGAACTACAATTCCTGCCCTATCAACTGTATTTAGATGACTACATGTATAACTACATGTATGAACTAGAATGCACTCGGAGAGATGCCAACGTGCACAAAAAAGTAATAAAAAATAATTAAAAATAATAATTTCACTGTAATTTACTTAATTTAATGTTAGCAAAAAAAGACAATTACAATCTTCAAAATTTTTATTTAGGGGATAACAGTGTGGTGTTTTGCGATTTCGGAAAGATACATGGCGAATATACTGTGGCAAATGTAGTTAATGGGCGGAGCCGGAGCCCATTAACGGGTATTTGCCACAGTATATTCGCCATGTACCTTTCCGAAAATCACAAAACACAACACTGTTATCCCCATTCTAATGCTCTTCGAACTTAAAAATGTTATGTAGTCAAACAAATGGCTCGTAATTATCAACGAAATGTACGGCCATAGAAAACACTCAGCCAATTCACGACTTTATTTTAAATTTAATGCGCCAGATAAAATATAGTCCCCCAATTACCATTGCTCTTATCGTTAAAAATACTGATAAACATGAAAAATTGCCACCTCAAATAGAAATAAATATGCACACCAATTAGTTTCTGCATGTACCTGATGTCTTTTTCAGATGTTTACCACTTACAAATTGCGGTTTTGATTTTACCGCCATCTTGAAGTTGAATTGAAACAATGGGAAATTGTTTACTCAATACGATGTATTGCACGCTGTGTCTGTCGCGGTTTCATGTCAAGAAATTTGGTCAAATGATATCGAGACACTGACATTTGTGGGGTATAACGTTGTGGTGTTTTGTATTTTCTGAAAGTACATGTACACAGGGCGAATGTACTGTGTCAATTTTCGACAAAAGCCACATCGCTGGTTTGTTTATAAAGCAACGAGCTAGTAACAGAAGTCAGTGCCAAGGGCATCAACTCTATAGCCTAATCTATCTATGTTAACGTCGCCAGCATGTACTGTAAGGGTGACGTCATGGATCGGTAGGGTGACACCAATGTACCTACGAATCTGACTGAACGCCATACTGTTGCGCGAGTGCATATAATTAGCTTTAATGGATCATCCACATAGACAAACACACAGTACTGTGATACTATCCATGCATCAATGAACATTTCCCAGAGTATTCAGAAAAGTGTACAAAAACACCATCGACATAGACATAACACACAATGGATTAAATGGTATAAGTTGTGCCTCTTTTTCAGCACACTAAAACACACACATGCAGTTCTGTGATACTATCCATGCATCGATGAACATTTCCCAGAGTATTCAGAAAAGCATTCCAGAAGCTGACATGAACCTTTTGGTGAGTCTCAAAGCTATTTATACTGATTTTTTGTTCACTTTATGCACACAAACAACATGTCTGCTAATAATGTTCTTTGTTCATTGACGTGCAGCCATCAGTTCAAAGATTCACATTCAGTGGAAAGCTTCAGATTGGCAATCTCTGATTTTCTACAACAGATCAGTTCTCTTCAAGGATTTCCTGACTAATGAATATTTTTGTCACTGGCTTCTATTAGTAAATGGACTCTAAGAAATTATCTAAGATGGATATTGTAAAGTCTGAACTGTGCTTGAAATAATTTGTTGTCCTCTTCATGGAATTGCATGGTGAAGAACTATGAGAGATTGATGGCAGCACGTGGCTACGCGGAATCTATCACCAACATATGTGAATCAAAAACCGGCATATACACGTTGAAAATAAAAAAACCGACGGGCGGTGATCACTCAAAATGGCACAGTGGACTATAAGTTTCTACATGTGAAAATACGTCTTAGTTGATTTTAAGGCATTACAGTATGTATATACATGTATGTACAGAGGTTGGGCAGAGTACAAGTATGGCTTTGGTGACTTAACACGAGAATTCAGGTCGGGTAAGATAACTTATGATTTTTACAGAGGTTGGGCAGAGTACAAGAATGGCTTCGGTGACTTAACACGAGAATTCAGGTCGGGTAAGATAACTTATGATTTTTACAGAGGTTGGGCAGAGTACAAGAATGGCTTCGGTGACTTAACACGAGAATTCAGGTCGGGTAAGATAACTTATGATTTTTACAGAGGTTCGTCCGAGTACAAGAATGGCTTTGGTGATTTAACTCTTGTTCCGCAAAACTTTTGGCTAAAATCTTTTTGTGGCCAGATTTTTACAGAGGTTGGTTAGAGTATAAGTATGGGTTCGGTGAATTAACATGGAAATTCTGGTCCGGTAAGTTAACTTATTATCACAGTGACTTAACATGGGAATTCTGGTCGGGAAAGTTAACTTATTATCACGGTGACTTAACACAGGAATTCTGGTTGGTTAGAGTATAAGTATGGGTTCGGTGACTTAACATGGGAGTTCTGGTCGGGAAAGTTAACTTATTATCATGGTGACTTAACACAGGAATTCTGGTTGGGTAAGTTAACTTATTATCACAGTGACTTAACACAGGAATTCTGGTTGGGTAAGTTAACTTATTATCACGGCGACTTAACACAGGAATTCTGGTTGGGTAAGTTAACTTATTATCACAGTGACTTAACACAGGAATTATGGTTGGGTAAGTTAACTTATTATCACAGTGACTTAACACAGGAATTCTGGTTGGGTAAGTTAACTTATTATCACAGTGACTTAACACAGGAATTCTGGTCGGGAAAGTTAAGTTATGATTTTTACAGAGGTTGGTTAGAGTATAAGTAAGGATTCGGTGACGTAACACAGGAATTCTGGTTGGGTAAGTTAATTTATTATCACAGTGACTTAACACAAGAATTCTGTTCGGGTAAGTTAACGTATGATTTTTTACAGAGGTGGGTTAGAGTATAAGTATGGATTCGGTGACGTAACACAGGAATTCTGGTCGGGTAAGTTAATTTATGATTTTTACAGAGGTGGGTTAGAGTATAAGTATGAATTCGGTGACGTAACACAGGAATTCTGGTCGGGTAAGTTAACTTATGATTTTTACAGAGGTTGGTTAGAGTATAAGTAAGGATTCGGTGACGTAACACAGGAATTCTGGTTGGGTAAGTTAACTTATTACCATGGTGACTAAACACAGGAATTCTGGTTGGGTAAGTTAACTTATTACCATGGTAACATAACACAGGAATTCTGGTTGGGTAAGTTAACTTATTACCATGGTGACTAAACACAGGAATTCTGGTTGGGTAAGTTAACTTATTACCATGGTAACATAACACAGGAATTCTGGTTGGGTAAGTTAATTTATTACCACGGTAACTTAACACAGGAATTCTGGTCGGGTAAGGTAATTTAAGTGCTAATTTAATGCTAAGTGAAGAAACCAGCAATCAGTAAAATTAGTATTATAGGATGAAGAAAACAAATTCAATTACCCTGTATGTATTGGTGATGCAGTGAATGAGTGAACACGGACTCACACCAAAACCTAGGGCATCAAGTACAAGGTTCTCAGTTTGACAACAACCTCTTAAAGACATTTGAAAAACTACGAAGGTTCTCCGGTGTACAACATCTTCAAGCCATTTGAAAAACCTGGTCACAAGAGACTCAGTTGTATGTGTCATCAACAGGCAGATTAAGGCAACTAACCCAGCCTGGTTGCTCAATAAGGCTCTATTGTATGTGTCGTCCACAGGCAGATTAAGGGAGCTAACCCAGCCTGGTTGTAACTAGCAGACACTCTATACAACTAAGACTTAAAATTTAGGAAGGCATTAGAGGTTATTTAGAGTTACGGAAGGCATTAGTGATTGAAATTATAGTTAGAATAGTCACATCTGTTAAAACCGCCATAAACATATGTATAGCTATTTTTATGCTTGGGAATTTCCATCGCAACTAAGTAGGTCACTTTGCAATATTGAATTTTGCACATTAATTTTACCTTGGAGCATCTCACGTTTTGTATGTCATATCTTCGCTTCCATGACCAATATTGAAATAAGAATTAAACTTCTATGAACAGAGTATCCACTATTGTCATGTTAGTAAATAAACTCGGTTCTAGTCAGACAAAATTTTGTTGGGACTATTTTCTCTTGCATATCAATCTAACTACTCTTAGTATCTGTTGTATTCGTAGACCTCTGAAACTAATTTCGTATATGCATGACGCATGCGCACTAACATGACTCCTGAGCTTATAAAATGATTATCGCACACAGCTAGGGACATACTTATTAAACGATCAGACAGTATCACATCGTAGTCAATGCCCAGAACATAACAACATCCAGGCTACCGACCCCCAGATACATGTAGGCTACCGACCCCCAGATACATGTAGGCTACCGACCCCCAGATACATGTAGGCTACCGACCCCCAGATACATGTAGGCTACCGACCCCCAGATACATGTAGGCTACCGACCCCCAGATACATGTAGGCTACCGACCCCCAGATACATGTAGGCTACCGACCCCCAGATACATGTAGGCCTTTCGCTGCCGCTTTCTGAAGGACAATCACAGTGATCTTCATAATATTATGACTCCATGCAATGTCAAGCCATGCAGCATCAGCATTAATAGTAACACTCAATTACACAAAACACATTCACCCTCCCATTTCAATCTACACTCTTCGGCGCATTATAAGAATGTTGTCCAATTTTATATCACAATTATATCTAATGAAAGTGTCAATGACACTGTAGCTCAACTTGGAAAGGGAATAATTTAATATATTACAGTCAATGGAGCGATTAGGAATGTGGAAAGTTGAATGTCTAATACTAGTTTATAGACATGAAGAGAAAAGTAAAATCCAAGATGGCTGCTGGCGGCCATGTTTTCGGCCGAATGACCCCAAAATGAGTCGTTCCCATCTACATGTCATCGTTAACATCAATGACAAATTTTATGACGATCAGACTAAAGGTACGACCTGTAGCCCATGCTATAGAATTTAGTCATACAAAGAGTAAAATCCAAGATGGCTGCTGGCGGCCATGTTTTTTGGCCGATTGACCCCAAAATGACTCGTTCCAATCTACATGTCATTGTTAACATCCATGACAAATTTGATGATGATCAGACTAAAGGTACGACCTGTAGCCCATGCTATAGAATTTAGTCATACAAAGAGTAAAATCCAAGATGGCTGCTGGCGACCATGTTTTTTGGCCGATTGACCCCAAGATTACTCGTTCCCATCTACATGTCATTGTTAACATCCATGACAAATTTTATGATGATCAGACTAAAGGTACGACCTGCAGCCCGTGATAAAGAATTTAGTCATACAAAGAGTAAAATCTAAGATGGCTGCTGGTGGCCATGTTTTTTGGCCGAATGACCCCAAAATTACTCGTTCCCATCTACATGTAAATATTATCATCCATGACAAATTTCATGATGATCAGACAATCAGTACGACCTGTGGCCCGTGCTAATGGATTAAATTTTGAAATCCAAGATGGCCGCTGGCGGCCATGTTTTTTGTCCGAATGACCCCAAAATGACTCGTTCCCATCTACATTCCAATATCAACAGCCATGACAAATTTTATAATGATCAGACTAAAGGTACGACCTGTAGCCCGTGCTAAAGGATTTAGTCATACAAAGAGTAAAATCCAAGATGGCTGCTGACGGCCATGTTTTTTGGCCGAATGACCCCAAAATGACTCGTTCCCATCTACATGTCATTATTAACATTCTTGACAAATTTTATGATGATCAGACTAAAAGTAGGACCTGTAGCCCGTGCTAAAGGATTTAGTCATGCAAAGAGTAAAATCCAAGACGGCTGCTGGCGGCCATGTTTTTTGGCCGATTGACCCCAAAATGACTCGTTCCAATCTACATGTCATTGTTAACATCCATGACAAATTTGATGATGATCAGACTAAAGGTACCACCTGTAGCCCGTGCTAAAGAATGTAGTCATACAAAGAGTAAAATCCAAGATGGCTGCTGGCGGCCATGTTTTTGGGCCGAATGACCCCAAAATTACTCGTTCCCATCTACATGTCAATATTAACATCCATGACAAATTTCATGACGATCAGACGAACAGTGCGACCTGTGGCCCGTGCTAATGGATTGAATTTTGAAAACAAAGATGGCCACTGGCGGCCATTTTTTTTGTCCGAATGACCCCAAAATGACTCGTTCCCATCTACATTCCAATTTCAACAACCATGATAAATTTCATGATTATCAGACTAAAGGTACGACCTGTAGCCCGTGCTAAAGTATTTAGTCATATAAAGAGTAAAATCCAAGATGGCTGCTGGCGGCCATCTTTTTTGGCCGAATGACCCCAAAATGACTCGTTCCCATCTACATGTCATTATTAACATTCTTGACAAATTTTATGATGATCAGACTAAAAGTAGGACCTGTAGCCCGTGCTAAAGGATTTAGTCATGCAAAGAGTAAAATCCAAGACGGCTGCTGGCGGCCATGTTTTTTGGCCGAATGACCCCAAAATGACTCGTTCCCATCTACATGTCATTATTAACATTCTTGACAAATTTTATGATGATCAGACTAAAAGTAGGACCTGTAGCCCGTGCTAAAGGATTTAGTCATGCAAAGAGTAAAATCCAAGACGGCTGCTGGCGGCCATGTTTTTTGGCCGATTGACCCCAAAATGACTCGTTCCAATCTACATGTCATTGTTAACATCCATGACAAATTTCATGACGATCAGACGAACAGTGCGACCTGTGGCCCGTGCTAATGGATTGAATTTTGAAAACAAAGATGGCCACTGGCGGCCATGTTTTTTGTCCGAATGACCCCAAAATGACTCGTTCCCATCTACATTCCAATTTCAACAACCATGATAAATTTCATGATTATCAGACTAAAGGTACGACCTGTAGCCCGTGCTAAAGGATTTAGTCATACAAAGAGTAAAATCCAAGATGACTGCTGGCGGCCATGTTTTTTGCCCGAATAACCCAAAAATGACTCGTTCCCATCTACATGTCATTGTTAACATCCATGACAAATTTTATGACGATCTGACTAAAGGTACGACCTGTAGCCCGTGCTAAAGGATTTAGTCATACAAAGAGTAAAATCCAAGATGGCTGCTGGCGGCCATCTTTTTTGGCCGAATGGCCCCAAAATGACTCGTTCCCATCTACATGTCATTATTTACATTCATGAAAATTTTTATGATGATCAGACTAAAGATACAACCTGTAGCCCGTGCTAAAGGATTTAGTCATACAAAGAGTAAAATCCAAGATGGCTGCTGGCGACCATGTTTTTTGGCCGATTGACCCCAAAATTACTCGTTCCCATCTACATGTCATTGTTAACATCCATGACAAATTTTATGATGATCAGACTAAAGGTACGACCTGCAGCCCGTGATAAAGAATTTAGTCATACAAAGAGTAAAATCTAAGATGGCTGCTGGTGGCCATGTTTTTTGGCCGAATGACCCCAAAATTACTCGTTCCCATCTACATGTAAATATTATCATCCATGACAAATTTTTCATGATGATCAGACAATCAGTACGACCTGTGGCCCGTGCTAATGGATTAAATTTTGAAATCCAAGATGGCCGCTGGCGGCCATGTTTTTTGTCCGAATGACCCCAAAATGACTCGTTCCCATCTACATTACAATATCAACAGCCATGACAAATTTTATAATGATCAGACTAAAGGTACGACCTGTAGCCCGTGCTAAAGGATTTAGTCATACAAAGAGTAAAATCCAAGATGGCTGCTGACGGCCATGTTTTTTGGCCGAATGACCCCAAAATGACTCGTTCCCATCTACATGTCATTATTAACATTCTTGACAAATTTTATGATGATCAGACTAAAAGTAGGACCTGTAGCCCGTGCTAAAGGATTTAGTCATGCAAAGAGTAAAATCGAAGACGGCTGCTGGCGGCCATGTTTTTTGGCCGATTGACCCCAAAATGACTCGTTCCAATCTACATGTCATTGTTAACATCCATGACAAATTTGATGATGATCAGACTAAAGGTACGACCTGTAGCCCGTGCTAAAGAATTTAGTCATACAAAGAGTAAAATCCAAGATGGCTGCTGGCGGCCATGTTTTTGGGCCGAATGACCCCAAAATTACTCGTTCCCATCTACATGTCAATATTAACATCCATGACAGATTTCATGACGATCAGACGAACAGTGCGACCTGTGGCCCGTGCTAATGGATTGAATTTTGAAAACAAAGATGGCCACTGGCGGCCATGTTTTTTGTCCGAATGACCCCAAAATGACTCGTTCCCATCTACATTCCAATTTCAACAGCCATGATAAATTTCATGATTATCAGACTAAAGGTACGACCTGTAGCCCGTGCTAAAGGATTTAGTCATACAAAGAGTAAAATCCAAGATGGCTGCTGGCGGCCATGTTTTTTGCCCGAATAACCCAAAAATGACTCGTTCCCATCTACATGTCATTGTTAACATCCATGACAAATTTTATGACGATCTGACTAAAGGTACGACCTGTAGCCCGTGCTAAAGGATTTAGTCATGCAAAGAGTAAAATCGAAGATGACTGCTGGCGGCCATGTTTTTTGACCGAATGACCCCAAAATTACTCGTTCCCATCTACATGTCAATATTAACATCCATGACAAATTTCATGACGATCAGACGAACAGTACGGCCTGTAGCCCGTGCTAATGGATTGAACTTTGAAATCTAAGATGGCCGCTGGCGGCCATGTTTTTTTTCCGCATGACCCCAAAATGAATCATTCCGGTACAAATGTTGATGTCAACAGCTATGACAAATTTCATAATGATCCGATCAAAGGTACGACCTGTAGCCTCTATTGTTGACGCGTTACGTACACACGCACACACGGACGACGGACGACAAAGCCATGGCAATAGCTCAAACTTTACAAAGTAAAGTTGAGCTAAAAAGTAATATACTCATTCCCGTATTACATGTACTGTTATGCGATGTTTATGGGAGTGCTGATGGCCCCATTTTCACAGCAAACCTATTGTTCGCTTGTGGGATTTCAGAGATTCACTCGCCCATGAAACGGAGGCGAAGTGTTGGAAGACCTTTGTCAACGAAGTGTGGTGCAATTTATGCACCAAAACATACCAAAAATGTAGACGAACGTATGCTTCGCAGGAAAGCTGTAAGCTGCTGACAATTTTATTAATTTATAAACTTTTGAACAGTATGTCAGTGATGGAAAATTTGAGTGATCATTTTTGTCTCTCAAATTATGGGTGTGAAAAAAAAAAACTCTTTGTCGATTTGTAGATTTTAAACAACAAACAAAATAGGATCAAGAGGCTGCCGTGAAGTGGTTTCTTGGGTCCTCTTTGGAACTAGCATTGCTTTCCAATCGTGGACTGTAATTCAATGCTTACAAGATTAGTTTATGGTACTGGAAATGTGACCAAGCAAGTGATGAAACTAAGGAAGCTCAAAAATTGTTGCGAAATAAATTACTTGCCTATCATAATTCAAGAAATTGGAAAAATGTTGAGAATGCAGCAAATTGTGATGTGGTAGAAGGAATTATTCACAAAATTAATATATATGATATACCCGCACTTGTTACCCGCAAGTTTGGGAATGCATAACCACCTTCAGCACGTTGATTACCCGCACCAATTACCCGCATTTAAAATGCCCCACACCACACAGGCTAAACACCAATACGAACCCCTTACCCGCATTTGTTACCCGCATTTCCGATCATCCTTTTCACAACCCCTTGACCCTTCTACACTGACCAATCAAATCGGAGACTCATAACAAACAGTATATAAGGCGAGCAAAATCCTCAAAAAATCACACGCCAAACTCGGTCCTGATGAAGTTAAACAATTACGAAAGCGCTAGACCTATACTGCAGGTTATCTGAGTGTTGAAGGTTTTCTCTGGAGTTTTTTCTCGATTTTCTTGCCTTCCTCGCCAACTTCAACACTCAGATATGGCCTCGAGTGTTCTCACTCTCCGATGTCACCAGTGACACAGCCTAAGCACAGTGTATTTTCACTCTACGTATACCCCCAACCACTGGGGATGAACAAGAAGGACTTTTAGTCGATTTATTTATTAATATATATGATGCAATTCAACTAAAAAAAGTCAATTGTGTAATTGTTGATACACAAAAGTTTTATTATCAGGGCTATCAAGGATGAAAAGACGGCCAATGCTTTCAATGCCAAATTCACATATATAACAGAATGCATTGGCACAGTGTTTTCGCCTCAGTGTCATTCCCAAGAAACAACCAGTGAGTCACAATGCTGTAGGAAAATAGAAAAGTCAACTAAAGCATGAGGAAGTTGAAAATATTATTTAAAAAAAAATTCATTGTATAACCTAGATGGATTCACCCCAGAAGAACATCCTCAGAGACTAATTAGAGAACCAGCCATTGATGAAATGAATCACATTCAGTTGGATTTTCTACTTGGTATTTACTCAGTCACATCCCACGGCGCACACCACGACTGTGTATATTGAGTCACATCACATGGCCCATACATCATATACACATTGAATAAATCATCTAGTTACAGATATATCCTATACACCACTTGTTCCGATTATGCTTCCCATCAAAATACTTCATAAAATATACAATGACTTAATTGAAATGTCAACAATAAATCAAGAAATCAAATAAATTACAATTTTAAGAGAGAGTGAAATCATAATTAAGGAACCTATAGTAGAAAATGTTGCTAATGGTAGAAAAAGATTGAAAACTTTGATTGAGGAACCAGAATTTGAAACAGATTTCTTACTGGATATATTGGATCAACTGTTTTCGGATTTCTGGATATTTCGTGGAAAAAATTTTTCACTTGGCTAAACTTTTGGTTAAAAGCTTTTTGTGGCAAGCGTACACATGTGAGCTGGGACTGAGCCCTGCTCTCAAGAAAACAACAGGTTTTTACAGAGGTTGGTTAGAGTATACGAATGGCTTCGCTGACCTAACACGGCAATTTTGGTTTTGTAAGTTAACTTATTACCACAGTGACTTAACACACAAATAGAATTCGAGAATAGTTTCTAAAAAAAATTGAGTTAATCCCTTGATATCCTGACAAATACCTAATTTTGATGTGTAATTTCAACCTTCCTAGTGCTCATAAATCTATATTTATAACAATACTTTTCATAACCCATTCTTTCATAATAACTAGTTCTATTATTATGCAAGATGTGACAGATATTTATTATCGTATAAAAAAGTTATTATCATTTTGTAATATGTAAGGTTTTAGAACTGATGCATCATGGGATAGGTAATCTAGTGACTCTATATGATGCATCATGGGATAGGTAATCTAGTGTCTCTGCGCATGTGCTCTCCCCAATTTCTTTCAACCAGTATCTCGGGGTTTCACCCCAATTGTTTTAACCCTTTGAGTGCCAGGTCGATTTTTGTATCAACCCATATACCCTGTGCCAATGCATTCTCTTATATATGCGAGAGAATGCATTGGCCTAACACTTTTATCTTTTTTTTCTTCTTTTTTTTTACAATTTTTTACAATTTTAATATATTCTTTAACAGACTTATTGTGTAGGTTTAGGGCCGATTAGATCGGCCCATGGCACTCAAAGGGTTAACACTGACGACAACAGTATAAAATGCATTGGGATCGGTAAGTTCACAACAAAACCACCAGATGTTTCGATCGCTGTATATCTCCAACTGGAAAACAATGAATTCATAAACATTCCAAGATCTGTTTTTCCAAACCTTGCAGTGATTGTAAGTGAGACTGGAAATACAGATTATATTTGCAAACATTGGATATATCCATCTGACACGGCACAAATTGTCAAAGACAAACAGTGTGAGCGTGAGTATTTCTATTTTATTACATGTGACCTAACAACCTATAGACCCACCTCCCAGGGCTAAATTACTATTCAGTATCAATAATAGTAATGGTGTAGACTCCTATAGAAGAGAAAGCACTGTACCATTGCATACCTCGTCATTAACCCTTTACCCAACAAAACGGCCAAAAACGGCCAAATAAAGCTTCAACAGCCTAAAATATCTTCGGTCTGTCTCAATAACACCATACAAATATGGATATCATTGGAATCGGTTCATTGACCACGTTGTGATGGTTACAGTTATGCCCTGTGCCAATGCATTCTCTTATATATGCGAGTCGACCATAGGTCGCCTCGTATATATAAGAGAATGCATTGGCCTAAAAAATAAAAAAAATTAAATATTTTTCTACATTCTTTGACAATTTTATCATTTTTAATATGTGTTAAGCCAATGCATTCTCTTATATAAGCGAGGCGACCTATGGTCGACTTGCATATATAAGAGAATGTATTGGCACAGGGCCGTTCTGTTGGGTAAAGGGTTAAAAGGTTAAACTAACTGTTCCCTCACAGACCTGGATAGTACTTGTAGTCTCTCCCTAGAACTTTAGATAGTTGTTGACTTTACGAGATGGTCTTTGTCTTAGTTCACCGAAATAATGAAAATGTTGATCCTTACCCTCTCTACCCCTAGATCGATTTGTTTTATGTTAAATTAACTGTTTAGGAGTTACGACATACCGAACCAATCATGTTGTTAGAATATTTGAGAGTCGGTAAAGGAAAAAATTCCATTACATCTAAACTGGTCTCGAGCTTTCAAATTGTTAGAACATTTCCAAAAGCTAACAATTTCAGTGACTAATTTTTGTTGAAAGCAAGGGTGATAAACAAATATATCCCGATATTGAGGCATATCAAATAGACTCCTAGGTTGAGGTAGAATAATATAAATTACTCACCATACAGCTATTTGTTTCAATGAGCTCAAAATGTCTGATTATTGAATCTTTTTCATCAATTAATTTGTTGAAATTATATAAACTCAACTGATGTTGCAAAGTGATGGCGTATTAAAATACAATTTTCTACTATAGTTCAGTTCACTTCAAGGATTTCCTACCTAATGAATATTTTACTTAATGAGTATTTAAAACCCTTTGAGTGCCAGGGGCCGATCTAATCGGCCCTAAACCTACACAATAAGTCTGTTAAAGAATATAATAAAATATATTAAAATTGTAAAAAAAAAAAAATTGTTAGGCCAATGCATTCTCTTATATATGCGAGGCGACCTATGGTCGACTCGCATATATAAGAGAATGCATTGGCACAGAGTATATGGGTTGATACAAAAATCGACCTGGCACTCAAAGGGTTAAGTTACGATGCAGGATCTTTAACAAAGTAATGACCTGAGGAATTGACTCCCCAAGAGCTTTCCGATGAATACAACAAGCCATATTTCCGACTAAATCCTGAAAAGTTACCCACAGTTCTGCTGTGTTTAAGGAGTCAATCACTTAGGGCATCACCAATATTTACCTTTTGCCATTTAGAAATAAGTTTGCATAGACACCATGTTCCATCCACATACCAGGTTTACATGGTTTGTATAAGACTGAACTACAATTCCTGCCCTATCAACTGTATTTAGATGACTATAACTATGAATTAGCATTAATGGACCATCCACATAGAAATAACACACAATGGATTAAATGGTATAAGTTGTGCCTCTTTTTCAGCACACTAAAACACACACATGCAGTACTGTGATACTATCCATGCATCGATGAACATTTCCCAGAGTATTCAGAAAAACATTCCAAAGCACCATCCACAGACATAACATACAATTAATTCAATGGTATAAGTTGTGCCTCTTTTTCAGCACACTATTAAACACACATGCAGTACTGTGATGCTATCCATGCATCGATGAACATTTCCCAGAGTATTCAGAAAAACATTCCAAAAGCTGAAATGGACCCTATGGTGAGTTTCAAAGCTATTTATACTGATGTTTTGTTCACTTTATGCCAAAAAACATGTCTGCTAATCACTTATTTTTTACTATAGTTCAGTTCTCTTCAAGGATTTCCTGCCTAATGAGTATTTCCGGCGCTTTCTTTTATTAGTAAATGGATTCTTTTTGTTTGTGAAGAAGAAATTATCTAAGATGGGTATTGTAAAGTCTGAACTGTTTTTGAAATAATTTGTTGTCCTCTTCAAGGAATTGTATGGTGAAGAACTACTGTATGATATATCAATGGCAAAACGTGACTGTTGGTTTATTTGAAATTATGCTCTCTCTAAATATGCAAGAAATCATGATTTCAACATTCATTTGTACTCCCAACACCGTTCTATTTCTGACCGGCATATACACGTTGAAAATATGTGAAAATCAAAAAACCGATGGACGGTGATCACATAAAATGGCACAGTGGACTATAAGTTTCTACATGTGAAAATATATCTGACATTCAATAGGGGAGGTTGTGGACATTTCTCCTGGTCCATTTCATGGTCATGTACATAATTTATCAAGATGTTCTCATTCTAATGGAATGATGATGCTAATTATTCAAGCAAATGTTTCATGTGGGGGGGGGGGTCCCAAAATTAGAGAAAGCAAACAATATCCGGTAAATATATATATAATGTATGATTTGGCCCCACTAATTTGAGATTGATTTTAAGGCATTACAGTATGTATATATGGACATGTCGAGATGCTTGCATGTGCAGGGATGGTTGGAAGGATCTGTGCAGGTCTTCACTATATAGTCTGCATGAAGTTGTGTTTGTACATGGATGGATGGGTGAGTAGACGAATATGAGTTTATATATCCATGGGAGGACTGGTCAATGAATACTGTAATGCTTACCAGGTGGATCCAACTAATAAATGACCCACGTGTCACAGCTGTTGGAAAAATTGGGCTAGACCGATCTATCCACAGCATCACGCCACAAGATTTGCTGAATCACACCAACACAGTAGTGGAAAATCCTATTGTGCTTCACTTACGGGGTGACAAAAGCGACCCATGGTCAAGGGATGTACTGTAAGTCATGTTGGTCTCAACATCTGTTCGAATGAGTGCCTATCCAGAAGGAAATTCCATTTCCATTCCTTCATGGGTACTCCAGATTTCGTCCAAGCATGGAACGATCGTTTTAGGAACACTTACTTTGCAATCAATGGGTCATGTTTCTGCAGATGCCGCCAATGAGAGATCAGTGCAATTCCAGCCTCCAGTCATGTTTCGCTGACATACAATCCGACAACATCGCAGAGTGGTGTTCCCTCCCAGCATTAAACCTTCCATGACTGGAGTTTCCTGTAATCACAGGACTTCATCCAACTTGGACCACCTCAATGACTATGGGGATACATACATCAGGGAAAGGTAAATGAGTTTAGAACTCTGCCAATGTGAGTTTAACATGACTGCATAGAATTCTAATACAAGATGAATGGAACCTGTTGTCGGAGTCCTATTAGTTCTGCCCCAGATAAGGTACAGTAATGCCCTAAATAATCGACTCTTTAATTACAGCAGAATTATGAGAGCTTTCCAATGAATGGCAACAAGCCATATTTCCGACTAAATCCTGAAAAGTTACCCATAATTCTGCTGTAATTAAAGAGTCGATTACTTAGGGCATTACTGTACCTACAAGATGAATTTATGAACTATCCAACTTCAAACCAGCAAAGTTGCTTGTGCCAGCTTACAAGAAATCAACATATTTTTACAGTGGTTGGTCAGAGTACAAGAATGGCTTTGGTGACTAAGCACGAGAATTCAGGTCGGGTAAGGTAACCTATGATTTTTACGGAGGTTGGTCAGAGTACAAGAATGACTTCTGTGACTTAACACGAGAATTCAGGTTGGGTAAGGTAACTTAATAATTTTATGGAGGTTCATCCGAGTACAAGTATGGCTTCAGTGACGTACTAGTAGCACGCGAATTCAGGTCGGGTAAAGTAACTTATGATTTTTTACGGAGGTTGGGCAGAGTACAAGAATGGCTTCGGTGACGTAGCACGAGAATTCAGGTCGGGTAAGATAACTTATGATTTTACAGAGGTTCGTCCTAGTACCTCTGTATGGCTTTGGTGACTTAACTCGTGGCCATAATTTTACAGAGGTTGGTTAGAGTATAAGTATGGATTCGGTGACGTAACACGGGAACTTATTATCACAGTGACTTAGCATGGGAATTCTGGTTGTGTAAGTTAACTATTATCACAGTGACTTAACACAGGAATTCTGGTTGTGTACGTTAACTTATTATCACAGTGACTTAACACGGGAATTCTGGTTGTGTAAGTTAACTTATTATCACAGTGACTTAACACGGGAACTCTGGTTGGGTAGGTTAACTTATTATCACAGTGACTTAACACAGGAACTCTGGTTTTGTAAGTTAACTTATTACCATGGTGACTTAACACAGGAATTCTGGTTGGGTAAGTTAACTTATTACCAAGGTAACTTAACACAGGAATTCTGGTCGGGTAAAGTAATTTATTACCACGGTAACTTAACACAGAGATTCTGGTCGGGTAAAGTAATTTAAGTGCTAATTTAATGCTAGTGGAGAAACCGGCAATCAGTAAAATTAGTATTATAAGATGAAGAAAACAAATTCAATTACCCGGTATGTATTGGTGATGCAGTGAATGAGTGAACACGGTCTCACACCAAAATCTAGGGCAACAAGTACAAGGTTCTCAGTTTGACAACAACCTCTTAAAGACATTTGAAAAACCTAGTCACAAGAGACTCAGTTGTATGTGTCGTCCACAGGCAGATTAAGGGAGCTAACCCAGCCTGGTTGTAACTAGCAGACACTCTATACACCTGAATCTCCGAGGGGAGGTAACCCAGCCTGGTTGTTACTAGCAGACACTCTATACACCTGAATCTATGAGGGGAGGTAACCCAGCCTGGTTGTTACTAGCAGACACTCTATACACCTGAATCTATGAGGGGAGGTAACCCAGCCTGGTTGTAACTAGCAGACACTCTATACAACTGAGACTTGAAGTTACAGAAGGCATTAGTGATTGTGAAATTATTGTTAGAATAGTCACATCTTTTAAAACCGCCCTAAAAATAAATACACAGCTATGTATAACTATTTTTATGCTTGGGAATTTCCATCGCAAATAAGTAGGTTACTTTGCAACAATGAATTTTGCGCATTAATATTACCTCATACAAACTTGGAAGCATCTCACGTTTTTTATGTCATATCTTCGCTTCCAAGACCAACATTGAAATAAGAATTAAACTTCTATCAACAGAGTATTCCACTCTTGTCATGTTAGTAAATAAACTTGGTTCTAGTCGGACAAAAATTTTGTTGGGACTATTTTCTCTCGCATATCAATCGAACTACTTTTAATATCTGCAGATAGTGGACAAGACATTTATTTAGCATTTCTACAGGAAGACGCCAATATATAACATAGCAAGCCCAGCACAACTGTTGACAGGAAGATTGCTAGGAACTAACATTACACAAGATGCAAATCAACTCGACACACAAACCCAGGACCCAAATCATGTCAAGGATAAATTCATCTCGCTACAAAACCAGCAATCAACACATTATAACAAATCATCCAGAAAGCTGACACAGTTAAAATCAGGGCAGGAGGTCAGGTTCAAACAGAAACCAAACTCTACATGGCAGCCTGCAACGGTGATTGGAGTATCAACAACACCAAGGTCATATACTGTCACCACGCATATCGGTCATGTTTACCAATGTAATAGAAGACACATCTTGGCGCCACAAAACAGCAGGTGCACGCAAAAACATAACAGATGATGATCGCCAGCCAGTGAAACAATTAAATTCGGAGGCAGCCAAGATAAAGGCTAGACGAAGCAGATGGACTATCAAGCCACCACATAAATATGTAGAGTAGGTTATATGATAGGGAAATTAACTTGAGTCACTCGACTCATGATAGTGTAGAGCACGTGCCAATTGTCGGAAATTGAGTTAGGATGTACTAAACTGTATATACATTCAATAGGCCATATCTAAATGTAAAAAAAAAATTCTACGACTGAGCAATCAACGCTTTTTTGTCCAATGAAACAAGGGGGGAAAACGAAAAAATCACGCCGGATTCATAAGTTAGAAAACGCCACAAGAGAGCGGAAACTAAAACACGAAAACATAATCGTCTCTTTTTACCCACAGGTACTGATACTGCTGAGAATGGAACAGACATTGATTGCACTCGGGTGAGTGATGGTAGTCACTCTGAATCTGATGACCCAATTTCTTAATTGATGACATTGATCAAATATCATCAGACGGATGTTCGTGTAATTCTGACTCCCCGGATTCGAGAAATGAAAATTAGATTTGCATGAATATCCATCTGATATTTGACAATGTACAGAATGATAGTAGAATCATTAGAATGTAGAATAACTACATTGGGAATGTAAATTAAAATTACTGTGGGGATGCCGTGGGGGTCTAATTTTGCCACGACAGTGTGAATTTCGAGGGCTGCCCTGTTTACACAAAAACTGGTCGTAGAGTACGAGCTCCAAAGAAGTTTAGTCCTTTGCGAAAAGTTATTCAGTTAAAGATGAAAGGAATAAATATAGTTTATAATCATCTGCGAGAGATATGTTTCTTTGTATTTGTTAAAATTTCTTAAGAATGTTAAGATAAATTTTGGAGTTAAACGGTAGCAAACTTTGTTTGATAGTGAAACCATTTGAAATCTTTAAGATCATTTAAGAATTTAAGATTTTTGATGAATGAAAGTGTGAGAGATGTTATGCACGGAGAGATATTTCCAGCACTCTAAATAGATTTAACCCACAGGGAGCCCAATGGAGGCATGCACATGTCGTCTGCTCCACTCTATGTGGGGCTCTCTGTGGGTTTATATTTTGATTTGTTGTTTGCTGTTGGTGTCTCATCATGTTTTTTTCAGGACCATAAAAGGTGCTCAAGTACATATATCTAAAAACACAGAGATGAATACCAATAGTAAGATTTAATGATCAATTTCAATCTTTCAGTCAATCGGCCCTAATTTACGGTCTGTAGAGAGCTATTTAAAAAACAAAATTTTGGGTTGAATTTTTTTGGACATGCTTAAGCATGCGATGGCGATTTAAAAAAAACTGGATAACTCCTTAGGGGCATGTTATAACTCCAAACAATCACCAAGTATTCATAGTTATAATTTTGATGCCCATGAAAAAACTAAGATTCACTGGCACTCAACCAACAAAATAAGTCTGGCACTGAAAGAGTTAATACAGCTTGAGTGTCATTATCATGAATTTCTTCACTGCTCATTCTGGCCTCATTTCTCTCCTGTACATTCTGAAAGTTGTGGTTAATTTTAGTCACATCATTTTACAGGTTATTCTGTTCATTAGAATTTGTATATCTGATTTGCTCATGTTAAGTATATAGGGTAGGGGTGGGAAGTTGTCATTTGAGGTTTCTCGTTCATAAAAGTTTGTGTGAACTTTGGAATGATCTCGATATGGGCATAGAAGGAGTTCTAATTCCTGATGCAAATTTGTGTTTGAGGGTAGGGAAGTATTCTTTGGTATATAGTGTGAGGTAAGTGTAGGGATTAGAATGGATGAGAGAGTGGAGGTTATAGGGAAAGGTAGGTTATGACTAATTATTCCCTTCAGGGATTGCGTGAAGGTGTGAATTATTCTTCTCCAATAGAAGTACAATATTATTCAGGTATTATTTATAGTTAAAGTACTTCAATATTTATTTCTTTAATACATTCAGATTCAACACATTCAAGTCGCAAATCTCCATATTTACTATCAATATATTTGGTGTGAATGTGGTAATTACTATTAATAATTAAAGCTATATGTATATATAAAATTAATGTCTACATGTACTTGTCATATTCAAAACAGATACAAATATATATGGACAATATGTAAAGTAATGGTATCTGGTTCTGGTGACTGGAAGACTGTTTAATTCCTTTATTAGAACTGGATTGATTATCCTATTGGTTCCAAAAGTAGATATTGGATCGGTATATTATCCATTCACTTGGATGACATGATATTATGTAAACATATTTAAAACTACCTAACTCAAATGTTACTATTAAAAGACAATTTGGTTCGAAGTACAATTTATACTAGAAAGCTGAACATGCATGCACATATTGAATCATTTTTTTAATCTTCTTTTATTACAGCCAAGCTGGTTGATTTGGGGCAGATCTGCTTTCACTGTGGGAACCAAGAAGTTGTCCAAAATGAGGAGATTAAGGAACTCATGGCACAGTTTGGCATCGTGCAACCAATCTGCCAAACATGTTATGATCGTGGCTTGGAACCAAGCACAAGAAATGCACTACAAGTCAACAAAAACAAAAAGAAGCGAAACTAGATTTTAATCTCCTCATTAAACTAGATTTTAATCTCCTAGATTAAAACTAGATTTTAATCTCCTAGATTTTAGATTTTAGATTTTAATCTCCTCATTAAAATGATTTTTGTGCCCGAGATGACGGACACAAAAATCACCCTCCTATAAATTGATGTTCCAAAGTATGAAGTCTACTTCTGTCAGGACGGGGAGATGCAGTATGCACGATTAGAAGATGCAAATTGTGACTACGATGCTAAAGCAACGGAAACCCTATCCAGGAAAGCAAATATTTACAAGGGCGGCTCAGGAGAATTTCCTCAAAGGAAGAGAACATACCCAAGGGTATTGCAGCCAAAGAAAAAACACCAGCTAAGCGTGGCACTGAATGTACTGATAGGCTCCATTCGAGACATCTGGGAAACTGAGAAAGTAATAACATGGAGAAGAAAGTCAGATCGGGCAAAGTGGGTGAGGAAAGCGAGGTTGAAGATAAGGTCAGATCAGTGAAGGTAATAGAGAAAAGTGCGAGCGAGGGTCCAGAGAAGAAAGTTAGGTCGGAGGTTCATGTAGTAGAGGGGAGAAGAAGAGAAAGAGGGAAGCTGTGGAAGAAGTAGAGGAGCGAAAGGATAGGAAAAGGACAGAAGCTAGCAACAAGATCAGTGATACGGCTCAACGGGCACAAAAGTTGCTGTCAACTGGGGCGATGCCAATGTTCCAACCGGCTCGTCGGGAATGGAGTGACAGGAAGGTTATGCTCCCCGGAGGCATGGAATGGCCACCTAATGGTTGGAGGGGGTACTGAAGCAAGCAAAAGCTCGACGTATTCAATGTGATGGCGGGTCATTTAGAACTAAACATCAATAAAGATATCAATCCAGAGGAAGCAGAGCTGCTAGACCGAAATAACATGTTGGCGCTTCCAGGCACGAAATTGTTATCAATAGAAGGAGACGCAAAAGTACTGAGGTCATTCAACAAACTTCGATATTACAATTACTCAATGTTACGGGTAGTAGCCAATGGGGAACTATCGGGTGGACAAGTGGACACTTTCGTACGACAGATGGAAGTGGCCGAAAGATCCCGGGATAGTGAACCGACGGATGTGCTGCGAGCTGTGCGTGACATTCCGTTGCGGTTGACACCAGATGTCGAGTGAAGTTTACATATAATCAGTACCAGATCCGATATCATAATATTCTATTTATAAGACGACCGTTGCGGCAGTGGGAGTTTGTGTTTAACTGTTTTCACTAAGAATGTCAGAAGATGATTCACTGATGACCTCTGAAGAAGATGTCAAATTCAAAAGAAATTTATAATTTTTGGGTGGGGGGATGTTAATGACCTTCGGGTCCATAATTAGTAACTATATAGCTCGTTCAAATGTGCGTAGTAGTGTTATATCGCGATGTTAAAACTTCAGTCATCAATAGTTTCATTCAAATGTCATACTTTCATTTATTACATATTCCGTAACCTTCAGTTCATCCGTCTGTAAAATTTCACCTCGCCACATAGCCATTCTTCGCAAACATCATAAAATGTATTTGCGCACTTTTCATAATTCGTTTTCACTGTAAATCGTCTCTCGCTCATTACAAATTCATTTTTATCAAACTTCATTGCCATATTGCATAAATAATACAAAAGTTCATATGCTTGCACTTACCATTTTTATGCCTCATATCATGCTTCAACTAAACAGTAATGGCTCATCTCATGACAACATCACATTTTCATGCACTTTGTCAATATTCATCTTGTCAATTCTATCAACACAAATCTGGAAGCAAGTTCACGTGATCACTATTTTGCAACGGCATACCAACTTTGCTTGATAAAATAACAGACACCTAACAAATGTCAATAAACATTATTCATTTATCATATTAATGAGTTCATGAGATTGTGTTTATCATTATTGATAATTATTGTGCATTTGGATTTGAGTTTGATTTGTATTTTTAACATAATTGTTGTTAGGGAACTATTTCGTCGCATGTGCGTAGTTATTTGTTTACTGCGTAATGCTCCGTAAATTACAAATTATCTAAGTTGTGCATTTCAAATACCTCAGGAGCGATTTTTGGCTACTTAAGTTTCTGCTGACCTGTTAACATCAATTAATAGAAATTGTTCTCAGAATTCTCCCGTTGGATTTGCACCGCACCACTCTCATTTTGCACACTCTAGGTGCAAACTCAATATTTGCAAATATTCAACTCATTTTTTCAATTGCAAATTCCTGCTAATCTCCGATTGACTAAAGCAGCGATTTTTCATGCGAGGACCGATTTCGTCTTCACGCATATCATTTTAAAGCTTATATCCTCACATAGAAAACACTCCGTTTAGTTAGTCTGAGCTTAGTTTATATTTAAAGTTATCCTATATTTTTTTAAACTTTCAAATCCTCTTAAAGTTTTACTTTTCTCTAAATTTTGGGACTTGGCATTTTCTGGCCTTTTCATTGGTCAATTAGCATCAAGTCCGGCCCGCGCCGCTTATATAAAAAGGATGCTGTCCCCAGTGTCTCATTATCATTATAACCAATATTGTCAATATTACTCGTCCAAGTGAACAAATCTATTTAATTATTTCTCAGATCTAATTAGCTTTACATTCCACTATGGTGAGTGCAGGGAGCAGTTATAGAGAATAATGGAGATGTGGTAAAATGTGATTCAGCAAGCTAGGACTAAGCCTAAGGTTGAACGTTGGAATTAACTGGGGCTCGTGAGATAGGCCTACTTGTGTTATGATTATGAATTATTGAGTATGGGAGACCTTGCAGAAATCATTGTGTGTACATATGCCAAATAAAGAATCTGGAGCTAAACCTTAATGGGAGTTTTCAGTATTATATGCCCATATATTATATTATCGATTGCTGTTACAAAAGTATCAATGTGAGCTATAGCTGTTGTCACTTCAAATAAGATACATGTAGTTGTTCTCACCACAAATAACCACAGTGGAAGGAAATATGACAAATATTCATTCTGCTACTTTTGCAATAAAACTCAGAAGAAGCTTGGAAGACACATTATAGCCAAGCATTTGAATGAAGATGCTGTGGTAAAATATAAATCTGAAACTAATCCAGAAACAAAAAACCATCTGCTTTTAAAACTGAAGAATTTAGGAAACCATTGACACAACAGTGATGTGTTGCGACGCAAGGAGGGAGTTCTCATTGTGACTATGTACCCTGCAAGTACTGTTTCAGTTATATTTCGAAATCGTCAATATGGAAACATCTGGTCAATTCCTCGAACATCCGAAACGACATAGGTAAAAAATATTACATCCACCAGTGGAGAATGTGCCACCTTTGCTAACATGTCTACTAAATGGAATGCAGTATGATGGCTTTTTCGACATTGATTTCAATTGATTACAAAATGTAAATTGAAATATTAAAGGGGCACACCAGGTTTGATACATTTTCTTGTACTCTGCATGAGATAAAGCTTTTTTTAAATCCCTATATAGGTATATAACTTCAGAAAAACTATCTAGATCTAGTTTTTTCTGTCATATTTACTAGTATTATTTGTTATGTTATATCAAAATGCATCATACAGCAGCAACCCATTGCCTGGAGAATTGTTACTGATAAAACTTGTTCACCGTTTTTTCTGTATTCCTTCCATCTATGTGTTTGCCGATGGGGAACTGCGCATGTACATTGAGTTAATGCTCACCGGGTTTCGCCCAGAATTCGCCCGGGTTTTGGACTGTGGCACAAAGACTTGAGTGCAACTGTTATTTCTGAAAATTCATGTAATTTACACAAAGTCTATTTCATATTTGAAATTTAAAGATGGATTATCTCTTTAAATAACAAATTTTAAATAGTTGCGTGGGTATAAAATAATAGATATGAACTGAAGACCTATGTCCGGAAAAGCTTCTATCAATTAATATTGATTTTATTTCCAATATTAAATCGGGCCCATTTATGTTACTATTTTTAGAACCGACCATTCGGATGAGACCGTGTTGCGATATAGAGCACTGGGCTGTTCCTACGGCTACGCAACGAATGTCAAATGTCACATATTGGTTGTTTGTACTGTTTTGTTCGACAGATATAAGCGATAATGAGTATAATTAACGTTTATTTGTGACAAAATTGCACAATATAATTTCTGGTCTCTGTTAACAGTAACCACTATTGTTCGTTAGCTGAACAAACACACCTTTTTAGACCAGAAAATATTCGAAATAAAATTAATATTAATCGATAGAAGCATTTCCGGACAGGAGTCTTCGATTCAAATCTAATATTTTATACCCCGGTAACTATATAATACATGTTTACAAAGAGATAATCCACCTTTAACCCTTTGAGTGCCAGGTCGATTTTTGTATCAACCCATATACCCTGTGCCAATGTATTCTCTTATATATGCGAGTCGACCATAGGTCACCTCGCATATATAAGAGAATGCATTGGCCTAACAATTTGTTTGTTTTTTTACAATTTTTTACAATTTTAATGATTTATTCTTATATTCTTTAACAGACTTATTTTGTAGTTTTAGGGCCGATGAGATCGGCCCCTGGCACTCAAAGGGTTAACAATCATGGTTTACAATGTTCATAAACCAACCACCACCTTCATGCAAAGTCATGAACCATTGACGTCACTTCATAATATTGAATGAACAATTACAAGAGACAAATAGTTGACATAATTTGTTTAAACCTTTGAGTGCCAGGGGCCGATCTCACCGTCCCTAAACCTACAGAATAAGTCTGTTGAAGAATATAAGAATAAATTATTAAAATTGTAAACAAAAAAAATTGTTAGGCCAATGCATTCTCTTATATATGCGAGGCGACCTATGGTCGACTCGCATATATAAGAGAATGCATTGGCACAGTGTATATGGGTCAATATAAAAATCGGACCTGGCACTCAAAGGGTTAATTTCTCAGTTGTCTATAAAACTCAAGCAATAGGTGCAAGCCGTTTCCCCAATAAATCTTGTAGGATTTCTAAATTTTGCAGGTCCATATTTGGCATCAATCCAGAGCGGGGGAATAAAAGAGGAGGGAAGAGGAAGAAAATTGTCACGCATCCGAAACTCCTCAAGTTTTGCACTGAACTTGGACAATGTACTTTAAGTATGGAAGGCGATGATTGAATGAATTAACTATTTATGTGTAATAAATAGACAATACCAAACTGTTTCGAATTAAGTGTGATGCATATTCCCGAGCGAGATGAGGATGATTATTTTCACAACATGGAAGCGAAATGAAAATAATAATCTCACGAGTAAGAGAGGCTAATCATCGTACTAAACGCAAAACAGTGGTACCCGCTAGATACATTATATCCCACCTATATAGAGATTGCCATTGTTTACACAACCAAAATTATGTCATATTACGTCGACTAACTCTTAATTTCAAAGAGGAAAACTAGTCTATCAGTTGATTATCCCTTTGACTAACGCAACTTTACTTTGTAATCGCGAAGAGTTGGGGGGGGTGGTGTATGAAACTGCAGTCCGATACATGAAATGATCCTTATTGCTGAAGAGATTTCCCCGTCTCATTCCGTGCGAACTCTCATATTCACAGTCAGTGAAACACAAAAAGAGGCTGTCACAATATCTCACAACTAAAACTGAAGGACTAAAACACAACAAGAGGCTGTCACAATATCTCACAACTAAAACTGAAGGACTAAAACACAACAAGAGGCCGTCACATATCTCACAACTAAAACTGAAGGACTAAAACACAACAAGAGGCTGTCACATATCTCACAACTAAAACTGAAGGACTAAAACACAACAAGAGGCTGTCACAATATCTCACAACTAAAACTGAAGGACTAAAACACAACAAGAGGCCGTCACATATCTCACAACTAAAACTGAAGGACTAAAACACAACAAGAGGCTGTCACATATCTCACAACTAAAACTGAAGGACTAAATCACAACAAGAGGCTGTCACAATATCTCACAACTAAAACTGAAGGACTAAAACACAACAAGAGGCTGTCACATATCTCACATCTAAAACTGAAGGACTAAAACACAACAAGAGGCTGTCACATGTCTCACAACTAAAACTGAAGGACTAAACACAACAAGAGGCTGTCACAATATCTCACAACTAAAACTGAAGGACTAAAACACAACAAGAGGCTGTCACATATCTCACAACTAAAACTGAAGGACTAAAACACAACAAGAGGCTGTCACAATATCTCACAACTAAAACTGAAGGACTAATCACAGCAAGAGGCTGTCACAATATCTCACAACTGAGACTGAAGGACTAAAGGACAGACTAAGCCTGAGCATCATTATTTCAACACAAGATCAACCGACGGATATCACACACGGTGATGTATTTCTTCCCCGAGATGGATAATTTGACTGATCCGGACATAATTTATGCGGACTACTTTTATGATCCTGGTTGGGACGATATTCCTCAGGATGATGACCTCACCAATTGGTTGACTACTAAGTGTGACTCGGAAAATTATTTGACATTATTTTCCCTCCTAGTGACGAAGATGCAGACATTGAAGAAATTTATGAGGCAAATAACAACATGTAAACATAAAACAAAACTTTTTTAGGTGTAGATAGGTCTATATCACTTCTGAGAATAAATATTATTATGAGTTAGGATATGTTATAGATTTTACTGGGATGATACTGTGATAAGACGTTTTTTTTCATAAATTCACACGTGTGTATTATTTTTTGCGCATTTATAATGGAAAGCCTGGGCCACACTGCCTTTTTGACAAGTAATTTTTTTTCTGTTGGGTTGACGTCAGTCCTTCGATTTTGAGGCGCGCAATTGCGCTTGCGTGCCTTGGCGCACACGGATCTAAAAACCAGCGAGTTATTAAATGCGCACGCCGAAAATTTTAAATGCGCGCGTCGGAAATTGCAGCCAGTGAACGAGATTTTAACAAACAGCACATCAATGGTTAAACGCTGACAAGACTATTCACCGTGTATCTTTCTCAGCAGCGATGACGTTGATTACGAACCTGATAACAAAGATCAAAGCGGCCGCCG
The DNA here is from genome assembly GCA_032622095.1 of Siphonodentalium dalli. NCBI lineage: Eukaryota > Metazoa > Mollusca > Scaphopoda > Gadilida > Siphonodentaliidae > Siphonodentalium > Siphonodentalium dalli. The sequence continues at coordinate 63,989,953 of CP136063.1, read as the reverse complement.
GCGTCTTTCTCACTCAATGATTGGGGTGACACCTCGTCACAACTGTTGCACGTGCGAGTTCCCGCAAAAACTGTGTCAATTCTTTGGCGGCCTCGTTTGATGTTTCGGCATGCGGGATTTGAATACTATTGCCATAGATTAGGGTTTTAGTTTAACTATACTTCGAAGCCAGTATCTCTCGACTCGGGGAAAGCGAAAAATGGACATTGGAGCCTCCGAAATACCGACTCTATCAAAACGAAAGAGAGCCCCGGTTGATTCGTCGGATTCCGGTGAATCGGATTGCGGTAACCATTCCACTTCCGAGTTTGAAGTTTTAAGCGACTGCGAGTCTGATCAGCATGCGCTCTCAGACGCGGAAGTGGACTCATTACCGTGATTAGATTCACCTGGATTGCCGGATAATCGGATTATTGTGGACTAGATATTGTACTACAATATAAACATATGTTTTTATTTATGTTTTTCACTTTATGTTGCGCACAGGCAAACTTGGATTATACGTGTGTATCATTATACTTGTGTTTGTCTTTATTCAGTAATCATTTCATCCATGTAAATTTGAATTGTGCTCCCTCAAAAAAGGCGCGCGCAAACTCCAAAAGCTCAGAGCGATATATCGCGCACCTACGTTTTCCAAATTCGAAGGACTGGTTGACGTTGTTGGCCCTTGGTTAGCCCAACGTATTTCTCCCAACCGTTGGAAATATAACATTGGGCCAACGCTAATAAGCCAATGGAATTTTCTGCAGTAAATTGGTTGGGTTGGTGCGATTGGCCCAACATGAAAATGGAATTTACTATGCACATCACATTGGTTGGCCCTTGTGGCGGGACACCACGGGAATAACAAAAGGACATTGTGACCACCCAATCACCTTGGAGGGTGACAAACCATGGCTGGAACCGGAATCACGACAGCAGCCCTTCTGAGGCAAGTCATATTTGATAAGAAATTTTTTTCAAATATGAAATACCTCACAAATTTCACAAATTATGATAAATTTTGCAAGGGGTGGGGGGGGGGGGGGGGGGGGGGGGGGGGGGGTAGTAAAAATGTGCAGGCAGGTTAAGTGTCTCTCTTTCGTGTATCATGCCTCCCAGTTGTATTGTTAATGGTTTTGCACACACAACGAATGATTGTTGTGAAAATGGCGTGCATCTGTGGTCATTTTATCAGTGATGTGGCTTAGAATTTAGCATTTTGAGATAGTCAAGCAACACGATAAGTTCCAAAAACTTTTCTGAGATGTTTCTGGGCTGGGCGGAAATATGGCTTGTTGTCATTCATCGAAAGCTTTCCGATAAATAGCAACAAGCCATATTTCCGACTAAATCCTGAAATGTTACCGAGAACCGTCAAATGCAGAACCCATAATCGACAGTGACATTGGTGTTGATCATGATGACATTCAAAGTGATGAAAGTAACATCAGTCCTCGACAAACCCTTAAGGCACCATCACTTTTTGATCTGTGAGATCTCCTCATTTGCAAAAACTTATAATTTCATTCTTAAGGGGAGATATGTGGTATTTCGTTCCGGATATTTGTTACATCATTGTTCCGTTTTGTTTAGCTAGGTGCATTCCTACTTTTTGTTTGTATTCGTAAATAAGTAATGCGAAACTGGGAGTTCTGGCTATGTTTCCGGTTTGGAAAATAAAAACGTGTTTAGAAGAAAAGCTACTATTTTACTCCAAAATAACATTGACCAGGGCCCAAATACTGCTGTGGTTAAGGAGACGATTAATAAGTGCATTACTGTAGTTCAAAGAGAGTAAGTAGCAGTTGTTATACTTAGACATGGAACACGTACATATCAGAATATTCATTGGCAACATTCATTGCCATAATATATTATTTTTAAAAGTATAATACATTTTTCCTTAAAGAAAGCCTGAACACTGAACTATATGGATATATGTCCTGCTTTTGTAAACCATAGTAGGAAATGGGTTAACTTTTTTGGTCGCCTACAGATGCCTACCAGCTTGCCCGGATTAGTCACGCATGTGCAGTCCCAATATAACCGATTGAATTCCTCAGTTTATTTTCTGCTACGGAACCGAACGGAAGTCTAAGGGAGTCTTGTTCCGAATTTGTCGTTTAACAACAAGACAACAAATTCAATTTATCGATACAATAATTACTGGTCGCCTACGCGTACGTTTTTATAATTATCGTTTCGAATTCATGGACCGTTTCGCTTCAAACATACAATTGTCCGCGTTTTCGAACAGGCGGCGAACTTAAAAAAATTATCGAATATGAAAATCAACATTTCGCCATAATCAGCAGCCATTTCAAGGCCTTACGAGGCGCATAGATTTTGTGAGCAATACATCTATGTAATTATTATAGCACCTATAAGGTATGATAGAATTTGTCAGATATAAAAAATGCCACGTGATTCGCTACCGGAAGTCTCCTAATTTCGTGGGAATTTATTTACGCGTGGAAATTTATTTAGCAATAATTCCAACGCTACTGACGCTATCTATCATAATGTTATGAACAACATTCTTTCACATAATACTTTGTTGTTTTATGGTTCAATACAAATGATCCAGATGTGTTGGTCACATCTTGGTTTATCAATGTAAAAAGAGGTACCTAAGAATAACAGTAGTGTCATTATTACTTTCATAAATTGATATTTGACAAGTGTTAGAATTCTGTTCATGGTTTGATTCTCGTAACAGAGCATCAACTTCAATGTAACAATCTCATTATGTGGCTTTCAGTAGGGTAACATATTCATTATGTGGCTTTCAGTAGGGCAACATATTCATTATGTGGCTTTCAGTAGGGTAACATATTCATTATGTTGCTTTCAGTAGGGTAACATATTCATTATGTGGCTTTCAGTAGGGTAACATATTCATTATGTGGCTTTCAGTAGGGTAACATATTCATTATGTGGCTTTCAGTAGGGTAACATATTCATTATGTGGCTCTCCGTTGGGTAACATATTCATTATGTATCTCTCAGTAGGGTAACATCTTTGCAAGGACTCCATATTTTAAGTCTGAATCACACAAATATAGCAGTTTCAGATGAAGTCAAGATAGAAATGGAACGACTGCGAATTAAAAGGATCATTTCAATAAGCAGATGGTACAAACTCAAAATTCTTGCAGGATGGTCTATCTGAATGCAAGATAATGGCACACATACCTGGAAGATGTAAACGGTGATCCCAGACTTATTTCAGCAGATATCAGTGTTTTCTAAGAAACAAGATTTGAGAAGAATGATCCCGAGCTTGCTGTCAATATACCGCCATATTCTCTGCATCCAGGGATTAATCCGGGGCCTTTTTGGTTCCGTATTTTGGCCCCATTCCCAATGCCAGATACCCAGTAAAATTCCCATGACCATATACATTTACTTCTCCAGCCTTATAATTGGGAGAAATTGCAGAGTGTACAGCTATGATCAGAGGAGAGACAACCCAAGAAGTCCTCCAGTATACGAACAAAAATGCTACAATACTTTATGAAATTTGAAAATTACCATTATTCCAATAAGGCTAAACCGGGTTTCCTGGTATTGATGATATGTTTATATACCGGCAGCAGGCCTGCAAATAGGGTGTCTGTCATTTGCAGAATGAGGTCACCAGAGGGTGAATTTAGTTATGCTACCCCGCATAGCGGGCTAGCATCACCAAATTCACCCTCTGGGGACCTCATTCTGCTGAAGTGTAAGCAGAATGAGGTCCCCAGAGGGTGAATTTGGTGATGCTAGCCCGCTATGCAGGGTAGCGTCACTAAATTCACCCTCTGGGAACCTCATTCTGCAAATGACAGACACGCTATTTGCAGGCTTGACCGGTAGGTAACAGTGGCTTTTATTGTGACTTGTGTGGTGCTATGCGTATTCACGAATTTTAATCTCATACCGGAATCAACCCCATTAGGAAAAACATACCAGATGTAATTTAAACAACTATTGTAAGACCTCATTTCACATTTTCCAATCACATCTAAAAATGTTGTTTCAGGGGAGGATCTTTCACGGTCAACACGCTTTCAGATCGAAAGTTATGTTAAGGGGCTGCTTCTTTTCTGTTGCCAGCTGTTTCTAAACTTGTCATTTTTCTGGCTTGAGGATCAATTTTTCTGGCTTGTATTCACGCGGTTTGTCACCTTTTTTCTCACAATGCATTTTTTGTCAGCCACCTCATTTTTTGCAACTTACCTTTTATATATTAGCCATCCCCAAATTGCATTTTTGTTTGTGTTACCCACACATAAATGTCTGTCTAACAGTATGTGAAATCGCTGGCCCAGATTGTGAAATCGCTGGCCCAGATTGTGAAATCGCTGGCCCAGATTGTGAAATCGCTGGCTGTCTAAGGGAGTATTGTTCCGAATTTATCGTTTAACAACAAGACAACAAATTCAATTTATCGATACAATAATTACTGGTCGCCTACCGTACATTTTTATAATTATCGTTTCGAATTCATGGACCGATTCACTTCAAACATACAATTGTCTGTGTTTTCGAACAGGTGGCGAACTTAAAAAATTATCGAATATGAAAATCAACATTTCGCCATAATCAGCCGCCATTTCAAGATAGAAATGGAACAACTGCGAATTAAAAGGAACATTTCAATAAGCAGAGTGGTACAAACTCAAAATTCTTGCAGGATGGTCTATCTGAATGCAAGATACTTGCACACATACCTGGAAGATGTAAAGGATGATCCCAGACTTATTTCAGCTGATATCAGTGTTTTCTCAGAAACAAGATTTGAGAAGAATGATCCCGAGCTTGCTGTCAATATACCGCCATATTCTCTGCATCCAGGGATTAATCCGGTTCCGTATTTCGGCCCCATTCCCAATGCCAGATACCCAGTAAAATTCCCATGACCATATACATTTACTTCTCCAGCCTTATAATTGGGAGAAATTGCAGAGTGCACAGCTATGATCAGAGGAGAGACAACCCAAGAAGTCCTCCAGTATACGAAGAAAAATGCTACAATACTTTATGAAATTTGAAAATTACCATTATTCCAATAAGGCTAAACCGGGTTTCCTGGTATTGGATTATCTGTTTATATACCGGCAGGTAACAGTGGCTTTTATTGTGACTTGTGTGGTGCTATGCGTATTCACGAATTTTAATCTCATACCGGAATCAACCCCATTAGGAAAAACATAGCTTTTGCATACCAGATGTAATTTAAACAACTTTCGTAAGACCTCATTTCACATTTTCCCATCACATCTAAAATGTTGTTTCAGGGGAGGATCTTTCACTGTCAACACGCTTTCTGATCGAAAGTTATGTTAAGGGGCTGCTTCTTTTCTGTTGCCAGCTGTTTCTAAACTTGTCATTTTTCTGGCTTGAGGATCAATTTTTCTGGCTTGTATTCACGCGGTTTGTCACCTTTTTTCTCACAATGCATTTTTTTTTAGCCACCTCATTTTTTGCAACTTACCTTTATATTAGCCATCCCCAAATTGCATTTTTGTTTGTGTTACCCACACATAAATGTCTGTCTAACAGTATGTGAAATCGCTGGCTGTCTAAGGGAGTATTGTTCCGAATTTATCGTTTAACAACAAGACAACAAATTCAATTTATCGATACAATAATTACTGGTCGCCTACGCGTACATTTTTATAATTATCGTTTCGAATTCATGGACCGTTTCGCTTCAAACATACAATTGTCTGTGTTTTCGAACAGGTGGCGAACTTAAAAAATTTATCGAATATGAAAATCAACATTTCGCCATAATCAGCCGCCATTTCAATAAGCAGAGTGGTACAAACTCAAAATTCTTGCAGGATGGTCTATCTGAATGCAAGATAATTGCACACATACCTATAGATGTAAAGGATGATCCCAGACTTATTTCAGCTGATATCAGTGTTTTCTCAGAAACAAGATTTGAGAAGAATTAGTGAAATTTGGATTTGGATTTGGATTGTGAAATCGCTGGCAACAGATTGTGAAATCGCTGGCACCAGATTGTGAAATTACTGGCAACAGATTGTGAAATCGCTGGCACCAGATTGTGAAATCGCTGGCAACAGCCAGCTCTTTTTTAAGGTAGCATTCTTCTATTATACTTTGGTAGCTACACCATCAATAAATTTTAGTGCTCAAAATACATGCTGCTGCTCTCAGCTGTCATAGGTTAATACACACTCACATTGCTTGATTGTCTTTTTTCCTTCTTCAGCTCTCCAAGAAACATGCCACAGAAGTGACGTACACCAGCGGCTCGGCTGAACGATGGCCTATCAAACTCACATCACTTCAACCATCCGACCAAGACACTCAGCCCGTGTCGGACATCCCGTTGGATTTATCGTGTCATATCGTGCCCAGAACATTCCCAACCTCCACCATTAATACAGTTTCTTGTGCAACTTCTACATCAAATTCATAGGGAACAGTCTGTGGAGTTACCAGTAGTTCATCTGCTTCAGTGTTGTTACAATCGACCATATCAACCAGAGCTACATGTACTACTTCACAAACACTAAACACTGTGCCGATAAATGACATCACCCCTAACATAACATAGAGTGACGCCAAAATCGGTCATCCTCTGCTTACCACTCTGTTCCGCAGTTTTCTGTGAGTTCTTACACCACTCTTGTTCCGCGGTTTTCTGTGAGTTCTTACCAATCAGTTCCGAAGTTTTCTGCGAGTTCTTACCAATCAGTTCCGAAGTTTTCTGCGAGTTCTTTCCACTCTGTTCCGCAGTTTTCTGTGAGTTCATTGGGACCCAGATTCATGGCCCCACCGGCCAACACAATGGCAAAAACATTCACGGCTGCTGTTACGAACCAGACAGCACAGCCGCCTTGGACACTGAATACCACCAGAGGGCCTTGTCTCTCTGTGAATGATAATACCACCAGAGGGCCTTGTCTCTCTGTGAATGATAATACCACCAGAGGGCCTTGTCTCTGTGAATGATAATACCACCAGAGGGCCTTGTCTCTCTGTGAATGATAATACCACCAGAGGGCCTTGTCTCTCTGTGAATGATAATACCACCAGAGGGCCTTGTCTCTCTGTGAATGATCCAGTTTCTGCAGCTCATCACAGTGCCAATGGAAATGAACAACCAGGGCCTTCCTAGTAGGCAATTGGACACAACTGGGCAGGCATTCCAACAAGTGACCACTAGGGACCCTGATATTAACAATTTAAATCGACCACACATATGCCAGGTATAAACACCAACTTGGCAGCTAATTTAACATCAACCTCCACTGCCCCATCTGTTGGGGGCTTACAATCCCAATTAATGGATATCATAATACCGATAGTCGATAAAACTACCGGTACGACCCAGGTGGTTCCTACTGCCAGTCCAACTGAAACCTTTTTGCCCTGGACCATGGCTGCCCCAGACATGGCAAACGTCTCACATACATCATCAGTGCTCTCCATGGCAACAACCCTTCCAGTTTTGCTTAGTTCCCATGTCCCAATGAAAATTAAGTCACAAGTATGGGCAGGGGAACCAATTAACTTGGCAATTTTGCTGCCACAACATAACAGCACTACCTCTTATTCAATGGGGAGGGTTCTACAGGATCTATCATCCTTCTGCCCAAAACACCAAAGTCTATCACCTCAATTAACGTTTGGCAAAAAGTGTTTAAAATTTATATCGCAATTTATTGTCAATGCAACAAAGATGCCGCCAAGCCATTGCTCACATACGATGAACGCATACAACGCATGGCCAAACAAAATTATGATTGGGCCATGTACGACCGGGAATTTAGAGTGCTCAAGAGCACCAACCATTCCCATTGAACAAACTTAAAGACGTTAAAGATTTCAAGATGGGGAACGTCGTATCCGAGGAAGGGCAGATTTACGACTTGAAGGTGGAATCTGAAGAGTTAGCAGGAAAAGTCGAGAGTGTGAGAGACTACATTGTCAGGGTCTTTGACATGTACACCAACAGTAGAAGTGGTCATCAAGTGATAACAATAAAAAGTGGAAAGACAAGGGTACATAAAGTTTGTTTAGTGCGACGGCATGGTTTTTATTTATTTTTATGGGTTCTAATAATTATATGGACCGTACGTTGTTCATATAGTATAGTGAAAAATAGTGATGTTCCGATAATGAAAAAGCCCATCGAACCGATTTCCGATAACTGGAGGCAAAATCGGCGGATTTCCAATTCCGATGTTTATATATATATTGTGCGTTTGTTCCTATAATGGACCTATATACAACCATTGCACTCCATATCCTTGTATAGTTTCAAAGCCAAATACATCAAAAGACATAGGGGAAATTCCACGGTTTCGGACGTACAATTCGCACGACATATTTAACTGTATTTTTTCTATGCATGCAAACCAGGATAGTACTTACATATTAAAAGAACTTCTAAAATGTCCTTTTCGTTTCTATTATGAATACATTGACCATTACTTGACAAAAAACATTTTATGGGTCCTAAAAAAACGGTTTCGGACGTACTCTGAGAATCAAATTTTTGCACCCTTTTGCTACTCACATGGCAAACTCTGTGAAGTTATGCCATAACACATGTACTTACTGTGCATATCTTGGCTACAATATATTTATCTTGATTTCCTGCCAAATAAGAAGTATAGCATTGTAGTAAAACTTTCACAATCCAAGATTGTTCTCGGTGTTGGACGTACATTATTTTGGTGTCGAACGTACACTCCAGGTTCATGCAAAAATTGGCTGACAATATCATATCAGTAAGACAATGGAATGACATGTATAACTTTTATTATTAAATTTCTTTTAACTTAAATGTTTTGGCAAGATAATTAACCGATTAAATTAGTAGCATATAAATAGTTATAGGCCACAGGGGGTCACTTGCTTAACATTGGTATATAGATACTACAATTACATATAAAACCATCAGCTGGACCAGAGTTTTTTTATGACTCGAAAATTTATCCTTCGTTTTTACTGCAAACAATATGGACATAAATTCACTAACAAGAATCAGTTAAACTTCATTTTCATACCAGCGACATTAAAATTGGTTGAAGCTGAACAAATCATTCTAATCTGACTTGCACTGTATCACGAAGAAGAAGTCAATTAAATGTCAGCCCACCAATATTAAACCAAGGTGGTGAAAAATAGTATATTTCAAAAGTACTTTGTTGGGTGGGTTCCTCAACTCGAAATAAACTTTGTTGGATGCACGGATTCCTCGACTCAAATAAATTATTTTTTACCCCCGAAGCCAAAGAAATAGCAATTAAGGGGCATTTAATCGGATTATGCATCTTTAACAGATTTTATAATGGCCATGGCATACATCTCAAGTTCAACGACATGTAGTTGCTGGAATTTCTGTTCCAAAATAAACAGGTCTGTTTTATCTTCTCTTCAGATGACCGACAAGCATTGGTGGACGTTACAAAACAAATTACAAAACATAAAAAGTGTAATGTTGGTGAGCTCCTGGCAGAACTGAAAGATCCAGTTAGAAACATAGGGAGAGGGAAAAGAAAGATGGCAAAGAATCTTAACATCGAATCGGATTAGGGAGAGTGAAGACAGCACAGAGTAGGAAACGGAGGTATGATATTTGAACATTCTTTTTCCAGACATTGAAGCCTAGCTAATACTCTAGTGATCCGAATAACCGTACCCGTACGATTGTTAATTTTGGAGAAAAAATCCACCCCCTACGATTCTTATTCAAGCCCCTACGATTATTTAATTTTGATCACCCATACTCCATGAATGATCGCATTATTCGTAGTTTTTAATCAAATGGCATGCATGAAACGGAATACGTTCAAAGAATTCGCGCAACCGTCTGGCATCGCAATATAATCAATGATTTGATCCATGGGAAGTAACTCCATCCTCGCACGTGTCGCTATTTTGCAATTCGTGCGACCCTATTGCAATAGACAGACCCCCCTCTGCGGGTATTGTTTATCGTTCAGTGAGGCGAACAAAGGTGACAACGCGTTATGTCTGTGTTTTTTTTTACAATTGACGCGTTATTAACTAAGAAGTTAATCAACGTCTGGGGCTCACGTTTGAAAGTTTCTTTAATTAGAACACAATTGAGTAGTTGGTGGACCGATTCCGACCAAAGAAAATAAAAGTGTTGACGCAGTGTTCTCCGTTCAAATCAATGACATTGAAAAGGTTCTGCAAGAACCAGACGTTGTCCGTGCTGGGTCGAGGAGTGTTTATTATAAGTTTTTGTTTGATAATTAAATCAGTGTTCTTCAATGATCTCCTTTTTCATTGACATTTCCACCCCCTACTATTATTCCGACCCCTACTATTATTAAAATTTGGCAAATTTTCCACCCCCTACTATTATTCCGACCCCTACTATTATTCGGATCACTAGAGTACTTGTATTGCAATTTTTTTTTACTTGATGAACAGTGCCACAGAGCCTCTTGATTTGACAATTCACATGCAATGGGCAAAACATGCTATATAATGAACCTATCGAGATGTAAACTCTTTCACTTGTAATCTTCATTTAATGTATGTTTAAAATAACAATCTGATGTTTGGAGAGCTTGAATTGTAGCATAATTATTTAATGCACCCAGGGCCGATAAGGTTCGGGGTGATTTATGTGGTTCTTTTGATCCTGTCATCCGGCAGACATTCCGGTTTTTCGGTACGATCCGTTCCGTATTGGCCGAACTTGAAGTCCGCATTTTACATCCGCCCGGAATGCTGCCTCTTTCCGGTAACTGGAAAAGCAAGTCACTCTTGAATTATACGTAACACGACCGGTTGTGTGTCGTCAATTCCTATCTGTTTCCATCCGTCACCGTGTTTCTTCACCAGCCTTCATTTATTCGTCTATCATCTTGTTCCTTGTGCTTTCTGTATGTGTCCTGTTCCGTCGGCGTTACCTATTTTCGTGGGTCGCGCACGTGTTTCCCTGTTTGTCGTTCGGTGGCACTCAATAATTCTCACATGGTTCGTACGGGATCTCGCGGTCGGGCCCGCGCCCGTTCGTCTAGAAGCAGTCAACAGGATGCATCTGCCAGCTCGTCTCGTGCCGGTCCTGCCTCCAGTGACCGTGTTAGGCTTTTTTCTCGGGTTTCGGCCAGTGTGTCATCTGTGGCTGATTCACGAGTGCGTGGCCGTGGACAGCATTCGCGCGGCAGGCCTGCTCGTGGCTCTGGACGGGGACGCCGCGCCTCTCGTGGCCGGGTTTCACATTCACGCGGCCGCATTCCTGTTCGTCAGCCTCGTCGTCAGTCTCGTCGCCAGGCTAGTCGCAGACAGGATGGTTCTCCGCGCCCCAAGTTTCCGCGCTATGCATCCAGGTCACCATCAGCGTCTCCTTTGTCGACGCAGCAGTTCAGACGACAGCTCCACTTCTCTCAGCCGCCGCGACGATTCCCGTGTGGCCTCAGTGATACACCGACTGAACGCTCCGGCAAGGGACAGAACTGATCCGGATAATCCCTTATTTAGCTTTCCATCCTCGCTGGTCTCCCCTTGGGACGCCCCCTTGCCGATTCCTACGGCGGCAGACGGCTTTGGCTCTCACGTTTCCCGATCTATTCGCGACAAAATTTTCCGGGGCGATTTTATCAATTTGGATCAGCTGCAGGAACCCACCACCTCCATTCATACAGTTGACCCCCATCAGTTGGTGGTCTCTGCTTCCGGGCGAATCCGTGTTGCGCCAAGCGGGCATGCTGCTTCAATAACGTCTGTTGACTCGTGGACCGATGCTTTTCTCACTTTCGTATCGGTGTACCTCGACGTTCACCCTGAATCGTCGGCCCAGCCCCTTTTGCATAACCTGCGCACAATTCGTTGGGCGGGTGCTACCTGTGGGGGATCTGCCTGGCGGGTGTACGATACCCAATTTCGGTTGAAGTGGGATGGGAATACAGCTACTCCTTGGGAGACCATCGCCCCAACATTTGGCTGCTGGTCATGATGCCCCAGGTTCGGCAACCTCCGCCTCAGGTTCGTACCTCCGGGCGTGCGGACGATTTTCCCACTAGTCCGGGCTGTCCCAGTCCCGTCTGTTTTGAATTAAACGCCGGCCGCTGCTCCTGGCCAAACTGTCGTTTTCGACACATCTGCTCAGAGCCTCATGCCGCAACCGCTGCCCATGGACAGGCTTCTGACACTCTGGTTTTCCCGGTGGTTTAACTGTTTCATGGATATAATTGGGCATGGAGCTCCTGGTTTGGGGGAGTGCTGCGCACTCTATGGCGGTCCTGCAGATAGTGGTAATGTCGCCATAGCGTTATAACTAGACTGGTAACTTTGATGGGTGGCTTATCAATAGTAGCTTAGTATGTTTATGACTGTGCAGTCGTCTTATGCTTATTCGAGAGTGCTCTCGAACTGTAGCCTGAGTGTAATATTCCAGGCCGGTGCTTAGCCATAGGGAGTTGGGCTGTCCAGAGGTCTCTACTGCCATTCCTGCGTCGCACTCGTTGGGCTTCTCCCTGTTGGCCGTGTGTGCTTATTGCTTAGGGCGCCTCATAGCAATTCTTGGGCGCCGGCTCCGATTCGTACCTTAGCTCGTCGGGCCATGCTCATGCCTGCGCTGTACAGCAGTATTTCTTCAGCGTTCTCTGCTTCGGCTTCTCGTCAGAGCTAAGGCTCTGCTTAATTGGTTTCCATGCATATGGGCTATCTGCAGGACAAGCTTATGTTACATTAAAGCTGAGATCATACCCCACTCATATGTTGTCGTTTAAATATCCCATGTGATAAGAGTGATTTCTCGGTAGTGCATAAACAATCAATGTAGTAGTGGCAGGGCTGTCACTGGTGGGGGTAGTGTCTCTTGGATCTGAGTGATCACATAATAGAAACTTGAGACTGGACCCTGTTATTTATTTTTTCAGCCTTCCTGTCTACTCTTTATTTTATAATAGATAATGCCATGAGTGCATAGAGTATGGCACAGAGTTTACATTTTTATTTAAAAAACAAGAAAATGAATGGCTGTAGACATATCGTCGCGTGAGAACCAGAAGGTTCTAACTACCATCACTCAATTTTAGAGAAAATCGACATTGAAATTTTGAGCACCGGAAAAATTATTATACACTAAATATTGAAAATCACAATGTCAGAACATTCTATCTACAATATAGCTCACAAAAGTGTCTTATTGACTTGATCTTGATACTTTTGTAGGTTGAAGCTCATAATATACACACTGTCGCAAAAGTATTTCCCCGACATCAGATGTACGCTGCCTTTGATGTATACCGTACTTATTTTGACAAAGAGATCAAACATCAAATGATGAAAAATTGTTAGGCCAATGCATTCCAATGCATATAAGAGAATGCTTGGCACAGGGTATATGGGTTGATACAAACAACGGACTTGGCACTGAAAGGGTTAAGGGAACTAATCAGACCATCTGTGAGAGTAGTATATAGTGCTTAATTGGTTACCACAAAGTATGCCTGTCTCCGCCTTGGTGTTGTCCTCGATGATGGCCTTGTTATAATTGACTTTATTCGGCTTCAGGGTTCAACTTGTTTTGAATGTTGATATATTCACCTCATTGTTATTGTATCCAGGTAAGATCAAACTGAATGAATGTGTGACAAAGACAGTATTCAATGTTACATGTAGAATATGTGTGGATGATTACTGATGAATGATATCTCGAACAAGAAACAAGTCGCCATGTGTGTGAAATTTTATTTGCAAATTTAGATATATATATTCAGTATTTGATTTTAATTGTCTACCAGTTTGGCGATCAGATTAAGTTTGTCCGAGTAACAGGGATGGAGCGAATATGCTAATTAATGTGTACATGATAACGAGGCACTGGAATGGTTAAAGGAACTAATTACAGACCATCTGTGAGAGTAGTATATAATGCTTAATTGGGTACAACAAAGTATGGCTGTCTCCGCCTTGGTGTTGTCCTCGATGATGGCCATGTTATGATTGACTTTATTCGGCTTCAGGGTTCACCTTGTTTTGAATGTTGATATATTAACCTCATTGTTATTGTATCCAGGTAAGATCAAACTGAATGAATGTGTGACAAAGACAGTATTCAATGTTACATGTAGAATATGTGTGGATGATTACTGATGAATGATATCTCGAACAAGAAACAAGTCGCTATGTGTGTGAAATTTTATTTGCAAATTTAGATATATATATTCAGTATTTGATTTTAATTGTCTACCAGTTTGGCGATCAGATTAAGTTTGTCCGAGTAACAGGGATGGAGCGAATATGCTAATTAATGTGTACATGATAACGAGGCACTGAAATGGTTAAAGGAACTAATTACAGACCATCTGCGAGAGTAGTATATAATGCTTAATTGGGTACAACAAAGTATGGCTGTCTCCGCCTTGGTGTTGTCCTCGATGATGGCCATGTTATAATTGACTTTATTCGGCTTCAGGGTTCACCTTGTTTTGAATGTTGATATATTAACCTCATTGTTATTGTATCCAGGTAAGATCAAACTGAATGAATGTGTGACAAAGACAGTATTCAATGTTACATGTAGAATATGTGTGGATGATTACTGATAAATGATAATCTACTTAGGACTTAGCTGATGGCTTGTATAGTGATCTGAAATACTGTCCAGATCTTCAAGCACACTTGGAAGAGTTATGTGATATTTTTGGAGTCAAGTACATTGTTCCAGCACAAATAGTTACATTTAGATGGCTGTCGGTATATGATGTAACATTGAAACATAAACCATTTCTTGATGTCTGTACCATCTTCTACTTTTCTTGGATAGATAAAACATTGTTGCCCGCTTACCAAGAAATTTATATTGATTTCGTAGGGGGAAGAATATGTATTTTCAATTCATCCGATGTTAAAGTCGTTTGTTCTAGTCTTCCAGCAGAAGCAGCCAACTATCCACAGGCTTTACTCAGAACAAGTCGATCTTTTCAAACAATTTATGTATTACTTCATCAATCATGAAGTTGTTAATAAACAGAAATTGCTCTTTATTGATCTACAATAGTCTAAGAACCACCTTGCACTTTCAGTTGTATGTGGGGAGTGGAGCGGAGTCTGTTCTTGTAAAACTTGATAAGCATGGATAGTTATTTTAGTATTGTTCATGTTTGCACAATTTCAAATGGATTCTATTTGTCTACAAATCGAGTAATTCCGTGACTAGGGTTCATATTAATCTAAGCGAGATAACTCTATAAAAAGACTATTACATTGGTGGCGCCTTCTCATGAATATGCATGTTGGCGTGACGTCATTATTTGTGATCTATAAATAAGTCTATTACATCGGTTATGCTTTCTAATAATAGGCATGGTTGCATGACGTCATTATATGTGTTATCTATTTTCATTGGCTAACAATGTGAGTTACAATTTTGGCGCGCTCGCTAAATTGCTATAATAAAATTACTTTGTCTTGATCTGCCCTACGAAGTGGCAGCAATAAATGTTATAAAATTTATAAAAAATTTTTGATTTGATTTGATTTGAAGTGCTTCTTGTTAGAAGTTAAATCAGTATTCGATTTGATTTGATTTGTGGTAACCATGGCGACGACAGAAGAAGAGGCTCGTAATCTTAGGCGGTTGGAAAGAATAAATTACAAACTGTTAAATGATGGGAAGTTGTTAGAAGCTGCTAGTAATAAAAATACGAGCATTGACAGCATACAGTCCAGACTCAGATGCATGTGTCGTCCACAATCAGATTAAGGGAGACTACCCAGCCTGGTTGTCACTAACAGACAATCTATACATATGAGTGGGGGGGTGTGTGAGGCTGGTTTCAATTTGTATCGAACCATAACATATATTTAAGACAAACTTCAGCGTAATTTGTGGGATATTTTGTCAAAGGAATGTGTCATGTATGCAGCTACATGTAATTCAACAAGTTACCAAGTTATAAGGAATATCAACTGAAATTCTAGGAATTCAGTTTATGCATTTGGGCAAGCCTTGAAATAGTGTGTCTGTCATTTCAGGCTTCAAGATTCGACGAGAATCACCGAATCGATTCCCGTAATGATTCTCACAAAACTTTACAATTTGCAGTGCTTTATGACTAACATGATTCAGCATTTGATTCTCGTAAAATTAAATGTATTTTGAGCCCTGCATTTGCAGAATGAGGTCCCCAGAGGGTGAATTTAGTTAGTGATGCTACCCTGCATAGCGGGCTAGCATCACCAAATTCACCCTCTGGGGACCTCATTCTGCTTACTCTTCAGCAGAATGAGGTTCCCAGAGGATGAATTTGGTGATGCTAGTCCACTATCCGGGGTAGCATCACTAAATTCACCCTCTGGGGACCTCATTCTGCAAATGACAGACACACTATTTCAAGGCTTGCATTTGGGTGTTGTAGCTGAGAGTTTATGTGGGAGAAACTTGACAAACATTAAGGGAACTAATTACAGACCATCTGTGAGAGTAGTATATAGTGCTTAATTGGTTACCACAAAGTACGGCTGTCTCGGCCTTGGTGTTGTCCTCGATGATGGCCATGTTATGATTGACTTTATTCAGCTTCAGGATTCACCTTGTTTTGAATGTCGATATATATTAACCTCATTGTTATTGTATCCAGGCAAGATCAAACTGAATGAATGTGTGCCCAAGACAGTATTCAATGTTACATGTAGAATATGTGTGGATGATTACTGATAAATGATAATCTACTTAGGCTTTGGCAGAATTCCGAGGAATTTAAAGAAAGATGGCGACCATTACATTGAGGTCCTTAAACGAACTGAAAGAGGTTAAAAATTTCAAGATGGGGAACGCCATATCGAAGGAAGGACATATTTACGATTTGAAGGTGGAATCGGAAGAGTTGGCAGGAAAGTTCGAGAGTGGGAGAGAGTATATTGTCAAGTGTTTGACATGTATACAAACAGTACAAGCGGCCACGAAGTTATAACACTAAAAAGTGGAAAGACAAGGGTAAATAAAGTTTGTTTAGTGCGACAACATGTTTTTTATTTATTTTACGGATTATTATAAATAATTATATGAACTGTAAGTTGTTCGTATAGTATAGTGAAAAATGTAGAATTTGTTAAGCACTGTGATTTAAAAAACGAGAGGCCGATCACGATCGGCAGATGTTAACCCATCCCTTGGCGATAAAAATTTAATATGATCGGATAAATGAGAGTTTTGGTGTTCAATTATAGAGTATACTGTTATGTACTATTATAGACAAATGTACATAACACAAATTATTGGAATTTATGGGTCACTGGCATTTATATAAGAGAATGCACTGGTACAGAATCTGTAATGCTAAACCGCCACAGCCAGCAAGCCCATGGGTTAAATGTGTAGGTGTGACCTGGACATGGAATACTTGGGTTAAGAGAGTCCAATTTAAGTTTACAATAATAATGTGTCCTAGTATACAGATAAGCAACCTCACCACTGACCCATTAATATCAATTATATAGCAGCACAGATGTCCATGTCTACTGTTAATAGCATGTGATGTTTATTGTTGAATCTTTATTTTAAATTAGATGCCATAGCCTTATGTATCAGATTATTTGCACATTGGCATAAGTCCAAAGGCAATTGGTGAATTGGATTTAATGTTGCTCCAAACAGATTTACCAGTACATAACACAAGATTTTGGACCGATTTAATCAAATTTGGTGTGGTGATTCGGGGTACCCTTGGCAGAGTTATAATGGTGTTAGTTTTTCAATTTTTTTTAACTTATTTAAAAAAATTAAAGGGACACATTGGAAATCTTTTTATCATAATCATCAATATCTAAATGAAAACAAATGACAATGTCAATGACATTTTTTTTATTATTATTATAAAAGTTAAAAATAAATTTTAAAAAAAATCGATTCAATTTTTCATTTTTTTTTCGAAAAAGGGTCATAACTCCTTTAAAATTAATCGGATCAAACCCATATTCGAACTCGATCTGTATTTTGGGCCGAGAAACTCACATACCAAATTTGGTTCCGATCAGATAAAAAATGTTTGAGTTATGGCAGAATGCGTGAATTCTAAGTCGAAAAAGGGCCATAACTCTGTACAAAAAAGTTGGATCAAACCCATATTCGAACTCGATCTGTATTTTGGGCTGAAAACCCCATATACAAAATTTGGTTTTGATCAGGTAAAAAATGTTTGAGTTATCGCATTACACGTAAAGTGTCTACGGACGGACAGACGGACGGACAGACGGACGGACGAACGACGAGTGGTCAATCCGGACAACGACACTATGTTTACCATACATGGTATGGGTAAACATAAAAACCCACAGAATGACGATATCTCGGACAAGAAACAAGTCGCCATGTGTTTGAAATTTAATGTGCAACTGTCAGCGTCGGCCTATTGTTTACAAAGTAACCCCTAGAAACAAATTTTCTGCGGGATTAGTACTACTTCCTGTTTAGAGAGTATATATTATCAGGAATTTTTTTCTTACTGTTTAGAGATAGAGAGTACACGTTTGAAATTTCTTCCAACCAGAGAGCAGGAAATTTGGCCTGCCCTATGCGGACCTATTTTCTAGTAATTAATTCTCCCAATCATAATAGGAGTAGCAATAACCTGCCTTTCTGCGGCATAGTCTTAGCCTATTACAATTCAGAAAATATAAACTAACATTTTGGACCAATCAGAAAGAGGGAATGTAGTTAGCCCTGAAGGGCATGCTATCTGCTATTATTCGTCAGCCCAGCGCAAACTTTCCACCTGGACACATCTGAACAATTATATTGATTTTTAAAATAAGCTTTATTGATTCTAAAATAAGTTGCATTCAGCCGAACAATTATTTATTTACGTTTTTAATCTGCTGATTCACTGACTATTATTCTGCTGGTCATGGTTCAAAAACCGCATGCATCGTTCAGCGGCAACCCATTGCCTGGAGAATTCTTATTGTTGAAGCTTGTTCGCTGTTTTTCGGCATTCCAACAAACTATGTGTTTTCGGAGGGAGAGTTGGGTATGTACATTGAGCTAATGCTCACGGAGTTTCGCCCGGAATTCGCCAGGGTCTTGGATTGCAGCACCAGACCCGAGTGTAATTGCTACTTTATGCAAATTTGTTTAGTTTCACACTCACAGACAGAGGCTAGTATTGGAAACTCGAACTATGGGCAAAACGAAACAAAAAATGGCTGACAATGTAGCCCACCCAGGTGCCACTGGGTCAGCCCGAGGAAGGCGTTCTACCTGTATTGGAGCCTCAGACGATGACAATCAAAGAAATTGGACTGCAGAGAGACTCCGGGCGGAGTTGATGAAAATTCACATTGTTACGCCCGACACAATGAGAAAACCGGAGCTAATTAAACTCTACCAACTGAACCACTCAACCCAAGGCAATACTCAGTCGGTGGCTTTAGTTCACGGTTCGTTGATGGAACCAATAGGGCATTTCGCCGACAATACTGTTCCGTCTAATTCCCAAATTCACGTGGATTCACATGCTATTGGGTCCAGTATAGGTGTTAATGTTCCAGGAGTCAGTGACATTCAGCCTTCTCAAAGCGACTTGTTTCTGGCTATTCAGAATCAACAGCAGCAACTGGCGACATTAATGGCTGCGAATCAATCATTCATAGACTCCATGCAGTCAACAAATGCATCTGTTCTGCCTCAGAACATGGCAGCTGGACTGTAGTCCCCTCTTCATTCGCAACTCGGTATGAACAACTTATCACACGCTACCGGTTTCCCCCAAGTTCAGACTTGCCAAATCCGCTGTTAAATGCCGTTGGCGTGGCAGTATCGTCACTGCCGGAAATTGACCTGGACATTTCGCCTGCTCTACGGAACGAAATTCTTGCAGAAAAGGATGTGAATTTAGCACGCCTTATCATGCCACCTCTGGATCTTGCTAAAAGCTCGGAAAACTACGACGCGCGGCTGTCAAAGAACCTCACATTACCGGAGTACATCCGAGCTTTCAGCAAGTATCGTAATGTGATTTGTGAGGCATTTCCGAATCGTCGCCAAGAATTGGACATATATCTAAATGATATAATGTCCATAGCTAACCAGTATGGCGACGCCTTTTATTAGCTCAACTTACTTTTGTAAGTTTGAGCTATTGCCATGGCTTGGCGTCCGTCGTCCGTGTGTGCGTGTGTCCGTGTGTCCGTCAACAATTTCCTTTGGCGCGGGCTACAGGTCGTACCTTTGGTCTGATCTTTATGAAATTTTGCATGAATGTTGACATTGACATGTAGATGGGAACGAGTCATTTTGGGGTCATTCGGCCAAAAAACATGGCCGCTGGTGGCCATCTTGGATTTCAAAATTCAATCCATTGGCGCGGGCTACAGGTCGTACTGTTCTTTTGATCATCATGAAATTTGTCATGGATGTTAATATTGACATGTAGATGGGAACGAGTCATTTTGGGGTCGTTCGGCCAAAAAACATGGCCGTCAGCAGCCATCTTGGATTTTACTCTTTGCATGACTAAATCATTTGGCGCAGGCTACAGGTCGTAGTTTTGGTCTGATCTTTATGAAATTTGTCATGAATATTGACATTGGCATGTAGATGGGAACGAGTGATTTTGGGGTCATTCGGCCAAAAAACATGGCCGCTGGTGGCCATTTTGGATTTCAAAATTCAATCCATTGGCGCGGGCTACAGGTCGTGCTGTTCGTCTGATCATCATGAAATTTGTCATGGATGTTAATATTGACATGTAGATGGGAACGAGTGATTTTGGGGTCGTTCGGCCAAAAAACATGGCCGCTGGCAGCCATCATGGATTTTACTCTTTGCATGACTAAATCCTTTGGCGCGGGCTACAGGTCGTACCTTTGGTCTGACCTTTATTAAAGTTGTCATGAATATTGATATTGACATGTATATGGGAACGAGTCATTTTGGGGTCATACGGCCAAAAAACATGGCCGCTGGCAGCCATCTTGGATTTTACTCTTTGCATGACTAAATCCTTTGGCGCAGGCTACAGGTCGTAGTTTTGATCAGAACTTCATGAAATTTGTCATGGATGTTAACAATGACATGTAGATGGGAACGAGTGATTTTGGGGTTGTTCGGCCAAAAAACATGGCCGCCAGCAGCCATCATGGATTTTACTCTTTGCATGACTAAATCCTTTGGCGCGGGCTACAGGTCGTACCTATGGTCTGATCTTTATGAATTTTGTCATGAATGTTGACATTGACATGTAGATTGGAACGAGTGATTTTGGGGTCATTCGGCCAAAAAACATGGCCGCTGGTGGCCATTTTGGATTTCAAAATTCAATCCATTGGCGCGGGCTACAGGTCGTGCTGTTCGTCTGATCATCATGAAATTTGTCATGGATGTTAATATTGACATGTAGATGGGAACGAGTGATTTTGGGGTCGTTCGGCCAAAAAACATGGCCGCTGGCAGCCATCATGGATTTTACTCTTTGCATGACTAAATCCTTTGGCGCGGGCTACAGGTCGTTCCTTTGGTCTGACCTTTATTAAATTTGTCATGAATATTGATATTGACATGTATATGGGAACGAGTCATTTTGGGGTCATACGGCCAAAAAACATGGCCGCTGGCAGCCATCTTGGATTTTACTCTTTGCATGACTAAATCCTTTGGCGCAGGCTACAGGTCGTAGTTTTGATCAGAACTTCATGAAATTTGTCATGGATGTTAACAATGACATGTAGATGGGAACGAGTGATTTTGGGGTTGTTCGGCCAAAAAACATGGCCGCCAGCAGCCATCATGGATTTTACTCTTTGCATGACTAAATCCTTTGGCGCGGGCTACAGGTCGTACCTATGGTCTGATCTTTATGAATTTTGTCATGAATGTTGACATTGACATGTAGATGGGAACGAGTGATTTTGGGGTCATTCGGCCAAAAAACATGGCCGCTGGTGGCCATTTTGGATTTCAAAATTCAATCCATTGGCGCGGGGTACAGGTCGTGCTGTTCGTCTGATCATCATGAAATTTGTCATGGATGTTAATATTGACATGTAGATGGGAACGAGTGATTTTGGGGTCGTTCAGCCAAAAAACATGGCCGCCAGCAGCCATCTTGGATTTTACTCTTTGCATGACTAAATTCTTTGGCGCGGGCTACAGGTTGTAGCTTTGGTCAGAACTTCATGAAATTTGTCATGAATGTTAACAATGACATGTAGATGGGAACGAGTGATTTTGGGGTTGTTCGGCCAAAAAACATGGCCGCCAGCAGCCATCATGGATTTTACTCTTTGCATGACTAAATCCTTTGGCGCGGGCTACAGGTCGTACCTATGGTCTGATCTTTATGAATTTTGTCATGAATGTTGACATTGACATGTGGATGGGAACGAGTGATTTTGGGGTCATTCGGCCAAAAAACATGGCCGCTGGTGGCCATTTTGGATTTCAAAATTCAATCCATTGGCGCGGGCTACAGGTCGTGCTGTTCGTCTGATCATCATGAAATTTGTCATGGTTGTTAATATTGACATGTAGATGGGAAACGAGTGATTTTGGGGTCGTTCAGCCAAAAAACATGGCCGCCAGCAGCCATCTTGGATTTTACTCTTTGCATGACTAAATTCTTTGGCGCGGGCTACAGGTTGTAGCTTTGGTCAGAACTTCAAGAAATTTGTCATGGATGTTAACAATGACATGTAGATGGGAACGAGTGATTTTGGGGTCGTTCGGCCAAAAAACATGGCCGCCAGCAGCCATCTTGGATTTTACTCTTTGCATGACTAAATCCTTTGGCGCAGGTTACAGGTCGTACCTTTGGTCTGACCTTTATGAAATTTGTCATGAATATTGATATTGACATGTATATGGGAACGAGTCATTTTGGGGTCATACGGCCAAAAAACATGGCCGCTGGCAGCCATCTTGGATTTCAAAATTCAATCCATTGGCACGGGCTACAGGTCGTACTGTTTGTCTGATCATGATATTTATCATGGATGTTAATATTAACATGTAGATGGGAACGAGTCATTTTGGGGTCGTTTGGCTAAAAAACATGTCCGCCAGCAGCCATATTGGATTTTATTCTTTGCATGAATAAATCCTTTGGTGCGGGCTACAGGTCGTAGCTTTGGTCGGAACTTCATGAAATTTCTCATGTATGTTAACAATGACATGTAGATGGGAAACGAGTGATTTTGGGGTCGTTCAGCCAAAAAACATGGCCGCCAGCAGCCATCTTGGATTTTACTCTTTGCATGACTAAATCCTTTGGCGCGGGCTACAGGTCGTACCTATGGTCTGATCTTTATGAATTTTGTCATGAATGTTGACATTGACATGTAGATGGGAACGAGTGATTTTGGGGTCATTCGGCCAAAAAACATGGCCGCTGGTGGCCATTTTGGATTTCAAAATTCAATCCATTGGCGCGGGGTACAGGTCGTGCTGTTCGTCTGATCATCATGAAATTTGTCATGGATGTTAATATTGACATGTAGATGGGAACGAGTGATTTTGGGGTCGTTCAGCCAAAAAACATGGCCGCCAGCAGCCATCTTGGATTTTACTCTTTGCATGACTAAATTCTTTGGCGCGGGCTACAGGTTGTAGCTTTGGTCAGAACTTCATGAAATTTGTCATGAATGTTAACAATGACATGTAGATGGGAACGAGTGATTTTGGGGTTGTTCGGCCAAAAAACATGGCCGCCAGCAGCCATCATGGATTTTACTCTTTGCATGACTAAATCCTTTGGCGCGGGCTACAGGTCGTACCTATGGTCTGATCTTTATGAATTTTGTCATGAATGTTGACATTGACATGTGGATGGGAACGAGTGATTTTGGGGTCATTCGACCAAAAAACATGGCCGCTGGTGGCCATTTTGGATTTCAAAATTCAATCCATTGGCGCGGGCTACAGGTCGTGCTGTTCGTCTGATCATCATGAAATTTGTCATGGATGTTAATATTGACATGTAGATGGGAAACGAGTGATTTTGGGGTCGTTCAGCCAAAAAACATGGCCGCCAGCAGCCATCTTGGATTTTACTCTTTGCATGACTAAATTCTTTGGCGCGGGCTACAGGTTGTAGCTTTGGTCAGAACTTCAAGAAATTTGTCATGGATGTTAACAATGACATGTAGATGGGAACGAGTGATTTTGGGGTCGTTCGGCCAAAAAACATGGCCGCCAGCAGCCATCTTGGATTTTACTCTTTGCATGACTAAATCCTTTGGCGCAGGTTACAGGTCGTACCTTTGGTCTGACCTTTATGAAATTTGTCATGAATATTGATATTGACATGTATATGGGAACGAGTCATTTTGGGGTCATACGGCCAAAAAACATGGCCGCTGGCAGCCATCTTGGATTTCAAAATTCAATCCATTGGCACGGGCTACAGGTCGTACTGTTTGTCTGATCATGATATTTATCATGGATGTTAATATTAACATGTAGATGGGAACGAGTCATTTTGGGGTCGTTTGGCTAAAAAACATGTCCGCCAGCAGCCATATTGGATTTTATTCTTTGCATGAATAAATCCTTTGGTGCGGGCTACAGGTCGTAGCTTTGGTCGGAACTTCATGAAATTTCTCATGTATGTTAACAATGACATGTAGATGGGAAACGAGTCATTTTGGGGTCGTTCAGCCGAAAAACATGGCCGCCAGTAGCCATCTTGGATTTTACTCTTTGCATGACTAAATCCATTGGCACAGGCTACAGGTCATACCTTTGATCAGATCATTATGAGATTTGTAAAGGCTGTAGATGGGAACAAGTCATTTTGGGGTAATTCGGAAAAAAAACATGGCTGTCGGTGGCCATTTTAGAATTTAATCTTTGCATCAATAAATCCTTTGGCACACCATAATCACCACATCCCTGATCCGATCATTATGAAACCTGTTATGAATGTTGATATTGACATGTACATCTAGTCTTACTTAGACATTTCAATTAGCACTTTTCCTATTCCTCCATTTACTGACGACCATTAAATTATTCCCCTACCTAAGTTGAGCTACAGTGTCATTGACACTTTCATTCATATCACCTATCATTCTCCGTGAAAGCTGCTGCCTGGTTGGCAAGAGGAAAAAAAATTAGTTGGGCTATTAAGGGTAACTCCCTCTATTGTTTCTTATTCACCAGTCAGAAGGCACTTCATTGTTCGCTTTGCTTTAATACATCCCATTCAGCGAATTTTTGTCCACTAAATGCTGGGCCCCGACAAAGTGCCTTCAATCCGCGTCGGTTCACTCCAACGGCTACAAACGCTTATTCCTCTCAGCCAAATGGGACAGTAGCATGTTTGCAGTTCAACTCTGTCAAAGGTTGTACTTTTGGCGTGAACTGTAAATATGCTCACTCCTGCGTTTCGTGCAAGGGTCCCCACCCTAAGCAAGCTTGTACTTATAAACCGCTTAAACTGCCTTCTCTGGCGCCTATACTGAAATGACTTTCGTCTACCGGTGCTGATGATAGAGTTCTGATCCCGGGTTCCGTGCATTCACCGGTCAACACCAAATTCCTAGGTGATGCTTTACACAATCATCCCGATCGTCTCTTCGTCAACTCTTTGATTGATGGTTTTCGTCATGGTTTTGACACAGGTCTTAATACTATTCCATCAAATAGCCTGCACTTACCTAACCTCAAGCCAGCTATTAATGACCCACTTGTCGTTCGCCAGTTAATAGAAAAGGATTTACATCACAATTTTCTATTTGGGCCTTTTTCAAAGCCCCCCTTTTATATTTATAGAATTAACCCTCTGGGCATCGCCGAACGTAAAGTGTCGAAGAAGAAGCGTTTGATAGTCGATTTGTCTGCACCTCACTCTTCCGATGAACATTTATTAAATTCCCTGATAGACCCGGAATCATGCTCTCTATCAAATGTCACCATAGCTCACGCAGTAAGCATAATTCAGCAATTAAGTGGCGATTGCCTGTTATTCCACTGCAACATTTCCTCGGCATTCAAGCTTTGTCCAATAAAAAAGGACCTCTGGCCTTTCTACGGCAATTCGTAGGATAATCAGTATTATTTTTATTCCAAGCTCTGTTTCGGCAGTCGGTCATCTCCAAGAATTTTTGATCAACTCTCACAAGCCATCTGTTGGATAGCTACCAATAAGTTCGGCATCTGTAATTGCCTGCATTAACACGATGACTATTTGTCCATTATTCCTGGTAATATCGATGCCCAGAGGTCCGTTAACAATTTTTTAGATATTTTCCATCAGGCCGATATTCCATTAGCCGAGGACAAGTCAGTAGTTCCCACAAAATATCTAGAATTTTTGGGCATAATCATCAACGTCGAGCGCCGGGAATGCCGTCTTCCCAAGGATAAGCTAACCAGGTTGCAGCTGCTTATTAAGTCTTTTCTGCATCGTTCCACTTGCACAAAGCGTGAATTGCTTAGCCTACTTGGTTTCATGAGCTTTGCATCAAAAGTCATTATTATAGTGCCGGCAGATCGTTCATGTCTCACCTCATTACTTTATCTACAACTGTTTCATCTCTTAAGCATCATGTTAACATTTCAGCAGCTAGCCGGAGAGAATTAGCCATGTGGGACAAATTTTTATCTAATTGGAATGGTGCTTCCATGTTTTTAGACAGCCACGTCATATCGTCAGACGATATGAGTTTGTTTACAGATGCCAATTCAATTCATGGCTTCAGAGGATATTTTCATCCTCATCGGTTCCAGAGTTGTTAATAAACAAAAATCGCTCTCTAATGATCTAACAGAGTCAAAGAACAACCTTGCACCTTCTCAGTTGTATGTAGGAGCGGAGTTGAGTGGAGCCGACTCTGTTCTTTTAAAACTTGATAAGCATGGTTAGTTATTTTAGTATTGTTCATGTTTGCACAATTTCAAACGTTCCAGACTCAGATGCATGTGTCGTCCACAGGCAGATTAAGGGAGGTAACCCAGCCTGGTTGTCACTAACAGACACTCTATACATCTGAATCTCCGAGGGGAGGTAACCCAGCCTGGTTGTCACTAACAGACGCTCTATACACCTGAATCTCCGAGGGGAGGTAACCCAGCCTGGTTGTCACTAACAGACACTCTATACATCTGAGTCTAGAAGGTGAGACTGGTTCAATTTGCATTGAACCATAACATATATTTGGCAAGACCAACTTTAGCGTAATTTGTGAGATATTTTGTCAAAGGAATGTGTCATGTATGAATCTACATGTAATTCAACATGTTACTAAGTTATAAGCTAAAGCAGTATCAACTGAAATTCTAGGAATTCAGTTTATGCATTGGGGTGTTGTAGCTGAGAGTTTATGTGGGAGAAACCTGACAAACTTTAAGGGAACTAATTACAGACCATCTGTGAGAGTAGTATATAGTGCTTAATTGGATACCACAAAGTATGGCTGATGGTGTGGGTCTCTCTCACCAAACACCTGGTGATGAGTACACATGTTTTTAATTGAAAACTATTAAATTCCTTATACCATTGAGAAGAATATGTATCTATTTGGTGGAAATTTGGCATTAAAAACAGTTTTAGCAACTTCATAACATGGCAATCTGACTGACCGTAAAGTAATTTTGTTTCAGGTAAGGCCACTGGATAATTTAGGAATGACAGTACAGGAATTGAGAAATCAGCAAGACCAGCAGCTAGCAGAAAGCCTTATGATTGATCAAACAAGGGTTAGTATCATAGTATGTATAAACCTCCAACACAATGTCACCACCATGGTGTGCAGCGATACAGCCCCTCTCCCATGAACAATGTCACCAACATGGTGTGCAGCGATACAGCCCCTCTCCCATGAACAATGTCACCACTGTGGTGTGCAGCGATACAGCCCCTCTCCCATGAACAATGTCACCACCATGGTGTGCAGCGATACAGCCCCTCTACCATGAACAATGTCACCAACATGGTGTGCAGCGATACAGCCCCTCTCCCATGAACAATGTCACCACCATGGTGTGCAGCGATACAGCCCCTCTCCCATGAACAATGTCACCACCATGGTGTGCAGCGATACAGCCCCTCTCCCATGAACAATGTCACCACCATGGTGTGCAGCGATACAGCCCCTCTCCCATGAACAATGTCACCACCATGGTGTGCAGCGATACAGCCCCTCTCCCATGAACAATGTCACCACCATGGTGTGCAGCGATACAGCCCCTCTCCCATGAACAATGTCACCACCATGGTGTGCAGCGATACAGCCCCTCTCCCATGAACAATGTCACCACCATGGTGTGCAGCGATACAGCCCCTCTCCCATGAACAATGTCACCACCATGGTGTGCAGCGATACAGCCCCTCTCCCATGAACAATGTCACCACCATGGTGTGCAGCGATACAGCCCCTCTCCCATGAACAATGTCACCACCATGGTGTGCAGCGATACAGCCCCTCTCCCATGAACAATGTCACCACCATGGTGTGCAGCGATACAGCCCCTCTCCCATGAACAATGTCACCACCATGGTGTGCAGCGATACAGCCCCTCTCCCATGAACAATGTCACCAACATGGTGTGCAGCGATACAGCCCCTCTCCCATGAACAATGTCACCACCGTGGTGTGCAGCGATACAGCTCCTCTCCCATGATGGAACGAAAGTCCTAAATAACAAGACAGTCAATGACTGTGGGACCAGACTGTAAAGACGAAGAAGACTCTGAAGACTACAATACTTGGTAGTTGTCAAATCACTACAACAAGTAGTTCTAAACTGGGACACAGGTAGAGGATCTTTGTTGAACAGTGGGAGGGGATCCATATAGAGGTGTCCACCTTAAAATTTCTAATTCCCAATGAGACTAAGATTTACCCCTGTGTTTTTAAAATACTAAGATGTTTCACATGTCAGTAAACATTGAGTTAAATTAATAAAATAACAGTTACCATTGCAGGTGTACAACACTAACCCTAATCTTAAACCTACTGACCGAAAAATGTAGGAATAAACGTTCGGAGAATTTTTTTTGGAATGCTTAAAAATGTGGGTGATTTCTGAGAAATTCTGTGCATTAATGTAGAATTATTTTTTTCAGTCTGTTCAAGTTGAAAAACCAGAAGAAGATCTAATTCAGGTAAAGTCAACATAGATTCCACTAACATATATCGCCAAGCAAAAAAAATAACACTTTCAACTTTCACACTCAACAGAACTTCATGTTGATGTATTAACTGGGTGATCAGTGTTTGCCAAGTGTCACTGGCCTATATGCTGAGTGGGATTTTCTTTAATTGAACCAGGTGTCACGATTTTGAACCACCCCCATAATTGTTTCACTGCAACCACTTGAAGGGCATCTGCCATTTCCGTCCTTATAATATCGATCAATCGATCGGGTTGGTTTTTCCCCGAA
Source organism: Siphonodentalium dalli (assembly GCA_032622095.1). NCBI lineage: Eukaryota > Metazoa > Mollusca > Scaphopoda > Gadilida > Siphonodentaliidae > Siphonodentalium > Siphonodentalium dalli. Next base: position 63,960,629 of record CP136063.1, on the reverse strand, counting down.
GTGTATGTCAAGGACGGAGAAAAACATGACTGATAATGATTCGTAAAATTAATAAACTTTCGACAAAATAATAGCATTATCAGCAGAATATTGGAAGAGGAACAAACATTGGGACTCATTAGCGTGCGATAATCACTAACTTTAGTGAACATTCTCTTACAGGAATTATCCGATATCTGTCAGCATTCAGTAAATTTTTTTGATGAATAACATAGGAGATATAGGGTATTACATGCAGGGGGACTTACTTTTTTGACTACATTGAGGTTTTTTGAGTTTAGCATTTTGAAGATTAATATTTCACTTTCAGATAGTTTTGAATGTGTTATTTCAGTTAAGAACTAGAAGGAGAGCTGCACTGCAACCCCAACCAGAAAGTGGAGTGGTGCTCAAGATCCAGGGAGGGGCAAAAAGAATATTCAGACGAACAGCAGAAACAAACGTACACTTTTCAGAAAATAGTTAATGAATTCCAAATTAATGGATCCCATCTACAGGTCACCCAAACATTCATAAGAATATTATGACATTGGATAAGAGATATAGCCTGTAGGGGTAACATACTCTTATAAGGCCTTCACCTTTTATCATCTGATAAGAGATATGGCCTGTAGGGGTAACATACTCTTATAAGGCCTTCACCTTTTATCCAAACAAAACTTTTGATTTTACATGTATTTAAAAAAAATCTTAATTTTGTGTAAAATTAAAGACACGGTTGACCTTGGTGGTGAGTATCCTGTGAAAATATCTCCACCCGTCAAAAACTGCCACAAACAGAAAGAACATCAAAATGTAGATAGACTTGGTCCGTATACAAATAAGAAATATCACATAAACAGTATGTTATGGTCATATGTTTGACCATTGTTATGTAAACAAAAGCATAAAAAGTTAATTTCTGGTGTTTGTTTATATTATGATGGTAAACATAAAGAGCGTTCTTTGTTGGTGAATACCTGATATGGAACTAATAAAGAGCGTTTATGCCATTTGTGTGTGATTAGCCAGTAGCATTGTGCTGTCTTCTGTAACACAATTAGGCTCTTGCTTAGGTAAAATATAATAGGTCTTTATGATAACATGCTGTTTACGCGATGGTCATGGTATATATGAACGGAACTGTATGCGTTTTAATGTTTTTCTGTTTACGGTGTTTGGAACAAATATGAATATTTTCGACAATTAAGGCCAACCGTGCCTTTAAAGGTTTGTTTGCATACTATACATACTACTCATTTAACTATAGCAATCAGGGTGGTTTATAGGACTCTAACCTGATTAATGTCTCAATGGACTGTACTGTAAGAGTAATAATTATAATCAAGTGTAAATTCCAGGACAGCTGTAGAGAATGCCAACCGATCTAGTTATAAAATGATTTAATTGCAATGATGGCTTCCTGCATCCATATCGAAAATAAATCAAAATTGATGTATCACATTACTTTATACAGAATGTCATGGATTTCATAGGAAGTGAACAAGAAGCTACAAAAGACTTCAAAGTAACAATCACAGGCATGGGAGCTCTGTGGTATTCCTGGGAGAGTGCTGGCACTCTAGAATCCAGAGGATTGGCCAACTCAACTGTTATAGAGGTGGAATGGAATGTTCAGCCTCCACATACATGTACATATACAAAGTATGACTCACAGCATTATTAAAAATTATTTACTAAGTTATAATACACCACCACAATTCACCCTGAAGATCTATATAATGTTTGGTGACAAATGGATGAGGGATGTGGTCTGTAGGGCGAATTTTTTTTCATATTTGATAACTCCCATAATTATGACAAAATAAATAGTCGTCATAATTATTTGTACTTATTTACACCCAATCAGGCCCCAAGCTCGGAGGCGACTAGGGCGAAGTTCTCGCCGCCGACTTCGCCCTCAGATGTCCGCAAGGCGAAAACGAAGACGCCTTCCAAATTTGACCAAACTAGCTTTGGGATTTACGGTAATTTTATCGGTGGACTTGTTTTGTAAAAAATATATAGTCTTAAAACTGTTCTAACGAGGCTTTTTAAATTATACATTGTCTACTGTGTCCACATATTCTAATTACCATTGGAACATCGGTCGAAGGGTTTTATGTCTCCGTCGAGGCACAAGTAAATTTTATTATTCGCGCTTGTGATCTCGATTCTCACAGAGCGAGATTTTGCGAGAAGCTGCCGATTCACAACTTCACCTGCGAGCTTCAGACAAGAAAGCTGATGGTGCAATAATATCGGTAAATATATATTTCTTTCACAACGTTATAGATAGATATTAAATCATTAACCATCGTAAAGTTTTACAAGTAATTAGTTAGTTTAAATAAACTTCCAGCAAGTTATAGTTTCCACTTGCGGAACTATATCTTATACTGCGCAGGAATACGTTAATTAACAACTGCGCACTTTTTTTCTATCTCCGATCATCAAGGTGTGCAGTTCACATTTTAAGAACTCCTAAACTTTTTAACTTTTCGAGGTAGGTACCTGCCGACGAGCTCAAATTATATTAAGAATTTAAGTTATCAAAGTAAAAAGTCGATTTCTTCAATGGCTTTTTACGTTCCACGCAGGGAGATCTGCGTGGCTGTGGTTGATCATTCATTCATTCGTCGCTTGGGCGAACAACTTGGCTACGCGGATTGCCATGGGTCGACATTCAACGATCACGATTTCTCAGGGGACCTCCGAATACGAACTTATCTGGGCATCCCGGTTAATATCAGATTTTTTCACAAAGGGGGTGCTCATGTCTCAGATCTGTTGGCATTGCAAACGGAACTACGACAATTTTTCCCACACGCAATTATTGTGCAATGTGGTTCCAACGATCTCTGTCGGAGCACCCCCTCCTCATAGCCTCAGTGAAAAAGGTTTTAGTTTGTCATGCTATGCCACGTTCAGCTTAGTTGGGCCTTGTCGCAAGCTACGGTAGCTTGGAAAGCGTGGCTACATAGGCGTTTTATTGATGAGCCCCTGTATTATAAATCGGACGGTGCATTTAGATGGCCAGTCTCTGGTTTTGTACATGGCAAGTATCCAGGATGCCATTTCATATGGAATAGCAGCTTATCTTGGTTAGCACCCACTTTGGTGGCCCGCCTCAGAGAGGCGTTATCCTTGTAAGTGTACCTTTTTGTGTGAAGAAACGCAGGCTATTTTGCTTGCTAAATTTATGTTTAATGAGCTTGGCGGTGGGTGCCATTTGACCATCAACTTCAGCTCTCCTGCTTTGCATGTCTATTTCTGGCGCAGAATGTTGACATTGGAACCGGGCATAGTTACGTTCCAATGGCACCATTCTTGTTGCCTATTCATCATATTTATTTTTCTTTACAGACAGTTGGAGTGACCTTGGCCCGCTCGGTCCGACCCGACCCTATTTAAATAGGGTCGTGTCGATTCGGGTCGGGTCGTGTAATAAATAGAGGGATTCAACTCCAAGGGATTTCTGGTACCGTATTCAAAGATCACCAGCACTACCATTAATTATTAGTGAGCGGCACTCTACCATTACACAGGCGTTCAAGCAGGCATATAACATTTTGAGTGTAACGACCCCTTTACATTACACCCCATTTAAAGCCGATAACTCAAGAACCAACAGGAAAATATCCCCTAGCAATACATGGAACTTATGAGAAATTCTGGCCCTCTATTAGGGAAAAGGGCTTAAGCAAAATGCAGCGAAACCATATTCATTTTGCTAAAGGACCAAAAAATAATCAGCGGCATGCGTTCAGATGCTCAAGTCATGATGCATTTGAACGTAGATACTATCTTAAAGAAGGGATACCCTTGCTGGTGTCGGAAAATGATGTCATACTCAGTCCAGGGAATAAAGACAGAGTTATCCCGATGCATTGCTTTAGAAAAGTGGTGAACAACCACAATGAACAATTATACCCACAGAAGAAAGACATGCTATCGTCGAGAGGTAGAAATATTATCAAACAATGAGGAAGATATGGAGATTGATGATCTCCTCAAGGAGGACAAAGAACATAAAGATATCACCCCTGGTCAGGGGGGCCCATCAAGTGAGGAATTCCTTATTATTGATGACGTACAGGTACCAGAGATTCCCTCATTGGAGGGCAACAAAAAACAAATTGTAAAAGTACCCAATGACGAAGCGGCAGACTTAGTTGTCAAGATCACCCATGGGAAGATCCACACAGTGAAAGCAATAGAGATCATAAATGGGTACTCGGATGAAAGAAAGCTAATACCAGCCCGACATGTAATGAGCGCTTGCTGGCCTTGCATGCAACATGGCCAGATCGGCAAGTTTGCCATGGAGGCTACTATTAACCCTTTACCCAACAAAATGCCCAAATAAAGCTTCAACAGCCTAAAATATCTTCGGTCTGTCTCAATAAAACCATACAAATATGGATATCATTGGAACCGGTTCATTGACCACATTATGATGGTTACAGTTATGCCCTGTGCCAATGCATTCTCTTATATATGCGAGTCGACCATTGGTCGCCTCGCATATATAAGAGAATGTATTGGCCTAAAATAATCTTTTTTAACACTTTTTACCATTTTTTCTTACATTCTTTAACAATTTTATAATTGTTTCTTACATATTTTAACAATTTTTATAATATTTTTCTACATTCTTTGACAATTTTGTCATTTTTAATATGTGTTAAGCCAATGCATTCTCTTATATATGCGAGGCGACCTATGGTCGACTCGCATATATAAGAGAATGCATTGGCACAGGGCCGTTCTGTTGGGTAAAGGGTTAAGAGCCAATACAATCTGGCTTATGAACAAGGGGACATGGGATGGATATCTAAATGTAGGATGGATGGCGCCTTCTTTGTCCACGAAGAGTGGTCAAGGAAACTGATGCCATATACACTCAATGATCCCCAGAGCGATGATGCAAGAGCGAAATCCGAGGAGGCAGTGGAACGCCGATTGTTCCTGAATGATACTTTATTGGAGGAGGATATCATTGGTATGTGTTCTTACAATATTTCAGGTACAGCAGTCGGAACAATGGATTGATCGCCACGACGACTTACTAACAGTAAGTTTACTATAATTTTACCAAGTTATAGGCAGTATAAGTATGCCTGTCTCTATACATCTGAGTGGGGGGGGGCTGAGGCTGGTTTCAATTTGTATCGTACCATAACATATATTTGGCAAGACAAACTTCAGCGTAATTTGTGGGATATTTTGTCAAAGGAATGTGCCATGTATTCAGCTACATGTAATTCAACATGTTACCAAGTTATAGGGAATATCAACTGAAATTCTAGGAATTCAGTTTATGCATTTGGGTGTTGTAGATGAGAGTTTATGTGGGAGAAACTTGACAAACATTAAGGGAACTAATTACAGACCATCTGTGAGAGTAGTATATAGTGCTTAATTGGTTACCACAAAGTATGCCTGTCTCGGCCTTGGTGTTGTCCTCGATGATGGCCATGTTATGATTGACTTTATTCGGCTTCAGGGTTCACCTTGTTTTGAATGTCGATATATTAACCTCATTGTTATTGTATCCAGGCAAGATCAAACTGAATGAATGTGTGACAAAGACAGTATTCAATGTTACATGTAGAATATATGTGGATGATTACTGATGAATGATATCTCGAACAAGAAAGAAGTCGCCATGTGTGTGAAATTTTATTTGCAAATTGAGAATTGTTTCGGCAATTTTTTTTTAAATTAATCCACGTGACAGTAAATGAATAGTGTCTGGTCCATACGCGCTCATTATATATTCAGTATTTGATTTTAATTGTCTACCAGTTTGGCGATCAGATTAAGTTTGTCCGAGTAACAGGGATGGGGTGAATATGCTAATTAATGTGTACATGATAACGAGGCACTGAAATGGTTAAGGGAACTAATTACAGACTATCTGTGAGAGTAGTATATAGTGCTTAATTGGATACCACAAAGTATGCCTGTCTCGGCCTTGGTGTTGTCCTCGATGATGGCCATGTTATAATTGTCTTTATTCAGCTTCAGGGTTCACCTTGTTTTGAATGTCGATATATTAACCTCATTGTTAATCAAACTGAATGAATGTGTGCCCAAGACAGTATGCAATGTTACATGTAGAATATGTGTGGATGATTACTGATAAATGATAATCTACTTAGGCTTTGGCAGAATCCCGAGGAAAATTAAAGAAAGATGGCGACCATTACATTGAGGTCCTTAAACGAACTGAAAAAGGTTAAAAATTTCAAAATGTTAAACGAATGAACACAGTACATGTTTCCCATAATCATTGAAAATTCATAAAGAATCATAAATATTTGTTTGAGGTGATCGTGGGGAAAAACAATTAAAATGCAAACACAGACACAAAAAAAATCTAGCTTTGACATGGAGAACAGATTAAAGATTCCTACTCCAGAAAAGTAAAGTTAGATGAGAAATTATATGCAGATTCAGATAATCCACTTACACTACTGCACACACAACCCATTAAAATATCATTAAAATCCCATTAAAATTCCATTAAATATCATAAATCCATTACTTTATGCCATTAATTCTTGTAACAAAAAAAATAATGGGTTTCCCAGAACCCATTAAAAACCATTACATTTTGTTATTTTAATGGCCAATACTGCCATATTTCCCATTAATCATCAACAATGTATTGTTAATGGCCATTAGATGCCCTTAAAATTTGTAAAGACCACAATTTAATGGCCATAGTCTCTAATATTTTAATGGCTATTATCCATCTTATATGTATTTGAGTGTTTAATGGCCATTAATTAAGTATTTTGAGAAATTGATACCAACTGTTGTACATCCATGATGGTTAATGGCCATTAAAGTATGATTTGAAAACTTGATGCTCATTAATTATATGTTAATGACCATTAATTATATGCATTTTGGTGTTTAATGGCCATTATCTAATAATTTTGAAAAATTAATGGCTATCACCTCAATAGTGCTGGTGTTTAATGCCCATTAACTTAGTAATAAAAAAATTAAGGGCCCTAAATGATGTACCTATGGTGGTTAATGGCCATTAACATAGAATTTGAAAAATGAATGCCCATCAAACTCATTAAGAACTGAAAGTTTGCTTCCTGTATTTCTAGATATGATCGATGTATGAAAGCAGGTTGCAGTGTGTAGCGCTGAAGCGCTCCTCACATAACTTTGTCAGACCAACCTGATTTCATAACGCATGGAAATACAGGAAACATTATTTATATTTACACACCAAAAAGAACATTCAATGGAAATTTGTTTCGATTATTGAATAAAATGAATGATTTGCACATGTGATTTGCACCGTTTTCTAGTGAAAAATAGAATGTTGAAAGCGACAGGCGCGTTGTTAACGTAATTGCTACGTTACACATGTGAAGCAGGTGTCAACTTCTTTCATACTTTATGCATTACGGTTGCTCTATCAGCTGATCAGTTCCTGACCAAACAGAAGACTTGATTCAGTCTCGGTAGCAGAAGTGCAGGTAGAAGTGTAAATATTAATTAACACCCCCATCTTATTGGAATAGGAAAATTGATGTTCATCACTTTCCAAATGTGGTTTCTTTTAGATTCTAATGAAATAAATTGGAATGTACAAGTTGTGCCTGTGCAACTTAAGCTTGTTAAACTGCTTTTATATATAAAATACCAATACAACCCAAAAGCAAAACAGTTTTCATGGATAGAAATGGAATCATGTCTGATGATCAGTGTGTTTTATTAATTAGATAGTTTGATATATATGATATACACTATAGCTATATTATGTGATGCCAACCATAGTATTTTCAAACTAGAGCCGCCAGGGCAGCTGGGACGCTCACCTGACATGCGTCGGTGCTATATGCTTGTTTTCAAAAGGAGAAACTAATTCGAGCCTTAGTAACTTTACGATATATAATATATAGACTATACGATAAAATGTGATATATTGTCACTTGATTGGGGGGCTCAATTTATCGAGCAAGCACTTTCATGGCAATATTAGTCACAGGCTTGTCACCAGAGGTTCTGGCGCACATTATAAGTTACCAACCCACTCATTTCAACAAATATCAGTTTCACAGTGACACACAATATTTTCAAAATGTGCGTCAGCAAATGGGTTTAAATTTTATGGCCTTGGGTCTATTAAATTAATGTTGAGGTGGTTTCAACAAAAGTTCTACTCCCCCATAGATATTGCAGATCAAATTTGAGCCCACTTGACTACTGTGGCGTTGAAGAAAAAATATATTCTTTATCAAGGGGGTCAGAACAAAAAACCAAGATATAAAACCAAATTAATTAAATCCAAATTTTTTTTTTTAGAAATGAGCTGAAAAGCCCAGAAAAAATAATGGTAAACAAATCTGATACTAGTTGTCACATTAATGTTCCAAACCGAATGTGGAAGAATTCCACCATGTATTTCTTGAGAAAACAGATTTTTCCAAGTCGAACCCAAAAACCCTATTTTCAGAGAGCCCTATAGCTAGCCCTTTAAAATCAGTTAAGCATGATACCTTGGACAAATCTGAAACTATAGGTTTCAATAATGCTACAGACCAAGTATGAAAGAATTCCACCTAGTGGTTTGTGAGAAAAAAGATTTTTTAAAAGTTGTACCCAAATACACCCGACCCCTTTATCGACATATTGACCTAATTTTAACAAATCCGAATACCAGTCACCCAAGGCACGTTCACACTAAATTTGAGCAAAATCAGCCGAGCCACTATGTATATGTTGAGAAAACAGATTTTTGCAAGTCGAACCCAAAAATCCTACTTTCACAGAACCCCACATTACACTTGTACATGTGTGAAGGCTTTGATGGTTATGGCACGAGTCTATGATGTCATGAAGCACTGGGGGTAGTGTCGTCAAATTGAGTGCCATACTGCACCAAAGCCATCCCACAAGTGTGCGATTCTGTGTTAATTACACACTGACGTCAAAACAGGAACAATTTATGTTGCTTAAAGGTACTCAATCCGAACAGAGGGTCCCCATCTCAACAGATTCCAACAACAACAATCCGATCAGAGGGTCCTATATTACTATTTCTTTGGGGGTAACAAATATTTGCTTCGAGTCGAGGAACCCATCAAACAAAGCTCAGAGTTATTAGATATTGATTTTTGAAATTTGTTATATTCTCGAGATGAGTACTAATAATTGCCGTCAATTTCATATCCTGCTCGAGATGTGTACACCAAAACTCTATTCAAACAGACAAGGATGGATAACTCTAAAATCAAGTGGTAATAATAACGCAATTTTGACTGCGTTCTGGGCCAGAAAGTATTCCCGATAATGAAACATAATAGATTTCTAAAATCGATATCTAACAAATCTTGAGCTTTGATGGGTGACTTCCTCCACTCGAATCAAATATTTTTGACCCCCCCCCCGAAGCCATTGAAATAGTAATTGGGAGGAGTTTTATCGGATTGAGTACCTTTAATCTATATGGACACATGTCTGCCATACAAATTTGAAATTAAGGCATTATGTGGTTTTCTATCCTTTATTGGGAATAGGTCTTCAATAAAGCTATATACCTTACTCGTATTTAAATTCACGTACATGTACATGTAGTACCTATTTTTCACTCAGTTTTAAATTCGCACATTTTGAATTCGCGCACCCTGATGCGAATTTAAAGCCGACAGTTTTATTTTTATTTTAAGTTGTTCAGAATATATAGAATCCATGCGGAAATGTTGCAAAAAGGTATACATGTAGAAGTGAATGGAAATGTGGTCTGTGCCAAATATCATAGCAGGTGCAGAACATCAATTTAGTGGTTATACTTCGTTGCTTGATGTATATCTTAAGACATGTTACCTCATATATATGGTTCAATTGATCTGATAAAGTTTAAAACTGCGAACGCTGCTATAATTTTATGTTCCACAAAAACCTCGTAAATAATAGTATCTATATACTGCATGCAAATCTGAAACTTCAAAGTTCAAACACATTCTCAAAGACTATTACCCAACATTTTGTGTTCCTGGGAATAGCAAAGGTAAATCAATTTTATATACAATGGACGACAGCTCCATGGATACATAGTATCAGTTCCAAATTTGAACTAGAAAGTTGTGAACATATAGACCACCTGTAATGTAATGCCATTTCCGATAATAATAATTTCTCCGACATTTAGTCAGTTTACTGCTTTCAGACGTCTGAAATACAGAACAATTATAGAGAGTTCCAATCTAAGAATCTAATAGAATTTGAAATAAAATTATCGATAAACTTTTGTATCATACTTTTTATCACTCAGTTTTAATTTCATGGTCACGCTAAAAGTACTGCGCGAATTCAAATACGAGTAAGGTAGATGTACTGCATTATTAAAACTGATCCAATGAAATCGACTCATTCACCATGTAACCATGTCATGATCAGTAGCATTAAGAACACTCGAAGAATGCCTCTAAAGCTTACTTAGCCCGCGTTTCCCCGGCCTCTGCTCACTAAGACATTCGGTTAGATATAAATGGTCGACAGAGCCCGGGAGTGCTCCCGTAGCCATCCTATAACAGGATTTCCACTCAGATATTCTTGAACCAAAACCCTGGTATAGTACTATAGTTGGAAAGATCAGTGTCTTCCGATTACAATGTGTGATACATCAACAGTCCTGGTAAATTAGCTGTCCATATAGCTAGCAAGTTGAATTAAGTTCACAAAGCTTTGTTTATATATATATTACATTCAACGCTATTTTGGATGTCACTCGATAAATGTAAAAAATCCTTTGCTTCGTACCTTTACAATTCATTTACACTGTTGTATTGGTCAATGATTTAGTTGTCTCATCAATTGCTAATATATTTTATCGTCTTCTCTATACTTTAAAAAAAACACACCAATTACTAAATGTGAACAAACCATTTGTGGCGACGTAATCCCGCTATAGGAGGCCTATGGGAGTGCTCTCGGGCGATCTGTCTAGCATCATTATCTATCCGAATGTCTTAGCGAGCAGAGGCCGGGGAAATGCGGGCTGTATACCTTACTCAAAGTGATGACGCCTCTAAACATCAATATGGGTTTAGTACAATGTAATGTATACAGTTAAATTTGCCTATATTTGTTGGTCCATGACTCAATCTCTCACTGTATGATTATATTTAAAGTCATTAGGCTGGGGTGTATTACCAAGAAACCACAGACAACCATCTTCAACAGCAGTCACAAGAGGATCCGACATGAGTTTTGTTAAAATAAAAGATTTTTTTGAATTGCCACCTGCAGTATTCATGTCTGTGTACCACAGACCAGAGTCATGGTCAACTCTGATGTTATCATACCAATTAACAAATGCAAGTGTGTTGATTGCACTATTATTTTCACTCATATGTTCAACGAAGAAATCAATTCTACCAAAGAATGCAAACTTTCCAGAACACAACTTTTGCTTCTGCGTTCCTCGCTGGAATTCTGCACATATGAATGACGACATACTTTTTGCAGAGAGTAATTCTTTTGATTGCGAAGTGTATGTGCGTATTCGCATTGTCTTAGGATTTGATTCTTTGTGAACAAAATATCTATACACTGAACACTTTCCATCACAATTTTCCTTGCCCAGCTGTTTGTGTAAATTTTTAAGCTTTTTTCTTCTAAGCACATATAATTGTTTCTGTCGCTGTTTACTATTATTTGCATCACCATCATCAAAAAAGCTCGAAGTGAACATTGAGCAGCTCTTCAATGCATGCAATGGGAGTCGACCCGAAGAAATCATGAAGTTACACCAATCATGAATGAGAAATGTTTCCACAACAGTTGCCTCCGGATATCTTTTGTTTTGTACACGTTTGCAAATCCAGGAATTGAAGCGTTCATAGACCCACATCCATGTGCTGTACACAGGTCCATATCGGACCATCCCCTCTGGAATATGATGCAGAATGTGTGTAGTTATATTCTGTATGTGTAGTGGGAAGTCTCTTTCCAGTAGCGCTAGTGCTGTGTTGATTTTTACTTTCAAGTCATTGATATCGTCAATAGACAAACATTCCTGACACATGTCTGCCACGCAATCAAGTAGGGAAAATAACGTTCCTCTACATCGTGGCTCAAGGGCCCCTTTTAGACAAAACTTTAGAATTTCTTGAGAGCCTAACTGTTTCCAGTCGTGTGATTTCAAGCTGCTGGTATTTGAAATGAATTTGGACGGTTTCAAGCCAAAGTCAGATGGCACCCTTAAACTACTTGCACGTTGGTCAGCGATATTCAACTCAGATTTTGTCAACACATATGGAAGTTCTGGTTTTTGCAACTTCCTCTTTTTACATACTGGCCCATCATCAGAAGTTACCACATCCAATACTGAATTATGAAGCCTACCATAATTCTGTTCAGCACTTATGACTTTGGCCATGTTAACTTTTTTGTTTTGTACTATAACATTCATAATGTTCTGTATTGCATCCTTTATGGTGTGGCATGCATCTGGCAGGGTGCTCTCAATTCTCGAATGTCCTGGTAAACGCATTAAAGGATATGTACTCTTGCAGCCTGTCGCACTAGCAACTTTATTTGAATTTGTTTTATTTGATGCCCCTTGAAATGCTTTACGGTAGGCCAACTCATTTCTTGAATCGCGTAGGTCTGGCTTCTCAGAAAAATCGGTCGACTTTACGCTGAAATTTTCATCATCAAGTCTCAGAGAATCTCCTGTATCCAGAAAAGATCTGTTGGACAAGTAAATAACCTTATCTAAATGTTTGCATTTTCTACCTCTGACCATACACCAATGGCATCCAGACAAACTACCACTTCCCTGTTGATGAAAAAGTTTTGAAAGGCCTGGATAGTCTAAAACAAAGAGCAGAAGTTTCACTTTCACCTCTATAGGAGCTTTTTCATAACTATTAAATGCCGAGTAGCCAGAAATGAAAATCAACTCATCGACTAAGATCTCAATGTAAGGATCAATGTTTTTTGCTTCTGAACGTCCATTTCCTGGAATTATTCCCACAAGGTTTATGTTTCCGAATGCGTTCCTCACATGTCTCGGTAGGTTTAACAATGTGAGCATAATTGGAGTCATAGAGTATATAGCACCAATATTGTGGAACGGGTTGACACCATCCAGTTCCAATGCAAAGGATAACCCATTTTTGTCACCTTTGAAGTGACCCTGCACAGAATACAGCTCCTTCCAGATTGGCGAATCATGAATATCAGACATTTTACCATCACTACATGTATCAGTGTTTCCAGGGTGGGATTGTACCAGCTGTGCCAGGTTCACTTCACCAAACATTCTTGCAATTCTCGGGCCTATAGGAATGTACACAAATCTGCGACGTCCTGTTGAATTGTTTTTATTTCGGCCACTAGCTATAGATCTAGATCTGTCCATCTTGTACCTTTCCTCCTTACAAATTGGACAAATTTCAACGTCTTCATACTCTCCTCTAAATATTATGCAGTCATTGACACAGACATGGTAAACAAATTTCTTGATAAGAAATGGTTCAATAATCTTGCGTGCATTATAATAAGAATTTGGCATGACACTTTTGTCATGATGTAGCACACTTTGCATCTCCAGAATATGACTAAAGGCTGCTTTGCTCATAGTAGGGTGGAGAACGAATAGGTGAAAATTCATCGCCAACCACTGTAGTATTGTTAAATCTTCTGTTACTTTCTCATCAGCCACATGTGAGTTGTAAATATCTTGGTCATACCGACAACACCATTCTGATTCAACGTCGGCTTCAAATTCTCCAGATCCATCACTGTCCATGTTTTCAGAGTCAGATGAATCAACAGAAGACTTGTCATTTTCAGATGAGCTAGAAAAGAAGGTTTTAAAATATTACAATGCAGATATAAGCTTCAAATGGATTAGCTTTCAGGCCTTATTTACATAATCCTCAATTTTAAATTAATGTACCGGTAGAATATTCTGGTATTTCTTACATACATGTACTTAGAATATTTCTATATTAATTTAAAATTGAGAAAGATTTAAATAAGGCCTGCATGTGATACTATTATATATACATATATATATAGTTCATTTTTTTATGCGGGTCGTAACAATTACACTGGGTGCTAGCTTACACCATTGACCTGATATCATTTATTTGCTATATACATGTACATGTAGGTCACAATTTGCCATTTTCAGAACAAGATAATCCAGGGACTATTGGGCACTCACCTGCTCTGATGAGATCTAAAGAGACTAGTCCTAGAATGTTTACTGAGTTTATAAACATCTTCCCCAAGTTCATTATATTAATTTTTTGTCATTTGGTAAACTAGTTGTGTTAAGATAAACACAGAGAGTGAAATATATGAAATCTCCATTGGGTTCAGTGTTAATATAGAAATTGCTCTGAAGCCCCCAAAAATCAATCAACCATGAAATCATGAACACCCCAGTATTTACCGGACCTCAAAACATTAGGCCTGCTGGAACAGGAGAAAATTTTGCATATATACATGCACGATGCACTCAACTTTTATTCATACACAATATCTAGTTGACTAGAGGCGGCTGGGATGCTCACCTGACATGGTGTAGTGCCGTAAGCTTCATATTTCTATCATTGAAATTTTAGTTGGGGAAATTTCGCGGGGAAATGTGCGTGCCAATATGACGTCGCTTTGGATACAACATATCTGTGATGTCACCTAATAGTTTACATAAACGTGCAAAGAATAAACCATGTAATGCCTTAACGTAATGATTACTGTTATGTTGGCTATATGAAAAGTAACATTTTGTAGTTTTAATTTAACTGCAATGACGTTCCAAGATGGCGGCCCCTCAAATTCAAGATGGTGGCACCCATGTTCGAAAGCGAACTCAGTATAAGGACGACCAAGATGAAGGCCCCCTCAAATTCAAGATGGCGGCACCCATGTTTGAAAGTGAACTCAGTATAAGGACGACCAGCGCATTTGTTGCTACTCAACAAATGTGTGGCTGGGCTGCACCCAGCTGGCCATGGTCGTCCTTAAAAAATAGAAAAAAATAACAAATTGTTTGGCCCCACCAACATAATGGTAAACAAATCTGATACTAGGTCTCCCATTAATGTTCCAAACCAAATTTGGAAGAATTCCACCATGTTTTTCTTGAGAAAAACATATTTTTCCAATTTGAAAAGCTGCATCGAACCCAAAAACCCTAGTTTCAGAGAGCCCTGCGACCCTTTAAATCAGTCAAGCATGACGCCTTGAACTAATCTGAAAATATGGGTTCCAGTAAATTGTAATGCTCCAGACCAAGTTTGAAAGAAATCCACTTAGTGGTTCTTGAGGAAACCAATTTTTTTTAATTTCACCCAAATAAGCCCCTTTTGCCCCCTTACCGGTATGAACATATTGACCTAATGTTAACATATCTGAATACCAGTCACCCAAGGCACATGCACAACAAATTTGAGCGAAATGGGCCAAGCCACCATGTTTATCTTGAGAAAACATATTTTTCCAAGTCAAACCCAAAACCACTATTTTCAAAGGGCCCTAATGGCCCCTTAAAATCATTCGAGCATAATGCCTTGAACAAATCTGAAACTATGAGTACCAATAATGCTCCAGATCAAGTTTGAAAGAAATCCACCTGGTGGTTCTTGAGAAGAAGATTAAAGTTGCACCCAAATAAGTCCCTTTTGCCCCCCCCCCCTTTCAACATATTGACCTAATTTTAACAAATCTGAAAACCAGTCGCCCACTCCCACACCAAATTTGAGCAAAATCGACCAAGGGGTTTTGGAGAAGAAGTCATTTAAAGAAATTGTTGACTAACGTACAATATGTGACGACTGTAGCTTCCCATGATACTTCGTATCAGGTGAGCTAACGAAAACAAAACACACTTCCATATATTATCCCACCTGCAACAAGAGAATATTTATTTTGCCAATCGGAGCTATGTTTAAATGAATAAATTGTTACAGAGGCGACTTTGCGGTAGTCAAAAAGCCAAGTGACGTAATTTTCCATTTATAAAGGTATGCGGCCTCTGTGGTGCACAAACAAAATACGGAACGTGCGTTGAACACGATTGGCACATCGCACGTGTTGCTCATGTCTCAGAGCTTGGTATAGTTAACACTGAAACGCACGCGTCGCAAAGGCGTTATCTGAATGCCCTATTCAACTCATAGAAGGCATGATTTGATATTCAGAGATATGGCTGAGAAATCGTAGGTTGAAGTGAACACATGTCGCATATTTTGAAAACTTCCCAAAGATGAGTATGAATGATGAGTTCTGACTAGGAACACTGAAAATTTAAAGTGGCACTAAAAAAAAATGAACAAAAAAAATAAAAAGCAATTCGGATTAAGACATAACATGATCTGTTAAGATACAGCTGGTTCATACTATAAATATTCTCACCTGCTTTGGTAATTGGTTGAATGTCCAGCAGTACAGTTATGAGTACCATTAGCAATGCTATGGTCCTGGCATGCAGCACCGATAGTCGATCCATCACCCGCATGATCCATACCAGTGTCCCTGCAAAAAGAACAGTGAAATAAAAGAAATTGCCTTGGAATTGATCACCATAATAATTTCTTATTTTTCAGTATAAATAAGAGACAGCACTCAAATAAATATGTAGCTTTGCTGCTTTTTATACGCAGGTATCTGGCTGAGGTAATTCGCTGTGAATTCAATGTCGCTGCATTTTTGCATGTATGCATATCCACAGCCTTCATAATTGGCTACGGCAATCAGCATTGCCGAAGCAATTTGCTGAAGCAAACTGGGGCACGGCATACTGTTGCCGTAGAGGATTGCCGAAGCCAAACAATCTGAATTTAGAGGGCTGTATCCATAACACACTCGGTGAAATGAAAAACTCAAATTTTCTTACGATACTTTTCAGATATTTTTCCGTTTTAAGAAGATAAACAAAGAGGGATTTTTTTCTCACAATAATATCCACAGAAAATTAAGAAAACATCCTGATTTCATTTATATTTATGTTGCCGAATGTGAATGGGCTATTACGAAGATAACTACCGGTAAGTGATTTATTATTTCTGCCATTCTGGGTTCATATGTTGGTTACATGTACAATACGGCGAGTCAATGACAAAAGGCTGAGTTTAAAATGAACCTACATGTAATTGCCAACATTCATTTCAATGGTGAGGGATCAAGAGGTGCCAGGGGAGGTTTTCGAGGCATTATTTGATACACATTGGACATTGAAAATGAACCAATACTATACATATTAGTATAGGACCTAGCTAGGTTCATTTTGTACTACTCAGTCTACTTTGTTTAGACTAGTCTAGTTCAAAATGAACCTTCATGTAATGTTCAAGTTCCTCCCATTCCTCTCAATGGTGACGGATCAGGAGGTGCCACCTGGAGGAGGTTTTAGGACACTAAAATGAAGTAAAACCTTTATTTTATAATTCTTTATGCTTGATTTACACAATTTGACTCATTATTTTATGTCTGAATATTAAATTTTTTCATTTATAATTATTGGCACATATTATGATTGTTTTTGTGTTTATTTTTACTTTGGAAAAATATGGTATTTTTAGACAAAATTTGTTATTAAATTGTCAACTTTTGGGCAGGGAAGCCGGGAAATTATTTGTTATAGTCATTTCAATGATATTAACAGAACAGAAAAACATCTAATGTGTAACAAATACATACTCCCCGGCACCTCTTGATCCTTCACCATTCGCACTTGTTTATTTGCATGTATTGGAAGTACCGCTATACTTAAAGTAATTGACCACCAATAACGTGGTGTCACCCCGTTAATATGGCGGTACTATGCCGCGGTATCCTCCAATACCATGGTACTGATACCGCTTGTTAACGCGAACAAGTATGTGTGAGTAAATACTTCCCCTAAAAGAGTTCCACGAAAATCACTGCGGTATTCAACAAAATTAATGCGGTGCCCGCTAAAAGACCACGGTATCATTATCGCCCAATACCGTAACTCCACGCCATGACCGTCTCGATACCGCTACCGTTTATTACCGGTATCACCGCGGTCATGACCGGGGTATCACCCCGTTTTTCTGGTCAATTACTTTGAGAATAGCGGTATTGCGTGATTGTATTCAATCTTGTCACGTTTGTACTGGAGCTGAGTGATTACACAGGATTTACCTGACACTTTACTACGGTACTAGTAATGATATGCCATGGCTAATTACATGAACTATGGCATTTTACTACGGAATTGCCTTAGTGAATTTTGAGGGCTGAAAAAAGATACACGGATAGTTAATAACTGCGGAAGAAAAGTATGGTATCCACAGGAAGGTACTAGTACTCTGGCATTGATGACAGTTTTTGGTGTATGAGTTGATGATTAATCGAATAATCTTTGACTATTACGGCTGATTAGTTGACCTTCAAATCTCAGTCATGGAAAACCCTATAAACATGCACCGTTCATGCTCAGGATCATAGGCGCACAAAGTGCTATTGAAAATATAGCGCACAAAGTGCTATTGAAAATATAGGCATGGAACGCGGTCTATAACGACACCAATCTGTGATATTCCAATCCAGGTCATTAAAGCCCGGGAAGATGCGGGCTAGTGCTCGACCTGATTTAAATAGGTTCATTTTGAACTAAGACTAGTAAAATGGCAAGAGCCTGGAGAATTAATAAATATCATAAGTTCTCACCTGGTAAGGCTGGTTTGGTAATTGGTTGAATGTCCAGTAGTGCCAACATTGGCAACAAGAGCATTATTAGAAATGCTTTGGTCCATCGACTCCATGATGTCATCAGTTGATTCATCATCAGTACTGGTAGTTGATTCATCATCAGTACTGGTAAGATCATCACACTGAATATCTTCACTATCAGTATCACTTATACTTTCATTGTCCACAATAACAACATCAACAACGTTATTCTTAAACTTATTCAATTTATTGTCAATGTCAGAAGTTCCATTGGCATTATACTTGCCAAATTCGACCAAATGTTTCTGTACGGTACTGTAATGTTGAGAGCGATGGTATTTACAACGCTTACAGCCACATGGTCTTTTCCTAGATTTATACATATATGCTGATATAATTTGTTCTTTTTCTTGATCAACAATCAACAATTCGCGCACATTGTCACATGACCAAACATCGATCCGAAAAAATGGGCTCCCATAAAACGTGTAATGTTAACTTGTGTCAGTAGCTGGTTTATATATTTTTTTAATTTTCACTTCCAATCAGATGCGTGGCTAATACATTGGAGTTGCATTGTGGTGACATTTTTCGTTTGTGTCACATCTCAGAATGTGAATATTAAGCGTAAGTGTTGATTTCTCGAGTGTTCTCAATTTCATCGATATCGTACCTCAGTATCACGTTTTATCTCTTCCTCAGATAAATTGAGTGTTATGCATTCTGATTGGATAAAGCCATAAAGGCTGAAGTGAAATTAAAACAATGGTTTTAATTAGTCAATTAGCAACGCGGACTTTTCGGCTTTACCAATTCCATTGGCGCCTTTTTGTTTCAGCAAATATTAATACAATTCAACAATGAGTATCCAAAGTATTGGACTTAGCGACGATGGTCTGAAATCTTTAAATGGTGTGTTGTCGGTCTATTGATATATACATGTTATCCAAATTGGACTCTACAGATTATTGTCTGCAGAGTCCAATTTTTAATTTTAGCTAGGCCTACGAGTACGATCCTCAGAAGTTGGAATCACTGACTTTTATGCCACTTTTAGAGATTATCAGGCGAGTTAAAAGCATTAGGGTTTGCTTATAAGTCCCCTGGTAATCTATAAAAGTCAGTGATTCCAACTTCTGTGCTAGGGCCTATGACTCGTATGAGTATGATTGATTGAACTGTTTGGATTTGAGGTGACATTTACTGACAAGAAAAAAGCAGACGACAATGGCCGAATGGGTGATTTCTTGTCACCTGGCAGGCTGGCTGGAGGGAAAAAAAATGCTTCAAAAGTAATTAATTTTGTGAATTGGAATTCCTAGGGTAGATGAATCTTGTTAAATAGATCTAGATGTTGTACAATACAGAGAACATTATTAAATGATTAATCATCCAGGAAAATTCCATACTCGTATAAGCTTCCCCTACCAACTTTACAAAATCCAAACAGTCTACTCAGTTACATGTCAAAGTTAAGGTAGAGCCTAGAGTAGAGGTGACACGATTATTGATTTTGATAATCGTTCATCAATAATCAACTTAACTGTACCTAATATTAATAACATCAGTGGAAGTATTCCGTAATATGGACTATTGCCTAGGTGCTGGTTAACTCAATTTTAACTGGTTGTTTGAGGCATTGGCTGATGTAATTTTTACGTTAATAAAGTGCATCATAGACCACCCTTAATGACTAAAGAGCACAATGTATTGAATACTAGCACATTTCTCGGCGATGTCATGGTTAACTTATAATATTTGTGAGTTCACTAGAACGAACGTGGCGATTACTATTTCATTTTAATGAATAGCCACATATCCAATAATATAAAAGTAGGAATGAACGCGTTGGACCGCCGGCGGTTCCTAAAGAAAGGAATCAAATGTTACGGAAACAATAAGTTTCATCAAACTTCCAGAGCGTGGTTAACAATCACAAACGTGTGCCCCCACCCGCAAATTGCAGGACTCAGAACAAGCAAAGTATTTCATAATAGTCAGTTTCATTCAGCATTCACCACAAGATATGCGATAGCCTTTACTAGTAAATTCTAAGTATGCATTTGTAGTCTTATACAAACAAAGTACACTTGCAATTGCATTGCGGAGAACATCGCTGATTAAAATGCCATATATATTGCCAGAGTAACCAACAAATTGGTGATAAAACTGATATATTGAGGGGAAACATGTATAAAACAGATTTCTGTTATCTTTAAAATGCGGGTTTTTTTGCCACAGCAGTCGTGAATTATGCACATGGGAATCGACCCATGTGCGACCGCTATCGTTGAAAAGAACTTGTTCCTGCATTCGAATTTCGGTTCGAATCAACCTCAGAGAACATCCATGTTTAATATAAATACTCCATATCAACACAGCGAAGAGGAACGATAACTCATGATCTTCCGGTATAGCGTCTGGTCGTAATTTGACTTTCCATTTGAAGAGTGACGATGTGGGTTTGCGAAAAATATATAAATATATCAAAGATATAATTTATCTCGCGGGGCGAATCAGATACAGGTAAAATGTAACCATGTGTACACAATTTGGTTAACAGTGCAGTCGGTCTGTTTATAGATTGATTTTTTTTCTTTGAAACCAATAAAATGAACTTGGGTCGGGGGGTTTTGAAGATGGTCAGTCAGGTTACGGGAAACACGCATTAAATTTGTTTTGGCCTTAGTAAAGGAGTGCTCCGAAATAGTGCTGGCCTGCTGGGCGGTTTCCCGATTAATTGTCAATACCCGGTTAATATTTCAATATCGTCAGTAATATCGTCTAAACTAAAATAATCGTAATATCGTCGGCAATTAGAGGGTGCCAGACCATCATAAGCGTATACAAACAAATAGTTTAACTCAAGCCTAAATCAAGTTATTTAAGTTTTAAATTCCAACTAAATCCCCGTGTCCTGACTTTTTCAATATTCAATATAAATCATAGTAAACAACGTTTAGGACGACTAACAAAATTAAGGGGATACGAAAACCCCGAATACGTCCCCCTTTCGCTCACAATATTACACAAACGCTCCGACTTCCCTGCGTACTTTTTATTACAAGAGAATTCACCAAATGAATTGACGACTGATCGGGTGATAGATCAATATGAATGTCAGTTTTGCCATGTCTCTTCCTTCAGTACAATGATGCACATGCACCGTCAATCAAAATAGTAAATGAGCGAAGATACCGCCCCCTTCTCGTCTAGAAGAAACCACTCACGGCGATTGGTTAAAACCAATATTATAGAATTAGGGCTTCAAACCCGCCCAAAATACATGGTGTCCTTGCTTGGCCGAATTCCAAAAGTTATGTACTACGTGTGTGTGGACTTCGCTAAAATTTGTCTTGACGGTAAACCATATTCCATTTGTCAAGCGACGCAAGTGTCATCGGGAACAACATATGTATTTGCTCAACATAGTTGAATATACCGAGTTAGAAAAGGATACTGTATAGTATAGAACACTTTTAGTTTTGGCATAGACTAGATAATGGTTTTATTAATTATCGGTATATACCAGAATTTGTCAAGTCACCGGAAAGAAATTGTCCGAATAGCGGAATTTAACCAGTGAATTTACTTTTCATTCCGAATATCGATGCGAGCATGAGGTTGTCACTGGTTGAAAGGTTGTGTACAGGTATGTTATTATTGACGTCAACTTGTCAAAATTAATGACAATGATGTGATTCTAGCGAACAGTGAGAAACTGTTTAAGTTACTAGTATCTGATGTTTTAAAAAACCGCGATTATATCGTTAACCGCGGTTTTAATTTCCAAAAATCGCGGTTTTTATTTTCGTTAATATCGTCCAGCCCTACTCCGAAACTCAATGTCAAATTTAAAAGAAAATGCTGCCCACTCGGACTTTTCGATGTCTGAAACATGTGTTGTTTACATTCGCAGCGATATTACATAACGCGGCATCTGAGACAGTTCCATATTCTCTCGCGTGCCAAATAAACGTACCTGTACGTTTATTAATTTCATAGAAAAAAATCCGCCCTGTACGATGTTATACGGGTCTGTACGTTTATTAAATTCTGGGGGAAATCCGCCCTGTACTATAACAATAACTGTACATTTTCGAGAATTTTTTTTTTAAAAGACTTTTACAAATTGTCAAAGTCGCAATATCACGAAATTAGGAAACTTGAAAATGATTCGGCGAAAATGGAATTCGCAGCTCCACAGGTTATAACCCTAGTATATATATATATATATTACTACCATATGGTATCACGTTGGTAGGTAGGTGTGTAGAACGAAAAATGGGAGAACAATTTTATGGATGAATGTGCATGGATTCGGAAGTCATGAAACTTACGGGAAGTCAATTGTTCTATGGTCTAACGAGAACCGAAAGAACCTTAGATCCAACTGCAGCGGGCGGTCGATTGTGGCAAAATTTATCAAGAAAAATTGTCAATTTCCGTAGTTATATCGAATTGAAGACACCAAACCACGTGCAAGCTAAGATGTGTAAATTTTAACCCTCTGTAACTCTGTTTCATTTTGCTGCACAAGTACGTGTTATCGGGATCGAGACATGTTTAGGTTTTAAAAAGACGTGGTCTTAAATTCCAGTGTGCTGACTGATTCTTTGTTGGCACTTGCCCAGCAGTGCTCCAAATCAAAATCCTGCAACATGCAGTACTGTCGGTGATCATGGCTTAACCCTTTACCCAACAGAACGGCCCTGTGCCAATGCATTCTCTTATATATGCGAGTCGACCATAGGTCGCCTCGCATATATAAGAGAATGCATTGGCTTAACACATTAAAAATTATAAAATGTAAGAAAAAATAGTAAAAAGTGTTAAAAAAAGATTTTTTTTAGGCCAATGCATTCTCTTATATATGGGAGGCGACCTATGGTCGACTCGCATATATAAGAGAATGCATTGGCACAGGGCATAACTGTAAATATCACAATGTGGTCAAGGAGCCGGTTCCAATGATATCCATATTTATATGGTTCTATTGAGACAGACCGAAGATATTTTAGGCTGTTGAAGCTTTATTTGGCCGGTTTGTTGGGTAAAGGGTTAAGTCAAATTTTGAAAGGCAACCTCGCGCTTCAGAAATGGATTTCGATCAGTCATTCATGAGATAAGCTACAGTGTCATTGATACTTTCATATTAAAGAAATGTTCGGTGACAGCTGCGCGACAGTGTACCAGTATAGGCGCCGTATATTGAAATCCTGCAACAGGAGCATCGTTGATCGCGACTGAAATCGGAGACATTCTCATGCTTTAGATGCATACTTCAACCGTTTAATAAATAATAACTTATATTATGCATAAAACGTGTATTATACATAAAACGCCAGGCTTCGCATTTTAGCGGGGCCTTTAGGCCCAGGCCCCGTAATCAGCCCTGTTAGGGCTTTGTTCTGGGCCTATTATTCAGCCCAGTGAGATTTTTAATCAACTCCAATTGTGTTAAAAAATTATGTATATGGTCTTTGCAAGCAAGCACAAACAAGCAAGCACTAATTCCATAGACAGGGGGTATATAATTTCGCTGTCAGCATTATATTTTTCGACTATGAAAATTTCAACATTTTTAGCTTATCTTGACTTGTCAAGCTAAGCTATTGCCATCAAGTGTGCGGAAGTCTGTCCGTCCACATTTCCTCCCGCACAGTCTACAGACCGCATTTCTCATCACCAAATTTCATATGCAGCCATAAATGCAGGTTCAGGTCAAGGTCTAGGCGAGGACGTCCCCTTTAGAGTTTCTTGAAAAAAGGAATAATTTAAAAAAAAAATTAATTCTTTGCTTTCAGCTCATTTCTCGAAAAAAAAAATCTTTTCTTTTTTTTTCAAATGTTTTTTTTTTCTTTAAACAAAAAATAGATATACATTAGCTTAGGCTTGCCACGATCATTCGACTAACCTTCGGCAGGTGTGGTAGTCGACGGTTATTTACTTTCGTCAACTAATCGCCCAACCGGGGGGGGGGGGGGGGGGGGGGTGTGATGTGGGGTATGGTTGTGTATTTAAGCAGTACTATGCGCAAATACCATGCCTAGAAGTAAAAGTTAACAGTGTTTGTAGCGCAATTTACCACCCGACAGCCTGTAGCCTACTGTCGCCACTTCTAATGCGGCTTCCTTTGATAACGCAGCCAACGTGTGGCGGTCATCTTCAAAGGGTTCGGTGTTACAGACTTGACATTGTTTATGTATTATGTTTAAATGTAAACCTATCTTCCTATGGATCTGTAGTTAGCGATCAACATATCCAAAATGGACTCATCTATATATTTTTTTTCTTCAAATTTCATACTGTAAAACGTTCACCATTATTGATAATAATTGACAAAGTCATAAAGTTCGCGGGACATGGATTGTTTAGTGTTACTAGACAGTTAATAACAAATTGATGTCATCACTTATTAGTGCTACATACATTACATTCTCCAACTTGGTAACATATATACCCCCCCTCACCCCATTACTGCACGATGCGTTGCATGCAATTTGAATAACAGAAATAAAATAATGTGTCAGGTGAAGCAATCGGTACACAATGGGATTTTCTGCAAACATAACTATAGTCCGTTTTCAATAAGTATGCGACAAATCCGCATGCTTTCATGTTTTGTCGCTGTGACCGCGATACATGTTCACAGGTAACATTGATTGACTGGACAGATATTTAAAACAATTCTCGTCCGCGGGAATAGCGATGAGGAGGGCTATGGGAGGCCAAATTCACATTTAATAATGAATTGCGCTTAAGCGCAAATACCACATATTGCGCTTAAGCGTAATTGTGACTACTATCTAACCCACCCATAAACTATTAGCATGACCTGGTGTATCACCTAGCAACACAAGATGAGCATTGGGCTAATTTTGACCTGTACTCAACAGTCAAACTGTGAGTATGTGTTCAACAAGGAGAATCCCCTAATTACATATCAGCATCCCTCTATCCAAAGAATTGATGTCGCCTTCCCGGAACTCTAGTAATGTTTTGTATGATGTTTTTAATGTATTTTTGCACAGATTTTAGCCTTTACTATGGTAATATCCTATACATGCATGCGGTGTCACTGCATGAGGGCTTTCTTACCTCATACAGTAATGCTCTATTTAATTGACTTCTTAACCACAGCAGAATTATGGATAACTTTTCAGGATTTAGTCGGAAATATGGCTTGTTGCCATTCATCGAAAAGCTCTCGAGAGCTTTCCGATGAATGGCAACAAGCCATATTTCCGACTAAATCCTGAAAAGTTATCCATAATTCTGCTGTGGTTAAGGAGTCGATTAATTAGAGCATTACTGTATGGTTTACTTATTTACTTAAATCAGAGGGAAAAACCCTATTTTCATATTATCAGCATCCCTGTCCAAAAAATGGTGTGTAATTACTGGAGCTTTGGTGTCTCAGTCCTGAAGCTCTAGTTTTTCTTATTAAATCAGCAGCTCTTGCACAAATCTATAGTATTTCCATGATCATATAGTGTGAATGTGGTGTCACCGAGGGCTTGCTTCCCTCATATGGTGTGCCTGTATACTCGAAAATTTAAGAAAATCAATGTCGCCCCGACTAATACAGAAAGTAATGCTATTGCAAGTAGCCCCAACTAATATATACCGAAGATAATATAATGCTATCACGAATCGCTCCAACTAAAACAGAAGGTGATACTATTGCGAGTCAGCCATTTTGATAAAGAAGTTGGGCTAGCTCCCTACCCATCCAAACCAATGAAACCAAGAAGTGACATGTCAATAGGAGTTAATGCTAAGTTATGGAGAAACCTATTTATTCACCAGGGGTGTTTTGTTACATATAACCATGAATTGCGCTTAAGCGCAATTGATTGCGCTTAAGCACAATTAATTATTAAATGTGAATTTGGCCTCCCATAGAGGGCGTTTACCTGCTGCGTAAATTTGAGTTTAGGTGGCCGATGACGGGTGGGTGCCTCAGAATGACAAGCCTGCTGATTGACAGTTTATAACTGTGTTCAGACTGAATGTATTGTAGTCATTGTAATTTCGATTTGATCACGTCTTTACCTGCCCAGGTGCAATATAGGCCACATATAAACGATTAATCGACTAACCGTCGACTATAACAGTTGATTATGAAAACTCAGTCGTGGCAACCCTACATTAGTTCCATTGCATAGTACTATCATCAGAGCTGATGCTTGTTAAAATGAAAGTGAGATAAGCTACAGTGTCATTGACACTTTCATTTAATCCATGTATGGTATTCATTATGACCACTACAGTATGTAGACCATGCATGTTGCTGTAAATATGGCAAAGGAAGGAGATTATTTCTATAGTCCCAGATGGAGTTAAAAACATTTGGGAACAAATTGTCGAGGGCTGAGTATGGCCAGATATGATGCCCAGATTGAGTTCACTCATTAATTCCCGTTACTCTTTTCAGAAAATGGAGTCCAACTATGGCAACTCTTAAATTTCACTGAAGCAGACATATTGGACTTGTTCAAAAACTTCTGGGACAGACATAAGATAAGAAAATTTCTTTGCAAGGACACTAATACCGATACAGATGGCGAGTCTGATATTTTGAGTAGTCCAGTTACTCAAGTAAATGGTGACACTAGTTTTAATGATGAATTACATGTATCCTCACTCGATGCTCAAGTGAATACATGTACCGATGTCAATAATGAATTTTCTGAAGAAGAATTACTGCAGATGAAACCTCTAAGAGGGAAACCAACACTGGCACAGAAGCTCTTTACCAATGTTCTGAAGGATGCTGCAGTAAACGCCAAAATCTGGAAAAATGCCCCGAAGTTGTCTGCGTTACCAAGTTCAAGACGAGAACGTTTTTTCGAACAAGTATTTAATGTTCTTCCTCAGCTGAAAAAAAAAAGGGGCACCGTTCTCAAAAGACTTGGGAAACAACTGCAGAACAGGCGGAAGTACACACAAGACTGTACAAATGGGAAGCGAGGGACCAAAAAAAACATTGAAAAAATGCCCCAAAGTTCTGAAAGTTGTCTGCGTTACCAAGCAGGGGATGAAGTGGTTCTTTTAAATAGACAAAGGAATGTGAAAATTGGACTTGGTATATTCCTTCTATCCAGTTCGGATCTCTTTTCTGAAATTGTTGTTAAATCTGTTGTGACAAATGATATTGATGAAAATGACATGGAGTTACCTTCAGGATGTGGTAGTACCGGGACCGGTACAAGATTGCACAAAGACATTGGTAGGATTTTATATTGGACAGAAAGGTTAGCTAAAAAAGATAAATTAATAAGACAAACAGAGAAGCAGTCTGACTCTGATAACAAGAAGAGGGCCACTGGTAAAGAAAAGAAGAAAAAAACGCAGAAGCTTATAATTAATAAGACATCAGAGAAAGTAATTGATGAATTGGCATCAGTTCAATCAACCGTTGCCAAACAAAGTGATGTGATTGACAACAAAAAGTTGCCTAATTCAATGATAGAGAAGAAAATTAAGCAGAAGGCTTCAAATTCAGAGAGAACAACGCAGAAGCTTAATATAAAGACATCAACCGTTGCCAAACAAAGTGATGTGATTGACAACAAAAAGTCGCCTAATTCAATGATAGAGAAGGAAATTAAGCAGAAAGCTTCAAATTCAGAGAGAACAACGCAGAAGCTTAATATAAAGACATCAACCGTTGCCAAACAAAGTGATGTGATTGACAACAAAAAGTCCCCTAATTCAATGATAGAGAAGGAAATTAAGCAGAAAGCTTCAAATTCAGAGAGGGTTTGTGTAGCCATATATGAATGGGCAGCAGGAGACCTCTATCTTTGCCAAACAATAGTTAATGACCGTGGAATCAAATACCTTATCAATTGCAACAAAGCGATTGCTAAAATAGACGATGTCAGCAAAAAATTAACTTTTGTGAATGACCCAAAATCGAAGAAGCTTAACCAGCGGGATATGGCCTACGACATCGATGAGCAGTTCTGTGTTATGAATTACAAACTAAACCTGGAAGAAGGACTACTTCGATTTGATGATGATCTTGACGAGAGCAAATTTTATGAAACATTCAAACAGAAGTTTGATATGTATATGAGCAATACCAACATTTTGTAAATGTAGGTGGCCATGAATTTGGATTACAAAAATGAGCAAGTTTCAAGTCCCTTGCTGTTAAAGCTCTCTCAAATTAAAATGTTGGGTGTTAGGGTGAATATTATGATTTGAGGGAGGTTTAGCCCTTAGACCCTTGGAAAATGCTCATTTTTGGAGATCTGATACGTCGCTACCAGGCCCTTGATGTGTGCTTCGCTTTGAGTTCTCTGTTTTGTTCAAGGTGTCCGTCACAGTCCGTCGTTGATTTAAGGCGCAAAATATTTCGGCAAATATTTATTAAATTGGTAAGTGTTATTTGTGGATAAGTGAAATACGTGATCTTTAATTGCAGCCTACATCATGTATGATATCCGGCCCAGGCGACAAAATGTTCTCTAGTTACAATTACATGTGACGTGTTGATAGGACCTGGTGGCGTTCTGATAAACAAGACGGTGGCGTTTTGGCATGCGACGATTCGTTTCCAGTGACAAACAAGTTTTTTCTTCGTGATTAGGCATTTAAACGCAGTTTCCGTTACAAATTCAAATTGGCATTCACATCAGGCCAAATAAAATATACCTGTGTTTAGGGTAACCCGCCTGCGGCCCGCCCCTACTCCAAACCTGGCGCCGAATTCCATTTTATTGTTTTAAAAAAAATTCTTCCGACTTCATTTTATTTAAAAAAAATTAAAAAAAAAAATTTTCTTCATTTTTATCCACATCACTGGTACACATACATGTAATGTCGTTCGCGATGAGTCGTTGTATGTCCCGGGGTCTGTCTGTCCAGAAGCTGTCCCTCCATCCAGAGTGTGTCTCGTGTTACTGATATCCATCCAAATCAAGACAGTACATTGAATAAAATAAGTAGAAAAGCCATTTGAAAGATACGCGACAGTTCTTTTTCCGAAATGAAGTATTGCCTATCTTTTAAACCGTTATTCTACAGTGTATTAATATAATGATATGAATCCTAATTTGTCACCGAAACTGCATTTAAAGGCCTAAACACGAGGAAAAACTTGTTTGTCACCGGAAATGAATCGTAGCGTGCCAAATCTTGTGTTCCTACTCAAAGAATGAGTGAATTTGTTTTGTTTTATGAAGATTAAATGTTCCACTGCTGTATATTTTACCACTTTCAAGGGCATTCTTTATAGATTCACACACGACCACTATAATTGGCTGAATTAACATATTTATAGGTAGATAATCCGAATTGCTTCTGACTAGTCTCCCCTTGAATTATTTTATTTTTTTCATTTGTTCATTTTTTTTAGTGCCCCCTTATATTTTCTTGTTTCCTAATCAGAACTGAAAGCACCCATTTTCTCAACGTTTATTGCGGTATTATTTGATATTCAGAGATATCCATTATCGAAGGTTGAAGTGAAGACATGCATGTCGCATATTTGAAAAACTTTTAAAAAAATGAGTGCTTCCAGTTCAGACTAGGAACACAAGAAAATTTAAAGGGGCACTAAAAAAATTAAATAAACAAATGAAAAAATAAAAAATTGAAGGGGGACTAGTCAGAAGCAATTGTATTAATATGTAGAGTACACATTTGGGACAATTTTTAAGCCCCCCCCCCCCCCCCCAACTTTTTATATTATGAAATGTTTTTATTTTTATTTTTTTTAAAGTTTAATACTAGTAGCTTCATAGGTGAAGTCATGAAATTCAACTGTATTTGTATTGCATGCTTTTCCTAGCTCAGACATGCTGGTAAATGAACTTATGATTTGATACAGTATTAATATCCCACGATTATTTGGAAGACAATAAATTAATATCAAGATTTCAATTCAATGAAATTCGAGCAATAAATCATATAATAAAAAGAAAACCTACTGTTTTTGAATACCATGATTATCTCATTCGTTCCTACAAGAAAATCTAGATTATCAATCGCGTCTGAAAATCTTATATTTCTTTCCTTGTAGCCAATCATGGGATAATTCTTGGTACCTACTCAAAAACAGTGGGTATCCTCCATATTTTCATTTCTTCTAGAGCAGCTTTAATGCGGTGTGATAATTCCTGCTCTCCATATATTGAAGCTATGTAACTATATATCGTAGATGTACTGTACAACCTTCGTGACTGCTATTTGGAAAATAAAAATAATCTTCATCCCGCCCCATTTTTGAAAACAATCTGGATGAAAACATAGCTATTTTTTATTGTGGCCTAAGCACCCTCCATTAATAATTAACAGCATCCTGTCTTATCAGACATAACATCCAGCTTGCAGGTTATGAAACCTGGAACTGTTGATAACATGTGAGGGTAATGAACTGTACATATGTATAGCCCTTGAAATCAGTATTGTATGTGAGTGGAACCTTAATTTTATGGTCTTCATATTTTAATTGAATATTATCTAAATTTTACTTGCTTACGATATTGTCCACTGATACTATTTTGTGAATACATTTATATATGTTTATTGAAGGGACACAAAGACATACACATTTTGTGAATAATCTCAAACCAACTCACCATATTTGTAAAGTTTAGCCCTGCGACCACTCTTAGACATTTCTAAAATCTCATTTTTGAGGAATTAAGACATACAATTCTTCTATTTGGTCAGTAATGTTCTTTGTGGGTCACCGTTTGTCTCCACAAAGATGTGTATTTAAAACTGACTCCACAAATTTCAAGATGTTTATTTAAAAAAATGTGATGTTTGGAAATTATCTTATGTTAAACACTTTTGGTACACTTTTTGATGAAACTTTAAATAGCTAAGTCACTGGGGGGGAAACTGTTTCACAAGAATCGATTCTATCGCCTATCGGGTTCCGTCTCTATCGAATTAAGTCCCGTCTCTTTCGCGACTTGAAACAAATGTTTTCAAAGTTTTGACCTCCATTTATACACTAAATGTTAAAACAGAACGTATTTTACAAAAACTATCGCTTGATTGTGTCTTTGTGCGTAATTATTGGTGATAATAATGCGAAGTCGGCTATTTTTTGCACACTTAGAAGAGTAATGTGTTTGTGTGCATTTCCTTTGTAAATTAAGCAGCATTTTGATGCTCCTTTTATCGGCCTTTTTACCTGTTAATTAGACTGAAATATGTCTTCTTGTATGATCGAACACCAGGACACGATTACAGCACAGCTCTCGATGGCTCCTCACAGTAAAAGACCCTCAAATTAATCCACCAAAAGAAGCAACGCAATGTTCCGGTTCTAATGTGATTTTTATGTTCACGATCGGTTCTTTCGCCCCCCGTTTAATGCAATATTATATTCGACCAGAGAGTTCATTTGTGTTTCTAGTTGCCATATTACCATATATGGTTTAAACTATAGTCACAGCAACACCAATATGAGTTGTTCAGTAGTCGCAAAGCATCATAGGTTGGATATTAAAGATTATCCGTCGAACATCTTTAATATCTGACCTATGATCGTTTGGGACCACTAAAACTCATCTATTGATTTACTATGGCTACAATTTTAAACCATATATTATCATGGATTGTCATTGGGCAACTATAGATGTACAATCAAATAATCTGATCGAGTATGAATGTACTGTAAACAGGAACGAAAGAACCGATCGTGAACATAAACATCACAATAGAATCGGAACCTTTTGTTGCTTTTTTAGGCACTAATTTGAAGGAATTGTATGGCGAGGAACCGTCGGGAGGTATTGTATTATAATTATCTAATGTTCAACCATAAAACTTGACAAGTTTCAGTCCAATTTAAAGTAGACAAGGCCGATAATCTGAGCATCAAAGTGCTGCTTAATTTTCATGGGAAATGCACCCAAACGCACTACGTCTGTGACTGTGCACAACATGCAGCCGATTTTGCTTTACTGTCATCAATAAACACGTATAAAGACATAATCTGTCGATTGTTATTGGAGAAAACATTCTGTTTTGACATTCAGTCTATAAACAATGGTCAAAACTTTGAAAACATGTTTTAGAAATCGCGAAAGAGTCGGAACTTAATTCGATAGAGACGGAACCGGAAGGGCGATAGAATCGATTCTGGTGAAATAGTTTCCCCCCAGTGTAAGTGTGTTCTGAAAGTTATGTATGTTATGAGCTGAGACCCGAAATATAAATACTTTTGAAGACCCAAGTTGTAAAACACTTTTTAGCTCACTTGATACAAAGTATCAAGGTGAGCTATAGTCGTCACTCATCATGCGTTAGTCTGTCAACAATTTCTTCAAATGACTTCTTCTCCAAAACCCCTTGGCCGATTTTGCTCAAAAACTTTGTGTCTATATACTTTTGGTGATAGGGCATCCGTGTTGAAATAGGCTCGATTGGTTAATTAGGCGCTGGCAATTGGGTTCAAATACTGTTTGTGATCACAAATTCATCATATATAACAGTTTATCTTATAGTCTATAATTTATTTATGTATGACTGGGTTAATCATGCTCAACAAATTAGCATCGCATGCAATGATAGAAATATGAAGCTTAAGGCACTACACCATGTCAGGTGCACAGGCGACTACCATGAGTATATACCTTAATACAAGGTTTATATCTATCCGACCTATATTGAGCATAGATTCGCTTGCGATAAAAATTCATCAATATCCCCTGTGTATAATATAATGCCGCATACCAAGTTCTTTAGACCATATTCGCACCTTTAATTTGGTGTATCTCCCACATCGATACGTGGAAGATCGCCAAAGATATTTATGAATATGTGCACACTTTCAAAATCAGACAAACCCCTGAACAGATTCCCATCAAATATAGCACAGTAGCACTGCAGAATTTACTCTGCTGAGGTCACACAGACAGGACCATCCATTGTGAATTATTGTGACAAGTGGAATTCTGCAGTAGTACTACTAGTATGCTATATTTGATGGGAATCTGTTCAAGGGTTTGTCTGGATTTGAAAGTGTGCACACATTCAGATATATCTTTGGTGATCGTACACGTATCGATGCAAGAGATCTAGATACACCAAATTAAAGGTGTGAATATGGTCTAAAGAACTGGGGATGTGACATTATCTTATGTACAGAGGATATTGATGAAATTAGATTGCAAGTGAGTCTATGCTCAATATAGGTCCGATAGATACATGTATAAACCTTGTATTAAGGTACATGTATATACTTATGGTAGTGTTGTCGCACCAGGGGACCTGTGGTCAGGTGAGCGTCCCAGCCGCCCTGTCAGCTCTAGTTTATTTACAGAATACACAATTATGCCTGGCCCAATGCTTCACCCACCAACCCAGAAATGACATGCGACATGACATTAGACCATGAACTGGGTCACAGTTTCCCCATAGTCAACCTGATGATTTAGCAGCCCCAGTGAACACAGTATTACTAGCTAGTCATCTACTCTCATATAAAAAGAGGTCCGAGATCAATGAAAGACATACACAGCCCAATAATTTGGTGGACCAAATATTTGCATGAAAACCCTTTCATAACATATCAAAATTGATAAACTGGAACAAAAACAATATTTTCCAAGTCTCAGCTCATAATATACAGAAATTTCAGAACTATCTTATGCATTTATTGTTCACATACTATTTGAAGTTTCTTCATAAAGTGTACCACAAGCTCTTCACATAGGATTGGTTCCAAAGGTCAAAATTTCAAGTCTATATGGTGTCAATGTTAATGACAAACCCGTAAAATAACATTATTGACCATATGAAAAAAATGACTTTGTCGTCCCGATGACCGTCTGTGGTCAGATTTCAGGAATGATTTCTTTTCCTTTGCATGGTTCAAACAACTACATTTTTTGGCACAATGTTCCTTAGACAATGCCCTTTCTTTTGGTATATGGAATGACTGACGACTAAGTATATCCAGAGAAATACATATTTGGGTTTTTTTATGCAACTATGTATATACTCTGTCCTTACTATTTAATTATCTATTCAATCAAAGCTTTTATTTGCCTTTCATGATAAATACGCAATTGCGCATAATCCATCTTGTATGTTTGAGTTGGCATGAAAATCCCAATTCATGTTCTGTTAGTTTTATCTTCTCAAATAATGAGCATGTTCGCTGTTTCGTTTGATTCCTTGTTAAAATAAAGTTTATTCACAGTTGTTACAATGTTCTACATTATATTACAATTAGATGCCAATGGTAAACACATTTATCACATGAACATTGTCGGATACTGTGTGTGATCTAATCAGGAGTGTAGAATAGATGGTCGCAGGAAATAAACGAAATGGTATGTCTATATATTGCGTCCATATAAATCTCAGGGCGAATATTTTATGCAAAAACTTTGCAACCCTATGCGGAAATGGGTTTACGAACACTTAATATGGGTATATACCCTGCTGGACAAAACAAGTGTCCACTTAACTGCGGTGCGGTTAGCATTGCCACCGCGGCCGAAATGCAACTACACGCGGCTCCACCGGCTAACTACAGTTGGGCCGCGGTGTAATTGCCATTCAGCATGGTGTATTTGCCACGGTGTACTTTCATCAAACTGAAAAAATACAATACAAACCAGAAATCTAACCACGGTGTACATGCCATTCGACCGTGAGGGTAGTTGCCTTTCGGCCGCAGTGAATTTGTCGTTTGGCCGCAGTGTACTTGCCGTTCGGCCGCAGTGTTCAACTGCAGTTACAAACTCTGACACCGCAGCCGAACGGCAAATACAACACGGTGC
This sequence comes from Siphonodentalium dalli, assembly GCA_032622095.1. NCBI lineage: Eukaryota > Metazoa > Mollusca > Scaphopoda > Gadilida > Siphonodentaliidae > Siphonodentalium > Siphonodentalium dalli. The sequence goes on along the minus strand of CP136063.1, from coordinate 63,925,191 downwards.
CAATGGACACTTGTTTTGTCCAGCGGGGTACATGTGGAATAGTATATATTATATATAGGGAACTAGCTAGCGGTTGGTGCTGCCGTTTTTCACCACGTCATGAAAATTGATATCTTATTGCAGGAATTGATTTAATTTGATACCAAATTTATTAAAATCAGTCTATCAGAGTTATAGACCCCGAACCAGAAATACCTGCGTGGATAATTTTCCTACCAAACATGACGGCACAGGTAAGGATGTAGCACTCACTGATAAATGGCAGACCGCATTTGTTACGGTACTGGGGTATGTGCAGTCGATGGCTTATAATTTTAGATCTAGTGTGCCTTTTTTCACGATGCATCATACATGTGTCATGCTGAAGCTGACATAAGTCAGTTCCGAATCTGTAATCACTTTTTTTTTATTGGAGGGATTTTCTTTTTTTGCAGCGACTTTATCTGTCATGTGTGGGTGGCAATTCATCCAGAAGGGTATATCTGGTTCAGGGGTCTATAACTCAACGACCGATGGAGTGATTTTATTAAATTTATTAAAATATTTAAGATAAATCAATTCCTGTGTGTGAATTAAAATTACAATATCAATATTTTTCGAAGAAATAATTATACGATCATTTTTCAAGATGTGGTGCAAAAATGTGTTCGGAAACCATTAACACATAGCATATAGGCAGTTGTAAAGATTTTGCATTCAAATATTTGTGCTGACATGCCTATGAATGCAATTATAAACCTACCGTTTTATGTTTATTTCCTGGAGACCATCATGCAATTGTCTACGCTCCTCCACATGTATATACATGTTACGCATGCATAGAACTTAAACCCACTCCCTTGTTGATTTGCACTTCCTGGCAATAGTTAACAAATGATTGTCGTTCTCAATGTTATTACATGGTTGCGAAGTGAACTTCGACAAATGGCGTTCACACGATTCAGGTTCACACAACATTTGTCAAATCTCATTTCGTAACCATGTAATATTGATTCAATTTCATCCTCGGGTGTGTATATTCCTCATAAGGCCAATAAGAATAAATTGCTAGATTTACATCCAACTTTTTCAGAAAACTGGGGTGGGAGGGCAAATTTTATTTTTTATATTTTATTCTTCCTAACATAAATGGTCATGGAGAGTCGAAAAACCCTGTGCCAATGCATTCTCTTATATATTCGAGTCGCCCATAGGGCGCCTCGCATATAAAAGAGATTGCATCAATTGGCCTAACAATATTTACCTTGATCTTGTAAGCCAGTGCATTCTCTTATATATAAGAGAATGCACTGGCACAGGGTTATAATGCTGCACCAGCACAGCTCCCATCATGAAAGAGTTAAGGCATGAGAACAAAATTTGCATAAAAGATATGCAAATAAAAAATTTGAATGATTTTGTGTTCATTTCGTCAAGAATTTTAAACATAATTTTTAGATCACCTAGCCTGATACGTCTACAAAGTATCGAGGGGATCTATGATCGTCACTCTTCATGCGTTAGTCTGTCAACAATTCTTTAAACGACTTCTTCTACAAAACCACTTGGCCGATTTTGCTCAAATTTGGTGTGCAAGTGCCTTGCTAATTGGATGACTGGTATTCATGTTTGTTAAAATTAGGTCAATATGTTAATTATGGGCAAAAGAGGACTAATTTGGTGCAACTTTAAAAAATCTTAGCAAGAACCACAGGGTGTATTTCTTTCAAACTTGGTCTGGAGCATTATTGGAACCCATAGTTTCAGATTTGTCTTCAGCAACGCTGGTGCAAAATGGCTATTTGTCTAGTTTGATGCGATTGATTTATAGACTCTGTATTCATGTCGTTTCCTGTTGGTTTCATGAACACCCCTCCAGACTATTCATATGTATACTTTTATAACTGAGTGGGAGTGTACAATAGTACCTATCCCAACTCCCCATTGATAAGAATAAAGCTCATTCATAATTGAAACAGGCAATGCCGAGACAATAGGAATAATATATTGTGTGCTTTGAATATGACACACTGATATCATTCGAGTGGAAGGCTAAACCATATTAGGTAACAGATATCCTAGTATCTTGTGATCAGGTGATCACGCTAGTAAGCCTCCTCAACCAAAAAATATATAAATTATATTAAACAGCATACCAGACCTGTTGAATGAAAATAATTTATTCGGAAGATTTGTCCCAATTTTCCCGTCAGATTGTTATACATTTGTATTAATATTGTCTGCGGAAATTCCACGAAATTTAACTCATTTTGCATTTTCTAAATTCAATAACAAATTCTTCAGAAATTGTTTAATATTGACCCGTACAACACTGAATCAACTAAGTGTTATAAAAATTGACAAAGTATTCCTGCGGAAAACATTGACTTTCTAGTTATAAAATTTATTGATTTCATTTACAAATAATTTTTTTATTTGTTTAAAGTTTACGTGAATAAACAACTTTCGATTCCATTGAGGTCTCGCAAAATTTCAAGAATGGTGTTAAAAATTACAACTCCAGAACAAAATGGCGTTCAAAGTGATACTTCAACACATAACAGTGATGTGCGGGATAGCACGTGGTCCTCCGTTGACAATAAACACGAATTAGTCTTTGTTTCAGCGATGGAACTTCGATTAAACCGACAGTCTCTTTGGTGTTTCGTCGGCGGTGTCGACCTTTGAAGTTTTGTTCTGAAAAACTTCGCGACTTTGCCAGTCAAACTTAGAAGTTAGGCGGGCTATCAATTGCCCGCCTAAAATAATTTTGCATGGGCTGTAGGCCGCGGGCAGCCTGCCTACAAAATTCCAGCCCTGGTTAATGGTTGCTATGGTATATTTAATGGCCATTATTTTAAACCATTCGAAATCTCATTAATGGCCATTAAAGTAAAAATAAGTTCAACCCATTAAAATGTGGAATGTCATTAATGGTCATAAAATTAATGGCCATGAAAGTAAAAAGTGCTTTTAATGGGAAATTAATGCCCATTAATAGCAATGAAAATGCTTCTGCAAAAATTAATGGCCATGACAATTACAAATATTTAATGGCCATGATTTTAATGGGCATTATTCGTTGTCCTTTAAGTGGTTTTTAATGGGAAATTAATGCCCATTAACAGATGTCATCACCCATTAATTTGTTTTAATGGCCTTTAATCGATACTTAATAATTAATGCCCATTAACACATATTGTGTATATGCCATTAAATATTTTTGGATTTAATGCCCATTAATGGTCCGTATTAATGGCAATTTAATGGCACTTAAAGGACAACGAATAAGAGGTTTTTCTAATGGGATTTTAATTGGGTTTTAATGGTGTTTTAATGGTGTTTTAATGACTTCTGATTAATGGTTATTTAATGGTCATTTAATGGGTTTGTGTGCAGTAGTGTTAGTTAGATGTGAAATGATGATAATATGCATGTCCTGAAAATACACTTGATAAAGACGTAATTTAACAAAATGGCAACATCAGTGTTGTGGAAATGACTTTGTAAAAATAACACAGTGGTTAAGTTTTGCGTGAACTATGTTTACATGGAGAATTAAGACTGGAATATCCGAAAAGGAGGCAGTTCGTTATTGATATCAAGCCAGACACCTATGAGAAGATGTGTGAAATCTTCTTTGAGATGTACTCAAGCTTCAAACATGTAACACAGGTTAGTGCTTTGAAAATAACATTTGAATTATCTGGAATTGGGGTAGATTGACCTTTTCCAAAGTGCATTGGATGTTTATTGTGCAAAATCTCAAGTTTTCAAATTCTTGTATGACTAGAACTACCGTGCCACTACAAATACCTCATTTGTAGCCGATGATACATGTAAATGTAGGTTACAGTTTGTTACAAGCAAATACCATGCAGCTTGACATGTCAGTTGCACCATTATTTTTACTTGTACATGTATGGTGACTAAGCTTGAGCAAACTGAATAATCTTTTTTACCCGAAACTAATCGTGTTGTCTCATCAACATTACAGGTATGTCTTATGTGTTTGCATAAGGATGTTATTTTAATTAAATTGGTCAGAGTCAAGGACTTGCACAGGTAGTATTTCAACTACACAATTTTAAGTTGCCACACAATGCAGATGTTCTGCTTTGGTATGCTCAAGCTTGGTTTTTTAATCTGAATTGATAACCTCATGCTTTTGACTGTCCTTAATTTGGGTCATCAACAAAAGAAGCTACTTAGCAAATGTGGTATGTGCGGCCTATTCACCAATGCCTTAAAGGGACACTTGCGGGAGCAGTTACCACCAGAACTGTGGTCATATCAAGGATATGCACAATATAGACCTAGTCCCGATGCCAATGAGAGAAGGTTGGCACTGCTAGAGTTGGGGGAGATGATGGGATATCAAACTCTAGCAGAAATGTATCAATCCGTTAAGGACAGATTCCCACGCGGAACCGTGGTCGTGGATGAGCTTGAGGGGGATATGCGAAAACTATGCCAGCACATGTCCTGGGATACACCTAGAAAGTTTTGGAGCTCGCCAACCGCAAATCGCCCAGCCTGGTTGCTCCATTGGAGGCCACTACATTGGCTGGTATCAGCAATGAGCGAGGCCAAATCCAGGGACTATCAACAATTGATCCATTTAAAATGCACGGCCTGGTTTCAAAAATATTACCCTGACTCAAATCTTGATGGAAAAGACACCCCTATAAGGTTACAATCTAGAGATGCTAGTCGGCCACCAACCGAGAAATACACCACACATAAGGCAGATCGAGAGCCAAGCCAGCCACCGATGAAATCCAAACGGACGGTATCGATAGTGCAACCACATACTCATAATACTCAGGGGCAGAGTTTGCCGATGACCCCTAAGGGGGACTCGAGACCAAAAATAAGGGCCCAACAATCAGCAACGGTCACAAGACCCTGAGAAGACGATCGTCGGGTGGAACAGAAACAAGTCATAAAGGTGACCATGAATCAAATGTCCCAGAGAAGACGCGAGCTAATACTGATAGACAACCGGACACATCAGTCCCACTGTGGGCCAAAGATAGCCATTTTCATCTCGACCGGTTGAGGCAAGTTATGCAACTGCCACCTTACACGGAACTGAATGATATCTTGATGCACGTAAACACCCTTTCTTTGGGGATAAGGTTGGCAGGAAAAGTAATGATATACTGCAATCCGGAGACCTACCCGGACTCAGATGAGAAGTGGGACAACCTGACAAGAGTTGTAATTGGTTTGAACGCAACTCATGTTGCGAGAATGGCCCCGGAGCAGGAAGACCGAGCGCTCCAACAGATGAAATATCTACCCCCACGTGCTTTAATAGTTGGTTACCATAAAGTAAGCCTGTCTCGGCCTTGAGTGTTGTCCTCGATGATGGCCATGTTATGATCGACTTTATTCGGCCTCAGGGTTCACCTTGTTTTGAATGTTGATATATTAACCTCATTGTTATTGCATCCAGGTAAGATCAAACTGAATGAATGTGTGACAAAGACAGTATTCAATGTTACATGTAGAATATGTGTGGATGATTACTGATAAATGATAATCTACTTAGGCTTTGGCAGAATCCCGAGGAAAATTAAAGAAAGATGGCGACCATTACATTGAGGTCCTTAAACGAACTGAAAGAGGTTAAAAATTTCAAAATGTTAAACGAATGAACACAGTACATGTTTCCCATAATCATTGAAAATTCATAAAGAATCATAAATATTTGTTTGAGGTGATCGTGGGGAAAAACAATTAAAATGCAAACACAGACACAAAAAAAATCTAGCTTTGACATGGAGAACAGATTAAAGATTCCTACTCCAGAAAAGTAAAGTTAGATGAGAAATTATATGCAGGTTCAGATAATCCACTTAGTTAGATTTGAAATGAAGATTATATGCAGTTTCAGATAATCCACTTAAGTTAGATGTGAAATGATGATAATATGCATGTCCTGAAAATACACTTGATAAAGACGTAATTTAACAAAATGGCAACATCAGTGTTGTGGAAATGACTTTGTAAAAATAACACAGTGGTTAAGTTTTGCGTGAACTATGTTTACATGTAGAATTAAGACTGGAATATCCGAAAAGGAGGCAGTTCGTTATTGATATCAATCCAGACACCTATGAGAAGATGTGTGAAATCTTCTTTGAGATGTACTCAAGCTTCAAACATGTAACACAGGTTAGTGCTTTGAAAATAACATTTGAATTATCTGGAATTGGGGTAGATTGGCGTTTTCCAATTATCAAAACATCACTAAGTGCATTGGATGTTTATTGTGTGAAATCTCAAGTTTTCAAATTCTTGTATGACTAGAACTACTGTGCCACTAAAATTGCCTCATTTGTAGCCGATGATAGGATATGAGCAAATACCACATTGCAGGCATTCCGACCAAGATGTCATGGCTGTAATGTTCTATAAATAATCTGGAGATAATTTTCACAAGAACCCTAACCCTAATGGCTAGTTGTACCAATAATCTCGTCAAAATCCTGTTGAACCCATGTTAGTGTAAATGAATTAGTGATCGAGAAAATATCTATTTACCTCGATGATGCAATGCAGTACTAGTAATTTTATTGAGTCCTAATACAATAATATAAACATTTACATTGTACAATAAATGCAAGACTCAATGTAATGATCATCAAACCGAGGAATAAACGACCTTGAACTTCTGGGAAATACCAAGGTTAAGTCAGAATTAGAACTCGCCGTATTAGGAATGTAAACACTTCCAATGCGCATGCATCAGAGCATAGATTCATGGAACGATTAACCAATTCCAAGAAACGCTCATTAATATTCATGAAACACTTTTTGAAGAATATTTAATTAGAAGATGGCAGCAGGGAGCCAATCAGAGAGTGCGGGAATTCTTGGAGCCCATGCGAGGTAGCGTCTATTAAGAAGAATCATTCGCTTTGTTAAATTCTTGGAAAACGGGTAATATTTTTTATAATTACAAACTTTCCCTATTTAGGGAAGAAAATAACGTATGCCTGCTAGCGCTTTGAAATCAACAATTTTGGAACATCAATTTTAACCTTTGCTTCTATAGAAACGTCAATTTACGCCCTCTTTTAAACTGTTTAAACTTTTAAACGTTGCTCGGTAAAACGCATTTCCTAATTTCGTGCACGTCGTAAATACGTGTGACTCTGATAGACGATGGCCGAGCAGTCACCGAGTAACACACACCCTTTCAAAGTGCTAGTATGGGGACACAGTTATATACATAGGTTGAACGACAACCACCTACATGTGGACAATCCCACAACACACTGACTTTTACCCAGTTTTTGGTTTCAGCCCCACTACCTCAAAATTTTAAATATGGTTATGGGGCATAGGTGGTACAACAGCTGGTAAGCTGCCCTCCAAAAGAAATATTTGTGCCATACAAGACTGGGGTGCCGATGTTATCATCTCACATCAGGTGGCAATGATCTCTCTTCTCCCCTCAAAAGTCCTTGAGACATACTAGTAGCAGCTGGGTGGGCAGTCCTGGCCCGGGCCCTGATCAGAGAGGGGGGTGTTCGACTGTTCGGGTAGTAATTATTGGAGCTTTATTTCCACGCACAGATCTGAAGTATCGTTGTGTGCCACCTGGGGGCGGCCCCTCCATATTAATCCCGTCACAAAAGACCCCCGAAACAGTATAATGCGGAAGTGTTAGTGGTCAAAAGTTACCTGGAAAAGTTTTTTGCCAGCACACAATTGTCAGGTAGTCGTGTCAAAGTCTGGCGACATAAGAAGCTTAGCCCATCGTTAGCACTGCAGTATCTGAGTGATGGAGTGCATATGGACTCGGTGGGTACAAAAATGTTCTTTTGGAGTATTCGGGGGGCTGTGGTCCATGGGATCCGGCTGTTACATTTGAATCGTGTCTGACATTCCCCAATCGCTTACAATTATCTGGTTCCTTTACAGACTTCTGCTACATGTACATGTGTCTGTGTGGTTGCCAGCAGTGTTATTTAATTACACTCAGTAAGTTTCAGCAAGCTGAATGATAATTCATTGGGTGTGATGCACGTCAGGAGGACAGTCAATACTCTGCTTCATGGGCCACCACGTGGCTTATTCATCATACATGTATCTGCTAAGTATATCTTCCTTAAAAATTTGGGCAAATGCTAAAAGCCGGCAGTTATATACACATTTTCTTTGCTAAGACACTGCTAATTTTCTGTGGTCATTACCAGGAACATAGCCACCGCGTGGCAGATAGCTCATATAAATCTTGCATACATTTGTGCACTTTCACTATATTAATGCCCCTAAGGCATCTCACTTGGCCACCGCTGGGCTCGACACGACATACCAGTTTTGATCATCAGTAGTGTTAAGTACCACTGCCACCGCGTGGTGTCTCCGTGTAGTCATGTACTTTCAGCAGATTTACCACCGCGAGGCATTTATTATCTGATAACTGGCTCTTACCTTGATATATCATGAGCCAAATCTCCACCGCGTGGAATTGAAGTCATTGCTGCACTGTTATACATGCATTAAATTACATCTGCATGTCAGATATGGCATACTAATTTTTGTATCAACCCCTATACCCTGTGCCAATGCATTCTCTTATATATGCGAGTCGACCATAGGTCGCCTCGCATATATATAAGAGAATGCATTGGCCTAACAATTTTTTATTTTTTTTTTTTACAATTTTAATAATTTATTCTTATATTCTTTAACAGACTTATTGTGTAGGTTTAGGGCCGATGAGATCGGCCCCTGGCACTCAAAGGGTTAAATATTTTTCAGATATGGCACCAAAACGACGATCAGTCGCCACTCAGAATGCTCGCCGGAAGAAGTCCAGACGGATAACATTCACTGAAGCTGTGATGGACCCAATATCGATATTTAACACTGCAGGAAATCCTGCATCTGACGTAGTGAATGACATTTCACCATTAATGTGGGCGGCTAATAATACACGAGATGTAAAACCAGTTCAGCAGCGTTCAAGCCGCTCCATAGCTCGACGCACCTCTGCGGTGAACAATGCACAAGCAGATCATGAACTGTTATCGGAATTTTCCAGGTGAGAACGATCTCGCCCTACTCGCCCTAGTGCCACAGCTACACATACATGGGCTTGTTCCGGCACTACAATTCCAAACATGGAGCAGCAAAACTTTACGGGTGATCAGGCCATAGACGTGCCAGCGTTGGTGAAGCAAATAACCAATCAGGTGCTGCAGATACTGCAGTCGTCCCCGGAGGTGCCACAAACAGTTTCATCGGAAGATATTCCGAATACATTTAATTCTATCGGCCAAAGGAATGCAGAAGTCATGGGGGGCAATTCAGGGTTATATGATCCCTTTCTTTCGGAATCTGTTCCCCTAGAAGAACTGGTTCCACTCGAGTTAAAAGACAAAAGACGGGGAGATCCGGAAAATATCGTAACCCGGCAAATGCTACGATACAAGAAAACAATCAGAAATATTGCCAGAAATAAAGGCGACTGGCTTTAGTATAAGGAATTCCGGGTCCTCAAACAACATCATGATATTCCATGGACCTTCATCCAAAGTGACATGTGGCTCACAGCTCGAGTATATAAATCAGCCGTGGAACCGCAAAAATATAAAAAAAATCTCTCCACTGGGCAACCACGAAAGGCTTTGAATGTCCCCCTTTAATTCTGCATTCGCTTTCATGAGGGGCGGATTTGTTCTGTTCATAGTAACTACAAACATACATGCTACCTTTGCGATTCATCAGGTATTTCAGCCACTCACCCGGCTAATCGTTGTCGCAAATCTGCCAATCTGCCAATTGGAACCAGCCTTTCGTTTTCGCAAACATGATAACAGTCCCCCGGGAGTGTTAACCTGACAGTCCAAATGTTAACCTACAGGATGTCAATAATCATCCTGCTTGCAATACAGACCAAATTCCAATCTCAACACCAATTCTGGTTAGATGGCTAGTCGCTCTACTTAAGGGTTATTATTTGGCTAAGCTCAACTTTCTACAAAATGGCTTTACATCGGGCTTTTGCCTGGTCCCGACTTATATTGCATGACACCGTTATACTTGCATTGCGAGATGTTTAGCAAATACCATGCAGCCATTCCGACCTAGATGTCATGCTGTAATGTCCTCTTTATTGAGTGTTGAGAACACTGGTAAAATATACCCCGGCATTATTATATGTACACCACATAAAGAGTATTATGGGATATAATAAAAGATTGACATTTATTACAGCTTGCTCTGTTTTCTATCCATTCATAATCCACATTAATCTAGACATACTTTTCACAAGATAGAACCCTTACATTGGCTAGTTATACCAATCATCTCGTTAAAATCCTGTTAAACCCACGTTGGGGTACATGAATTAATTATCCTGGTGGGATGTTCAAACCTGGCTATGAATCAACCTAACAACCTGGTTTTGGTAGCACCCCCCTCTCATGTTCAATCCTGGCTACGAATCAGCCAAACAACAATTTTTGAGTGCAGGGATATGTGAGATCTTGAACACCATCCAAAAAGAAGAAATGCGAGCCATCCCCAAGGAACGTCTTGTTCTGGAGACGACAATCCTTGTGCTCTGTTTCTGCCAATTCATTTTACGAAATGTTGTGGAAATAACTTTGGAAAAATAACAGTGGTTAAGTTTTTTGTGAACTATGTTTAGCAAATACCATGCAGCCATTCCAACCAAGATGTCATGGGTAGTTATACCGATCATCTCATTAAAATCCTGTTAAAACCATGTTGGGGTACATGTACATTTTAGTGATCATGGTGGGATAGTGAAAACACCTCACCCCCTCACATGTTCAAACCTGGCTACGAATCAGCAAACAACAATTTTTGACTGCAGGTTTGTGTGAGAACTTGAACCCCATCCAAAAAGAAGAAATGCGAGCCATCCCCAAGGAACATCTCGTTCTGGAGATGGCAATCTTTGTGCTCTGTTTCTGCCAATTCATTTTACGAAATGTTGTGGAAATGACTTTGGAAAAATAACACAGTGGTTAATTTTTTTGTGAACTATGTTTAGCAAATACCATGCAGCCATTCCAACCAAGATGTCATGGGTAGTTATACCGATCATCTCATTAAAATCCTGTTAAAACCATGTTGGGGTACATGAATTAGTGATTGTGGTGGAATGTTCAAACCTTCTGTCCAAGTTATACCGATCATCTCATTAAAATCCTGTCAATACCATGTTGGGGTATATGAATTAGTGATCCTGGTGGGATGTTCTAACCTTCCGACCAAGTTATAATGATCATCTCATTAAAATCCTGTTAAAACCATGTTGATGTGTATGAATTAGTGATCCTGGTGGGATGTTCAAAGCTTCCGACCAAGTTATACCGATCATCTCATTAAAATCCTGTCAATACCATGTTGGGGTATATGAATTAGTGATCCTGGTGGGATGTTCAAACCTTCCGACCAAGTTATACCGATCATCTCATTAAAATCCTGTTAAAACCATGTTGGGGTACATGAATTAGTGATCCTGGTGTGATGTTCAAACCTTCCGACCAAGTTATACCGATCATCTCAATAAAATCCTGTTAAAACCATGTTGGGGTACATGAATTAGTGATCCTGGTGGGATGTTCAAACCTTCCGACCAAGTTATACTGATCATCTCAATAAAATCCTGTTAAAACCATGTTGGGGTATATAATTAGTGATCCTGGTGGGATGTTCAAACCTTCTGACCAAGTTATACTGATCATCTCAATAAAATCCTGTTAAAACCATGTTGGGGTACATGAATTAGTGATCCTGGTGGGATAGTGAAAACATCTATTTACCTCAGATGACGCAGTACAGTAACAGTAAGTTTGTTGAGTCCTAATGTAATAAGATAAATATTTACATTGTATAATAAATATATCCATCAAGTCACCTGATGGAATATCATATCAGTTTCAATGTTTAATTTGTTCACCAACTTGAAGCATTCACATACTTTTTGCATTGCTCATCAACACAATGTGGAACCTGGATATTCCAACAAGCTCTGACAACGTAACTTAAAAATGCAGCATTCAATGCTCAAATTGAAGATATGTTTGTAATCAGACACCTTTGTTATTAACATGCAATAACAGATAGAGCTGGGACGGTTATGCGGTTAACCGGTTAACCACCAACTATGGCCGTGACCGGTCACGGATTTGCTGTGGTCGGTTAACCGTAACATCACTATTATAGTGTATGATCACTGTGATGGTCAGCTATAACTGGCTATAAGAGGGTTAATCTGTCTCCGTCAATTAAAATGAATCCGATATTGACGGAACAACATAAAACGCGGTGTGTCGCTCTTTGAAGGCTACATTTAACAGCCTGCCGACGTCAAAACGAAACATCAAAGGACAGCCGTCTTGTTCCCAAAGTGTATGCTTGGAGTCAGGAATGCCCTGGTTATTATGTAAGCGGCAATGTGGGTTATCTATAGTCTGACTATAGTTTATATCAATGTTCCGATTTAATCCGATTAGGACTGATTAGGAAAACAATAAGCCCGGCGCTTTATTCGTCATCCATTGTCTACATACATGGCGACTAATTGCATGTTTAACAAAAGCCAGTGAGTGTAATTATTTAACAGCACTGACAAGGCAGTTGTATTTATACTAAAACGGCATTCTGAACTCCTCGACCTGTGACCTCTGGGGGCAAACGGTGACGGAATCTGACGAGGTTTGCCGAATGCTAAAACGTATACAAAAGCACGTGTTTGAATATTTTGGTTTCGAGTGAATAAAGTTAGACGCAGTTTGGAAGACATTTTTGTTAATTGACAAGTTCCCCCTTCTGCTCCATTATGATACCCACTGTGTGTTTACATAATCAAGAGGCCAGTTCTTTGTGTTTGGCCACATGTAGGAACACATAGGTCTACGTTGTCACTGAACACGAAAAATATGTTTTTACAGTACCGGTATGTGATTATGTGTGTCATGGGTGACAACTTCTTTGTATAATGGGCAGGAGCCGTTCTCAAACTTACCATGTCAGTGAGCATCACAATCATCGCCGTTCTGCATACTGGGCTTACCCACCCATAATAGTACCTATAATATGTGGTTAACCGGTTAATCGCGGTTTTTTGCCGTTCATAACCGGTCACGAAAAACCCATAACCGTCCCAGCTCTAATAACAGATGTCGGTAACTTTCCATGTGAGAAGAAAATAGTAAACTTTATAAAAACACAGAGAAGAGGCATTCTTTCAGAAGTGGTTTTGGAGGCACCCCCTCTCATGTTAAACCTGGCTACAAATTAGCCGAACACTGATTTTTGGAGTGACTGGGATGTGTGAGAAAACACGATCCAAAAAGAAGAAATGCAAGCCATCCCCAAGGAATGTTTCGTGCTGGAGACCGATGATCCTCGACAATCCTTGTGATGTGTTTAATGGTTAAGTTTTGTGTGAACTATGTTTAGCAAATACCATGCAGCCATTCCGACCAAGATGTCATGGGTAGTTATACCGATCATCTTGTTAAAATCCTGTTCGGGTACATGAATTTCTGATCCTGGTGTGACGGTGAAAACATCTCATTATTGCAGATGATGGAATGCAGTAATAGTAAGTTTGTTGAGTCCTAATGTAATAATATAAATATTTACATTGTACAATAAATATATCCATCAAGTCACCTGATGGAATATCATATCAGTTTCAATGTTTAATTTGTTCACCAACTTGAAGATTCACATCCTTTTTGCATTGCTTATCAACACAATGTGGAACCAGGATATTCCAACAAGCTCTAACAATTTTTGAGTGCAGGTTTGTGTGAGAACTTGAACCCCATCCAAAAAGAAGATATGCAAGCCATCCCCAAGGAACATCTCGTGCTGGAGACGACAATCCTTGTGCTCTGTTTCTGCCAATTCATTTTACGAAATGTTGTGGAAATGACTTTGGAAAAATAACACAGTGGTTAAGTTTTGTGTGAACTATGTTCAGCAAATACCATGCAGCCATTCCAACCACGATGTCATGGGTAGTTATACCGATCATCTCATTAAAATCCTGTTAATACCATGTTAGGGTACATCAATTAGTGGTGGAATTTTAAAACCTTCTGACCAAGTTATACCGATCATCTCATTAAAATCCTGTTAATACCATGTTAGGGTACATCAATTAGTGGTGGAATTTTAAAACCTTCTGACCAAGTTATACCGATCATCTCGTTAAAATCCTGTTAATACCATGTTGGGGTACATCAATTAGTGATTGTGGTGGAATTTTAAAACCTTCTGACCAAGTTATACCGATCATCTCGTTAAAATCCTGTTAATACCATGTTGGGGTACATGAATTAGTGATTGTGGTGGAATTTTAAAACCTTCTGACCAAGTTATACCGATCATCTCGTTAAAATCCTGTTAATACCATGTTGGGGTACATCAATTAGTGATTGTGGTGGAATTTTAAAACCTTCTGACCAAGTTATACCGATCATCTCGTTAAAATCCTGTTAAAACCATGTTGGGGTACATGAATTAGTGATTGTGGTGGAATTTTAAAACCTTCTGACCAAGTTATACCGATCATCTCGTTAAAATCCTGTTAAAACCATGTTGGGGTACATGAATTAGTGATTGTGGTGGAATTTTAAAACCTTCTGACCAAGTTATACCGATCATCTCGTTAAAATCCTGTTAATACCATGTTGGGGTACATCAATTAGTGATTGTGGTGGAATTTTAAAACCTTCTGACCAAGTTATACCGATCATCTCGTTAAAATCCTGTTAATACCATGTTGGGGTACATCAATTAGTGATTGTGGTGGAATTTTAAAACCTTCTGACCAAGTTATACCGATCATCTCGTTAAAATCCTGTTAAAACCATGTTGGGGTACATGAATTAGTGATTGTGGTGGAATTTTAAAACCTTCTGACCAAGTTATACCGATCATCTCGTTAAAATCCTGTTAAAACCATGTTGGGGTACATGAATTAGTGATTGTGGTGGAATTTTAAAACCTTCTGACCAAGTTATACCGATCATCTCGTTAAAATCCTGTTAATACCATGTTGGGGTACATCAATTAGTGATTGTGGTGGAATTTTAAAACCTTCTGACCAAGTTATACCGATCATCTCGTTAAAATCCTGTTAATACCATGTTGGGGTACATCAATTAGTGATTGTGGTGGAATTTTAAAACCTTCTGACCAAGTTATACCGATCATCTCATTAAAATCCTGTTAATACCATGTTGGGGTACATCAATTAGTGATTGTGGTGGAATTTTAAAACCTTCTGACCAAGTTATACCGATCATCTCGTTAAAATCCTGTTAATACCATGTTGGGGTACATCAATTAGTGATTGTGGTGGAATTTTAAAACCTTCTGACCAAGTTATACCGATCATCTCAATAAAATCCTGTTAATACCATGTTGGGGTACATCAATTAGTGATTGTGGTGGAATTTTAAAACCTTCTGACCAAGTTATACCGATCATCTCAATAAAATCCTGTTAATACCATGTTGGGGTACATCAATTAGTGATTGTGGTGGAATTTTAAAACCTTCTGACCAAGTTATACCGATCATCTCAATAAAATCCTGTTAATACCATGTTGGGGTACATCAATTAGTGATTGTGGTGGAATTTTAAAACCTTCTGACCAAGTTATACTGATCATCTCGTTAAAATCCTGTTAATACCATGTTGGGGTACATGAATTAGTGACCCTGGTGGAATGTTCAAACCTTCTGACCAAGTTATACTGATCATCTCATTAAAATCCTGTTAAAACCATGTTGGGGTATATGAATTTGTGATCCTGGTGGGATGTTCAAACCTTCCGACCAAGTTACACTGATCATCTCGTTAAAATCCTGTTAAAACCATGTTGGGGTATATGAATTAGTGATCCTGGTGGGATGTTCAAACCTTCCGACCAAGTTATACCGATCATCTCGTTAAAATCCTGTTAAAACCATGTTGGGGTACATGAATTAGTGATTGTGGTGGAATTTTAAAACCTTCTGACCAAGTTATACCGATCATCTCGTTAAAATCCTGTTAAAACCATGTTGGGGTACATGAATTAGTGATTGTGGTGGAATTTTAAAACCTTCTGACCAAGTTATACCGATCATCTCGTTAAAATCCTGTTAAAACCATGTTGGGGTACATGAATTAGTGATTGTGGTGGAATTTTAAAACCTTCTGACCAAGTTATACCGATCATCTCGTTAAAATCCTGTTAATACCATGTTGGGGTACATCAATTAGTGATTGTGGTGGAATTTTAAAACCTTCTGACCAAGTTATACCGATCATCTCGTTAAAATCCTGTTAATACCATGTTGGGGTACATAAATTAGTGATTGTGGTGGAATTTTAAAACCTTCTGACCAAGTTATACCGATCATCTCGTTAAAATCCTGTTAATACCATGTTGGGGTACATCAATTAGTGATTGTGGTGGAATTTTAAAACCTTCTGACCAAGTTATACCGATCATCTCATTAAAATCCTGTTAATACCATGTTGGGGTACATCAATTAGTGATTGTGGTGGAATTTTAAAACCTTCTGACCAAGTTATACCGATCATCTCAATAAAATCCTGTTAATACCATGTTGGGGTACATCAATTAGTGATTGTGGTGGAATTTTAAAACCTTCTGACCAAGTTATACCGATCATCTCAATAAAATCCTGTTAATACCATGTTGGGGTACATCAATTAGTGATTGTGGTGGAATTTTAAAACCTTCTGACCAAGTTATACTGATCATCTCAATAAAATCCTGTTAATACCATGTTGGGGTACATCAATTAGTGATTGTGGTGGAATTTTAAAACCTTCTGACCAAGTTATACTGATCATCTCGTTAAAATCCTGTTAATACCATGTTGGGGTACATGAATTAGTGACCCTGGTGGAATGTTCAAACCTTCTGACCAAGTTATACTGATCATCTCATTAAAATCCTGTTAAAACCATGTTGGGGTATATGAATTCGTGATCCTGGTGGGATGTTCAAACCTTCTGACCAAGTTACACTGATCATCTCGTTAAAATCCTGTTAAAACCATGTTGGGGTATATGAATTAGTGATCCTGGTGGGATGTTCAAACCTTCCGACCAAGTTATACCGATCATCTCATTAAAATCCTGTTAAAAACATGTTGGGGTATATGAAATAGTGATCCTGGTGGGATGTTCAAACCTTCCGACCAAGTTATACCGATCATCTCATTAAAATCCTGTTAAAACCATGTTAGGGTACATCAATTAGTGATTGTGGTGGAATTTTAAAACCTTCTGACCAAGTTATACTGATCATCTCAATAAAATCCTGTTAATACCATGTTGGGGTACATCAATTAGTGATTGTGGTGGAATTTTAAAACCTTCTGACCAAGTTATACTGATCATCTCGTTAAAATCCTGTTAATACCATGTTGGGGTACATGAATTAGTGACCCTGGTGGAATGTTCAAACCTTCTGACCAAGTTATACTGATCATCTCATTAAAATCCTGTTAAAACCATGTTGGGGTATATGAATTCGTGATCCTGGTGGGATGTTCAAACCTTCTGACCAAGTTACACTGATCATCTCGTTAAAATCCTGTTAAAACCATGTTGGGGTATATGAATTAGTGATCCTGGTGGGATGTTCAAACCTTCCGACCAAGTTATACCGATCATCTCATTAAAATCCTGTTAATAACATGTTGGGGTATATGAATTAGTGATCCTGGTGGGATGTTCAAACCTTCCGACCAAGTTATACCGATCATCTCATTAAAATCCTGTTAAAACCATGTTGGGGTATATGAATTAGTGATCCTGGTGGGATGTTCAAACCTTCCGACCAAGTTATACCGATCATCTCGTTAAAATCCTGTTAATACCATGTAGGGGTATATGAATTAGTGATCCTTGTGGGATGTTCAAACCTTCCAACCAAGTTATACCGATCATCTCATTAAAATCCTGTTAAAACCATGTTGGGGTACATGAATTAGTGATCATGGTGGAATGTTCAAACCTTCCGACCAAGTTATAATGATCATCTCGTTAAAATCCTGTTAAAACCATGTTGGGGTACATCAATTAGTGATCATGGTGGGATAGTGAAAACATCTATTGACCTCAGATGACGCAATGCAGTACATGTAAGTTTGTTGAGTCCTAATGCAATAATATAAACATTTACATTGTACAAAAATATATCTATCAAGTCACCTGATGGTATATGAGGTCAGGCACATCCCGGAAGTCTCTTTTAAATTCCGTCCCAAGATATATTTGCGACATGTTCAAAACACACCACATCGACGACTCTTTTATTGAGCTAATGTTATTTCCCCCCGACAACTAGCAAAATTCCTTTTTGATACTTTTATGCGAAGAAAACGATACATATATAGGTAAACTACACACCAAACGTATCAACATATAAGAATACAAAATATATAAATTATAAACCCGAATATCTCCACATGTGTAAAATTAAAATGAATTTCTCTACTTTATATTTTCTTAATATCATCACTGAGGATAGATAGTCCACATGTGTTGGAGTGAACCATGTACATACTTATACTATTAAGTGTGACATATAGGCCCTTTGGGCCGGGTGCTAATTGTAATTAAAACTTGTGTATATATATATATTGATTATGTATGTAATGGACATGTCATGTTAATAAATGATTTATCTCTCTCTCTCTATAGTGGTATATGACCATTGCTCTAAACGGTCTATTGTTCTGCCTTGATAGATTCAAAGAAATGAACAAAGAAATGCACAAAGAAGAACAAGCGAGATAAGCTTAATAAAGGAGACTGACAAAACAGCGCTCTCAGATTCCTCTCAAAGTTAGGATTATATTTGAAAAGCATGACTTTGTAATATTTCACTATGAAGAGGATGCCTTAAACAGGATAAATATCATTACCAAGCAACAAGACGACGATGTTTAACAAAATGGTATCCAGCTCCACGGACGACCTGTTAAAAAACAGATTCTTCGATGGGCTCCAACAGGACTTGAAAGACATTGCAGCATTCAAGCCTTAAATTAAGGTAAAGGAATGTTGGGATTACAATACCCTGCTTTCAGCACTTCGGTTGGTTGAGCAAGACCACTGTAAGTCAAAACCTACCACAGCTATTATTAGTAAGTCCATTGTATTTGCTTCAGTTGACTGTGACAGGGTGCGGAAGATAGAGAGCCCCAGCAGTCTTCGGCAACTGTTTCAGGTGCTTCAGTTGGTGACCACTCAAGCGAAACAAAATTTAGCAGTCATCAGATCGTTTGTGGATAGAGTGTGTCTGACAGTTACAGAATGAGGTATACAGAGGGTGAATTCAGTGATGCTACTCAGCACAGCGGCCTAACATCAAGCTGTACAGGGTAGCATCACTAAATTCACCCTCTAGGGACCTCATTCTGCAAATATCAGATACACCATAGGTCTGGAAATGAGAGGTTACTGATCAAGGAAGGTACAGATATCTCACCATATAGCCCCCAAGAAACCCTGGACTAATACAGACAGCAAGGAAATTGATATTTACATGTTGCAGATTTTCAAAATATAATTTGAGTGTTTTTCGTGGTAATAATATTATGGCCTACATTTTCATCACCATATTACATCTACCGACCCATACACAGATATATCAGAAAATATTTACATTTACACATGCCATTTTTAATATAGAATTGAGGCGTATTTTGATGTAAATCTATTACATTTTCGACCCACATTTTCATCCTCATAATCTCCCAGAACATTCAGGATGATAAGAACAAAAATACGGAGAAAAACAAAGAAATTAATTTCATATTAACTGAAATTTCAAACAGCTTGAATTTGCATTGCTTGTCTAGTTATTTGAGCTGAAACGACCTTTTGTCCATTCCACTGGTTATTAACCAGGTAAATTAAATATGGAATAGCTCTTGTAAGCTGAAGCACCGACCTAATCACAATAGCTCTTCTTGCTCAGTCAAGATCAATTAATTAAGTAAACACAAATTGATGTTTTTAAGTATACCAAACAATGACACCTGACAGATTATATGTACAGTAATTCCATAAGTAATTGATTACTTAGGGCATTACTTCAGCTCCTGTGGGTTAGAATATGATTGTCAGCTGACTTCCCCCCCACCTGTCAAGCAAAGTCTGACATAGTGGTATCTAACTATCAGCAGGTGGACATATTCATCCAGTCAACCCATCTGTCATGTAAAGTCTGACAGTGGGTGAACTAGTGCTGGGCGGTATTTCGGTATACCGATTATAGTCGGTAAGATTTTCAATACCGTTACCGTCATTCTTTCCCATAATCGGTAAACGGTAAAGACGGTATTATCACCGGTTATATGTCGTACAGGCCCATTACCGAGTATATTGTGGTTTTCCTTTGTCGGGATTCTTTACACCGTATTTCATCGAAATCACAATTAAGAAGTAGCGAGTTTGTGTCAGGAGACAGCGTTGCTGTAAATTGGGCTGGAGTAGCTACTAGCGTTGCGGATTCTGTTTACCAAGTCATCCCCAAAATTGGCGCGAATATATTTCAAGACTTACGTTGTGTGCCCCATGCAAGTGCTGATCGACAATTTAAAAATGACCAGTCCGTTTCAATGATTGGCGTGTGCAAGTTTATGTCATTTCCAAATAAAATGCATTCCTTCCCCACCTGGGACAAAATCCAGCCCTAGCATTATATTGCATTTTCATCATTCTGCGCTATTTTTAATTGTTAAGTTATTCACACCCGGCGGAACATTCCAATATCAATGTCACAGCACGTGCTCTGCAAGTCGGCACTGTCAGTGGGGGATTGTTTCAAAGCTCTTGGGTGTATCCAACTTCGCTGAATGATGCTTGCATTAAGTTGTATAAATCGCAATTATTACCTGTATCTAAGATCAGCTCATGAATCCATGCATGCAGATAATGATACATCCATTGATTGCATTCCATAATTTAATAAAACGGACCGTAAATTTCCTTATTTTATGTAATCTGTGTATAGCGATTAGATTTTCCTCCATAAACAGTCAATTACCGCGGTATTGTTATGGTTAAATACCGCCCAGCACTAGGGTGAACATCATATATAGTCTCATAGATGGTGAAGGTCATATAGAGTCTGACTGAGTGTGAAGGTCCGATTCAATGTTCAACCCACATGCCATATAAAGTCTGACAGTGGGTGAAGGTGATATAGTCTGACAGAGGGTCAAGGTCATATAAAGCCTGACAGTGAAGTTTGAAGCAAGTTTTTTCCTCTGATTTTCTCAACTAGCTGAAAATTTCATAATAAATATAAATGTTGACTTACTGTGAATTCTCTGTATTCTGACTTACACCCTCTCTATTCTCGAGACTTCATACAGTAAATACTATTTTCACTGGATTTTTGGAACCTGACAAGTTTGGCACTGTTTTCACAATGGAGTTCTAATGTGTTCAGTCTGCAAAAGAGCATTAAAGGGACTCACTGTGCGGCAGTGAGTATACTGGTATATGTAAACTTATTAATGAAAATTGCAATTGAAAGCCCTCCAATGTTGGACCTTAATTTTAGGAAAGCATTTAATAAATGGGCAAATATAAAATCTGCAAGAATTGTCAATGTTTGATTATTAATATTGTTATTAATATTTTTTAGTTTTACCAACCGGAACCTGTTGTATTATATTAGAATAAATATTTGAGTTAATTAGCTTATGTTGTTCTTTGAGTATGTTTAAATCAAAATTGAACAAATGAGACTCAAAAGTAAACGAAAAGTGGCTCAAGTAAATTCACAAGTGGCTAACTTAACCCTTTGAGTGCCAGGGGCCGATCTCATCGGCCCTAAACCTACAAAAGAATATAAGAATAAATTATTCAAATTGTAAAAAAAAAACAAAACAAAAAAACAATAATTGTTAGGCCAATGCATTCTCTTATATATGCGAGGCGACCTATGGTCGACTCACATATATAAGAGAATGCATTGGCACAGAGTATATGGGTTGATACAAAAATCGACCTGGCACTCAAAGGGTTAACGTGGTGGCTCAAATCAAATTTAGACCAATGTGAACACTGTTTCAAAGATCAGCTGCTGCAAGAAGATGCATAAATATTTTTATGTGTTTTATTTTACTTTCAAAATACTTACCAGTAACAGCAGCATAATAGTGGCCCTGGCTGCATCCTTCAGGAAATTATAAATGTACATGTTACGTGCATTTCCTCATTTCACTCACTCCCTGCGGCCGGACGAACATTTCCTCATTTCACTCACTCACTGCGACCAGACGAACATTTCCTCATTTCACTCACTCACTGCGACCAGACGAACATTTCCTCATTTCACTAACTCCCTGCGACCAGACAAACATTTCCTCATTTCACTAACTCCCTGCGACCAGACAAACATTTCCTCATTTCACTCACTCCCTGCGGCCGGACAAACATTTCCTCATTTCACTCACTCCCTGCAGCCAGATGAACATTTCTTTATGTGCACAATGAATTTGCCATGTACATTTGTACATATCATACCGTATGTCCAGCAACAGTAAATCCAGATAATGCCAGTTTCAATGAATTTCTTGTGTTTGTTTCTATTTCCGTGTGACTGCACTGAAGCGATGCTCCCACAATTCTTTTTTCCCAGGGTAATTTTCCAAAACAGAGATCGCTTAACCCTTTGAGTGCCAGGTCCGATTTTTGTATCAACCCATATACCCTGTGCCAATACATTCTCTTATATATGCGAGTCGACCATAGGTCGCCTCGCATATATAAGAGAATGCATTGGCTTAATAATTTTTTTTTTTTTTTTTTTTTTTACAATTTTAATATATTTTATTATATTCTTTAACAGACTTATTGTGTAGGTTTAGGGCCGATAATATCGGCCCCTGGCACTCAAAGGGTTAAATTTAATTCTGGTCCTAACCTATGGTATACATTTGTGTCCCATATTTCTTGCATGTATCATCATATGTCGTTTCAAGTCATAATTTCTAGAATATGTTTTTCCACACACAGAACATGTGAACCTATAACTCGATAAATCCTCTTCAGAATGTCGTGTGGTGGTGAGACTTTGTAAATCTGGATTTCCTGCAACACTTTTGTGCATTTGAATACATGTATGTCTTTTCATGTTATATTTACAAGAATACGTTTTTCTACACACAGAACATGTGTATCTTGATAACTGCCCCTCAGAATGTTGTTTTTTGACCCTTTCTAAGTTTCCCACGACACTTTTGTGCTTCAGCAAATGTCTTTTTAAGTCATAATTTCTAGAATATGTTTTTCCACACACAGAACATGTGTACCTTGATAAGTGCTCTTCAGAATGTTGTTTGACGGTTCCCTTAATAATTTTGTGCATATGCATATGTCTTTTCAAGTTAAAACTACTAGAAACAGTTTTGCCACACACATGACAATTACACCGGGATAAACGCTTTTGAGAATGTTTGTTTTGTCCGTTTAAACAATATTTTCTGGATGATTGCTCCTTGGTATATCTTTTGTTGTGTACGTTTTTTTCATGTCTCTGCAAATAGAATTTCCGTGAAAATGATTTCAAACAGACTTCACACTTGAATGGACGCTCACCCGAATGCTTCATAATGTGCTGCTTTAACGATGACAGCCTGCTAAAACTTTTCAGGCAAATATCGCACTGATATTCCCGGATGTCCGGTTTATCAACAGAATTGAGATATCCAGAATATTCTTCCGTGATTGAGCCACAGGTCTCAGTGGTCGAACCATAGGTGTCAGTTACAACATGTGGCTCAGATTGTATATGTGCACTCCTGGATGTGACGAGGGTTTCTTCTTTCTTCACTGAAAAACCATTCTGAGCGTAGTCACTATGCAAAGCAGCATGATCTAAAGACATATAATACCGTTCAGCTTCATGGTCTACAAATGTGCCATCTAAATTAATCTCGAATGAAACTGGTGTTACATTCCCAAGTCCGACATCAGTTTCCGATGATATGGGTCCATCATGTCTGTGTACCACACCAAATTCATACTCATTTTTTAAACAAATATCCATTGGTATTTGCGACAAGCATTTTTTATGTCCATTCACCACATCTTTTTCTAATGGTAATTCAGACACATGTTCATTTCTCGATGGAGTCTGATGCCTCTTTCTCGGATCAGTCTCTGCTGTTACGGGTGTCTGATGCACGTTTCTTGTATCAGTCTCTGACCCTATGGGTGTCTGATGTCCGTTTCTGATATGAAGCAGAATATATGACAGGTATCTAGAACAGGTGACACAGTCAGTGATATCTGTAAAATAAAATAAGAGCAACGCTAGGGGTCGCAAAATATGTCAATGATAATTCTAACAAAAAGGTCCACAACTCTGGTGAAAAAAGACAGACGGAATCCGAGTTTGAACTTAACCTGTATTTTGTGCTAGTAAACCAAATTTCATTCCATTCAGTTGAGACTTGCTACTTTCAGGTGCCTAATAATAGTGCCAGCACGATTAATAATTATGGAGAAAATTCCCAACGATCACTATTATTTGGCATTGAGACAGACTGAAATTGCCATCACTATTATTAATTTCAGTCTAAATCCCGACCCATTACTATTATTATGCCATCACGATTATTATGCACCTAAGAGTAAGTTATCATCCGGAAATGAAAAAAGCAAACAGATGGATGAACACCGAGACAGACTGCAGAGCAATAACATTTAATATGTCCCGTTTATTTAAATGGGCGTTATTAGTTACCACCTGTCTGTTCACATACATGTAGTACAAGTTTTTAACCTAACCAAAATCGGCAGTTTCCAATGAGACTGAGCATTTAGGCCCTACCATAATCCCTGAATTGTGACATTTCTGTTTGAACTTTAGCATTTAATTACTACAAGTGCTGTACGTACAGTAATGCCCTTATTAATCGACTCCATAACCACAGCAGAATTATGGGTAACTTCTCAGGATTTAGTCGGAAATATGGCTTGTTGTCGGGGAGAGCTTTCTGATGAATGGCAACAAGCCATATTTCCGACTAAATCCTGCAAAGATACCCATATAATTCTGATGTGGAGTCGATTAATTAGGGCATCAATTATTGTGTTTCATGTCAGGTTATTTCTTGTAATATCTATGACAACCACTTTGGTATAATTGGTCAGTAAAACGAAAACCTCCCCACATGATTTAATGAGAGGCTGATCATAATCGGCAGATGTTTAACCAATCCCTTGCTAATAGTAAATCACTATGATCGGAATCATAATTTACATTTTTGATGTTGAATATAGAGTACATGTATTATGTTGAATATAGAGTACATGTATACTGTTAATATGTACAATTATAGACAAAGTATTAGAATTTATGGGTCAAATCAGGGACCAGCCAAGAGGGCAACGTTGGTTAAGAAGTCGTCATAGCCCCGTCGACTTCTCTTCATTTTTTGCAGTCGGGAGAAGTGCAAGTTTCCCTGGAAATTCCAATGTTGACCGAAGAAAATCGGCAAAATGCATCGAAATAATTTATGATAAGTACTTGGTTTACATCTGCCAACTGTGATTTATTCATAATTGTCACTTTTATAGAAATCATACTCGCATCATAATATTGAGGACTTGCGATGGAACTTAGATGGCGTATTCATTATTGAGAATTTTTATAACATGATTACTCATGGTTACTCTCTCTGGGAGATCCCTTCGTAAAATCTTCGAAGGCAAAATATTTCTTATGTTGCGCAATTGCATGATGCCGATGATGATCAATAACAGAAAGATGCCGACATGGCATGCTATAAATATATCCTATGCAATTAGAGAGTGTTTACTGATAAAATTTACTAGTACTCAATACAAAGACACATAAGTTGGCAACACATGGGAACTTTATAAAGTCGAAAAAATAACACAGGAAATATATTTCTTAGTTATTATCTGTTCCTTAATAATGTACTTTACTGTAGGTGAAAGTCCCCTCGAAATGTCATGATTAAAGCAAATTTTTGAGAGATTTTGCTTTGCGTTGCTGACAATTATAGCATTTCTCCTGGGTAAATAATTCAATTCTATTGCGATAACGGCTCACAAAGGTCATAGAAAAACATGCAATTTCGAGTGGGACATTCACCCATTGTGAAATACATTATTAACCCTTTACCCAACAGAACGGCCTGTGCCAATGCATTATCTTATATATGCGAGTCGACCATAGGTCACCTCGCATATATAAGAGAATGTATTGGCTTAACACATATTAAAAATGATAAAATTGTCAAAGAATGTAGAAAAATATTATAAAAATTGTTAAAAAATGTAAGAAAAAATTATAAAATTGTTAAAGAATGTAAGAAAAAATGGTAAAAAGTATTAAAAAAAGATTTTTTTTACGCCAATGCATTCCCTTATATATGCGAGGCGACCATAGAGAGAGAGAGAGAGTCTCTATGGTCGACTCGCATATATAAGAGAATGCATTGGCACAGGTAGTGTTGAAACGATTAGTGAATTTCAGAGTCGACTAGTCGAGGCCCAAAAGTCGCGTTGCGTCGACTAGTCGGTACCCGATATCAAAACTTTCAAACATAACATTGTATGGAAAATTCATCGTACATGGCGTACACTGATGACTGATGCAATGGCGTTCTATTGCGTTGCGCATTTCCCTGCATACACACCAATTTATTTGGGAAATAATACTGTAAACATCTTGATATTTATCCAACACACTGAATGTAATTATATAATTAGACATGTGGTGGATAATGATTAGATACACGATCATTTATACAGGTTTTAAATTTAATATCAGAGTTCGAGATTATTCCATTTAGTCACGTGATCACAAATAAACCGGTGCCGAGCAGTGTCACTATAAAATGTTAATGTTCCGACTAAATACGCCCTATAGTATAGGCTACGTTGTAGAATACGATAGCCAGTTCTTAATGTCAGTATCATTTATATACGGTAGCACCAATGACGTCACCTTAAGCGACCTTCACCCAGCGTCGCATCATAATCCGACGGTGCGAGATCAATGGAAATATACACAGTGTCTGTATCAAAGCGGTCTCGGACAAACTACAAAGCCGCGTCAATCATTGCCATCATGTCTTTGACCTCAAACGACGAGTGAGACATTGTGTTGTCAATTTCATTCGTCCAATTAATAGTCGGGTCACCGGTCCGTGTGTGTCTATACTAGTAACACTGTCAATTCCAGGTGCCACCAAACGTTATACTTACCATAACTTACGCGCAGTTAACACCGTTTATGCCGGAATCGATCTTGAAAACGTTATACATGAAACTAATACACTATATTCCGACTAATCGACGGCAAAATTCAGAGTCGACGTTCTGACATTTCAGCGTTGTCTACGACTAGTCGATTAATCGTTTCAACCCTAGGCACAGGGCAAAACTGTAACCATCACAATGTGGTCAATGAACCGGTTCCAATGATATCCATATTTGTATGGTGTTAGTGAGGCAGACCGAATATATTTTAGGCTGTTGAAGCTTTATTTGGGCGTTTTGTTGGGTAAAGGGTTAAGCAATGGATAATAGCTGAGAAATATATTCCCTACTTTTAAAGGCCATAATAAATATATTGCTAGATGATCATCGGCGCCCTCCCCAATTTTTTCGGCCCACCTCAGATTTATTTATTATACCATTTACGAAAGTCAAAATATAGCTCACGGCTTACAGGTGGTTAACATCGCAGAACGCATGTATACACAAACAGATAGTCATCGCGATCAAAGGGCAGTAACTCTATTGACCGCATTGTATTCCTACTGCATTTTTACGACATCTGTATCTATGACCAGGGTTGGGGTAATTGTAATTGAATGTAATTAATTACATTTTCCCAAGTAATTGGATGTAATTTGTAACTGAAGGTTTTTTCAATTACATGTAATTGAATGCAATTAATTACATTGAGAAAAGGGGTGTAATTTGAATTACATTCCAAAAATACAGACCAATATAACAACATACTTTCCGTCTCTTGAGATGACAGCATGATTCATGCAATTCAATCAACCATATACAATGATATGCATTACAAAATTGTCCTACTATACCAATGCCTGTCTCGTCCGAAATGCCCTGTTTTCCTTTCGTTTAACATGACCTGATTCTGAAGTATCAATCTGGATTCATTCTGCGTCGCACCATTAATTATGCGTGACTATCGTGCGCTTCTGTGTTATGCGATTGAGGTCAATTTTCATGATTCGGGTAAAGCTTGACTTGGTCCAGTTAATGCGCTTGTTGTGTTATGCGACTGAGGTCAAATTCATGATTCGGATAAAGCCTGGCTTGGTTCAGTTACCCACACACTTCGCGTCTGCTCATCTTTGTAAGTATATCGTAATTCGTATTGCACAGTATAATTTAGGGTTGCCACGACTATGAGTTTTCATAATCGACTAATTGGCAGCTATAATCGACGGTTAGTCGATTAATCGGTAATATATGCGCCCTGTATTACATCCAGGTAAACAATTGATAAATGCGAAATTAAGATGACTTCTTTACATCCATTTTGAAGACAGTTATAAACTGTCGATGCTCCGTGTTTTACACTGTTTTATTTCGATTATGAAAAAGGAATACTCATGCTCTTATAGTCTCATTCGTCCCGATGTAGTTTTTAACAGGCCCTTATTATTAAGTACTGCCAAGTGCCCATATTGCCGATGTTTCTGGCAAAGTTAGAGCAAACTGCATACACGACGTGACAGTAACTGTGCAAAATTGCATGAAGTAAAGCTAATCTCGATCGCGACTCCCAAGCCGCAACTACGTATTTCGGCAGGTCGCGTGCATCACATTAATCGGTAAAATTGTGGCGAAAGGTGTGCACTTACAAAGTTACAATGAAGTTAACGAGGACATACCGGTAGGTAGACAGTGGGAGATATTTGAGCTTTTGTGGGGGACCCTGGGGGGACGGGGATGCAGTCACAATTACTGCCGTGTATAACCTGGACATTTTCAATAAGAATTGTAGAAATAATGAAACAAATTAATAGTTTATATTATTTACGTAACCGCCAACCGTTTCGGAAATGTATCTAGCACAGTAGCAGAGGACGCCGCAACGGAATTGTGCTGCATACGCAGTTAACAGTTACTTCCAGGCATGACATAAATCAGTACTGCTTTAATACACAAGTTACACAACCATACCCACCCCCCCCCCCCCCCCTCGGGCGATTAGTCGACGAAAGTAAATACCCTCGACTACCACACCTGCCGAAGGTTATTGATTAATCGACGATTAATCGAATAATCGTGGCAAGCCTAGTATAATTATATGACTATGTTTTTCTAGTACACCCATAGCCCTTTTATGCACTATAACCATATACAGGCTATAAACTTGACCCGGTCTATGCCAATCATATGTAGGCCAAATTGCATTACATGTCAGTCCGTCCGACCACCTGTCCTATTTTTATATCACGTTTATTTCACCGGCTTGGTTCAGTCACCCCACACACTTCTCGTCTGCTCATCTTTATAAGTATATCGTGAATTACATGCACTGTATAATTATATGACTATGTTGTTTCTAGTACATCCACAGCCCTTTTATGCATTATAACCATATACAGGCTAGAAACTTGACCCGGTCTATGTCAATCATATGTAGGCCAAATTGCATTGCATAACATGTCAGTCCGTCCGTCCATCTGTCCTATTTTTATATCACGTTTATTTCACTGAAAAATTACCGCTTCCATTCATGTCCACTATCTTATTTCTTAGTTCTTTTCTCTTATCCCAATGATATCGATTAGCGTTGATCAATGTATCCCCAATATCCATCGAACCAATGAGTGCAGGTTGTTCTTCCTTCCTGCACCCTATCCCTCCCTTCTTGAACAATATTTTTTCGGATCTAACATGTTATCCCCGTCTGCTAAATTTACCCTATATGGTATCTAGTCTGATACCAAGGGTAAACTTCCTTCTCCGAGGAAAAGACTTGATAAAAGCCTTTTAGGCTTGTTGTCTAATCCCCGTTTTGAACATTATTATTATTTATGTCAAATTGTTTGTGTGCTCGTTCCGTACCGCAAGCATTTGCTCATTTCTCAGGATACCGAACACCACATACGAAAAAGAAATGAAAACTTGATGAGTCATGTCTGACCGAAAGCATCCTGAGAAATCATGCATATGCGTTGATGTTGTTAACTGAAAATGTGTTCATGTGTGAAGAAATAAAAAATCTTGTCCTTTGAATCGCATACATGTATCACCAAATGCAAAATTAAATGAAATAGGGCATGCGAATATGCTTGAGATGGGCATCTTTTGACATATAGTTTGCATCACAACATATTAATATATATATATGTGTTTTATTATAAATGAAGTAAATGATGGGAAATTGAGAATATATATATACAGGGACATATCCAGGCCGTTTTTGATACCGTTTACCGGTTTGGGCGCCCAAAAATAAATTGACAAAAAAAAATTATTTATATATATTGACATAAGGCATTTTCTATAGTCTCTGAGTCGGGGAATAAGGTAACCATATTCCCATTATTTGAATGTCTGTTGAGTACGAAGTAGTGTTACGGATGGCAAATTTACCGGAATGCAAAAATATAAATTGTCGTTGTCAAGTAATTTTTGTACAGTTTTCAACCAAATGAATCAAATAAAAGTTATATTATATGCATACTAGTCCCATATACTCATTTAAGTTAGTGTATCGTCGCTAGTCAGTGAGTGGCTTGAGTGTTCTCCCCGTATCATCATAATGTTTTAAACAATCGTGTGTGCGATCGGTTTAACAATCCTGTATCCCTCAATTACTTTATTTGATTACGGAAATTCATAATTTAATTGACGCCATTTTATGGCTCCAGTCATAAATTAAATTTATATCAAATTATTAACTTTTAAATTATTAAATTTTAAGATAGCCTATTGACCTGAGCGCTTACAGAATACATCTTCGACTCAAATTACTTATGTTTCTATATATTATCGATATTAGATCGTTGTTGTCACCGGAAATTTAATGAAAATGGCGTACAGTACCCCTTTAAGTTTACAAAAATATTTAAGTTTAACAGTTGGAATCATACTGTAAAAGTATGTTTGGCTTTATCTAGCTTTCATCTGTTAAAACTTCAAATAGTTTGAGTTCAGGTTGTTATCATTCAACCTTCAGTCTCCAGTATTTCAATCAAAAACATTGCGGAACAGTGACAATTTGATCAAATAAACCTGGTTATCAGGTGGGATCTCATAGCACCAAATTTTAAGTTTAACTGTTGGAATCATACTCTAAAAGTATGTTTGGCTTTATCTAGCTTTTATCTGTGAAAAGTTCAAATAGTTGTGTTCAGGTTTGTTATCATTCAGCCTTCAGTATTTCAATCAAATACAGTACAGGAACAGTGACAATTTGATCAAATCAACATGGTTATTAGGTGAGATCACATAACACCAAATGAAAAATTAACATAGAGATTAGTACTAATAGTAATTACTAACTTAATAGACATTGTTTCTGTAGTAGTATATTATGTATGTGTCTCTCACTTGAATTTTAGAAAATAACATATTATATGAATTAAGAGTGATAATGGCAAGTCTCATTTCAAGCAGGATAAGCATAATCCATTGGCATTGTTCAAAGCAAAAGATATCTGATAATAACTTATAAGCATTCCCATCAATACATATCTAAAAAAATTCCAAAGTTATGGTTGAGAAACTTTATCAAATTGACCTCTCAGTAAATTCAAAATATTGAC
Source organism: Siphonodentalium dalli (assembly GCA_032622095.1). NCBI lineage: Eukaryota > Metazoa > Mollusca > Scaphopoda > Gadilida > Siphonodentaliidae > Siphonodentalium > Siphonodentalium dalli. The sequence goes on along the minus strand of CP136063.1, from coordinate 63,893,350 downwards.
CCAAAGGACCCTAGATTAGCTCTCAATGCAATGGATTTAAAAAAAAATCCAGGACGAAGAACGTACCGTACCCCCCACCATCAGCAGGGGGTCACCCACTCCCAAACCTTCCTCCGCTCAGGCATTCAGGATATGCCTTCAGAATATCATTGCCCAAAAACAGGTGTCCCCAAAAAATGCCTGGATTTTTCACTGATATATAAAACATCATGACAGGGGGGGGTGCAGTTGGAATTTCCCAAGGTGGACACCCGGCCCCCTCAACAGAAACCCTCTAGCCACGTCCCTGATCATAAAGTATCATTAGTGGTATCATAACGGCCTCATAACGCGACCGGCATCATAATGTGTCTATGTAACTTCTGCTTGTATCTGTCTGATATTAAAACAGTCAAATTTGTATGTCATTTATCGCATATTATTTCTTAACATGTATTCAGGTTTCACCCCCCAAAATTAACTCGTATTCAGGATTCACCCCCCCAAAATTAACTGGTATTCAGGATTCAGGGGGGAGGGGGGGGGGGGGTGATACCCTCATTGATGATGTGGGAAGATGGGGATTTTTTTTTACCAGTTTGAATACTATGCTTTAAGTTTAACACATTGTGTTATTATGGTATAGCTACTTAACTCTCTATATATATCATATCAAGAAGCAATCATTTATTAGTCCTGACTATAATTTGTATATAATATTTTCTATTACCCTACTAGAATAAAGTCTATATTAGTATGATCAGAGGTATATAGATGTACTGACATATCACACGGCACAATCGTTTCGACGATTCTACGACCAATTCCACGATTCTGCGGCTTGACAACCACGGTGCTACAGCAGTTTAACGATTCTGCGACCAGGCTGATGCGATAAACACGAAAAAAAACATTGAGAAATGAATAATTCCAGAAATACGGACAGGAATGTACCATATATTATATTTCTATTAGGTACGACGATCTTCGATTCGATAATCTGTAAAGAGTTCAGCACTAGACAGTTAGCACAACAATACATAATCTTTGACATAAATAGACCAGTTGTTTTGGTTTTACACACATCACTGTGTGAAATTCGTCCTTAGAGTTGAGAAATATATATAACGTCCTATAAAATTGAGTGGAAACCAAATAATAACATAGCCATACGTCTTTGTGTGATTTTTCATAACTAATGTTCACCTCAGTTCTGTGATTGATGGCGCTGTGTCCATATTTGCGAGGGGTATCATCGCACTCAATTGACAACGCCGAGTAGTCAACTATGACAACGACGATTGTGCGACCAGCAATTGAAATTTCATTAACTTGTGCTCACGAGAAGTCGCTTTCTAGTGAATGTCATGCTCGCTATTTATAATAGACATGAATACGCATATGAGTCACATCAAGGCTACGAGATTAAGACACTTTTATTTGGAGCCAGCTGAGGAAAAAAAGTCATGTCGAATCGTATATTGCTATACTGTACAGGTTTAATTTCCATATCTGTGTACCACACATTACATGATTTAAATTGTCTTTCCGCCTATCCAACTTTCCTTCCGTTTGTCTGTATGCCTAACTAGCAGCCGACTCACAATGCCTCAGTATTTTCTTATCGTCAACATGTCTTATTCTCAGTTGCGTTGTGGTATCGATGTTGGGGAAGGGTCGCCTTAGAAATTAACTCCACATTTAAAATAATTTTGTTTTGAGTATAATTCCATATTTTGACATCCAGGTATCGGAGATGATAACATATACATATATGTATATACAGAGGGAGAAAGAGAGAGGGTGAGAGGGGAGGGAATGGTGAGAGGGGAGAGAGAGGGAGGAATGGAGAGAGACGGGAGGGAGGATAGATAATCTCTAATGAGTTTATTCGAGCTGATCTTAGCGAGGCTTGAACCGACTTTAATGGACGAGGTTAATAAATTGCATATAATTGGGACGAATTTGAAATCCACTTGATCACATAACCACATTTTAATAAGGAAAACGAGCACACAAAAAACTGCGATTAAAAAAAATATTGATTTCCTTACCACAACACAAGAGGAAGTAAAGACACCTTCGAGACAAAATAATGTTCCATTTTAAATGTGTCTTCATTTTGGCAAAATTGTACATATTGTATCATTAAAAGAGCCATTGCATATTTCCTTATATCCACTAAAGCTGAATAGGTCACTCTCACCGGTTTTCTGTGATAAAGTTACCCAGGTTCCTGAAATTGTGATAAAGTTACCCAGGTTGGAGAGGAATGTGATAACGTTACCCAGGTTAATAACATTTCATGTTTAGCAACAAATTATTGATTTTTGCGATGAAAATGAATCACTACAGTACTAATATCATCTTAATTTTATGCTTAATAAGGGCTATTACTTGCCAAACTGAACAATATTTCTCTCTGTCACTTTAAATCGAGTTGATATTGTGAGATTCGCTTAACCTGGGTAACTTTATAACAATTCTCTCCAACCTGGGTAACTTTATCACAAATTTAGGAACCTGGGTAACTTTATCACAGAAAACTGGTGAGAGTGACCTATTCAGCTCCACTAAATGGCGAATAGGTGCGTGTTTCCCGGGATACTTGCATCACACCAGCAATGACCGCGCGGATTAATACTATTTTCGAAAAGCCTCGCATGACACCAACACTAGATCGCGATCTTGCAATTTTTTGTCCAACTTCTTTGCATTGACGAAAATAGATACAAAAACAAAGAGGCAAATTGTGGGACTATATTTTTTCGTCGCCAGCCAGAGTGTGCTATACTGTCGTATACGTTTGTGAAGCGTCTCGGCTGACGCCGTAAATATATCCGTTCTGCATGCATTTTCAGCTTCTTTTAAGGATTTTGATATTAAAAAAAAAGGTATAAACAGTTAATAAACTCGTTTTATAAAATGTTATATCCCAACATAACTCGTTGGGGATCCTCTATATAAATCATTATTATCCGTCCTTAATTACCACTATATATTTTCCGCGAATGCGGGCATGTATTTCATGAATATTCAAAAATCCATATATGGAATGCATCTCCAGAACATTGACATTTTTATTTTTTTAAAAGTGTTGCTCATTATTTTTCAGTTTCTGATAACCACACCCTTTCGAAGAATTGTAACTAATACTTTCATACAAACACCTTTATAAAAGTAACTAAACGATCAATAATTTTTTCGAGGACATCTATGCATCCTTTATATGTAGGGCCTACCTGCTAATCAGAATATGACTAAAATAACTCATGTTATGGTAGGCTACTAGTAAGTGGTGACATTTTCGTATGAACAAGTCAACTTTACAGAAATTACAAAACCGCTGGGTGCACTAAGAAGGAAAATGTTCAGGTACATGTAAGTTGGGCATTTTGTCATGTTCTAATCTAAGAATGCTCGTTTAGCGACAAATATCTTATGTGACTTGGTCTCTATATCTTCACATGTGGGGGACCAGTAAATACACAGTACTGTATTGAATCAGCTAAATGGGCCCAATACTCAATGTTAATACGTCCGCCAATACAGATTTCGATTATATGGATACCCTACTTCAAGAAACTAACCGAATTTGCTCTTGCGGTTAACTTTGATTTTTCGATGAAACATCATGTCCATTGGGCCCACTAAGCTGAGAATGTGCCTGTATTACGAAGGCACAGTTCCAAACATTATTGATGCAGCATAATGGGCTTACACGCAGAACTAAGCTGCCCGATCAGTGACAGATACGTCGTATACAAATGAAAATTACCATTCATCGAGTCGCACAATCGTCGTTGTCATGGTCGAAGCGGGGCGTTGCCAAATAGTTGACATTTTTACTGCATTTCTGTGTTTAGTTTAATCGAATATTGCGTCAACAGAGGTGCGAATTTGACAAATAATACATTTATGATTATCAAAGCTTACGTTGGATGTTAATTTTCGCGCTGTTAAGGTCCCTTTGTAGCCCAAGAAATGACTTTTTGCAATCAGTTCGCGGTTTTATCTGATTATCCAGATTTGACCGAGCCGATTGTGACTCATTTTATGTATATCTAATCTTCGTATGTATTCCGCGAGTCAACCTGGTGGACCTGCAAAGTCTACTCTACACGACGAATACAAGAAGAAGCCCACTTTAATCGTCCAATTCAGAAAAAAATCCCCTTTATCTAAGTTTGTCATAAAATATCACGTATAATAAGGTCGCAGAATCGTTAAACTGCCGTAGCACCGTGGTTGTCAAGCCGCAGAATTGTGGAATTGGTCGTAGAATCGTCAAAACGATTGTGCCGTGTGACTATGAGCTGGAATATATACACACACCATGTATCACGATTTATAGAGGTACGCACTGACTTTAATAGTGTCAACTGGTATATATACTGTTGTTTTATTCATTAGTTCATTAAGATTTAAACATCTTAATTTTTAAATTCATCTGATAGTGTCATTATGTCAAATCGAAAATTTCACAATTTATTTTTCCCAATTGCATGGGCCCGGACCCTTTCCCAAAATAACCAAGGGTTCTGATATCGGCGAAGCAGACACTTGTGTCCAATGTGGAGAAGGTGGTGGTGTGGTGAAAGCTTCCTTAAGACAAAGATTCAAGAATCACTCCAATATGCGAGATGTGTACAAATTTAAGAGCGGTCTGACTCCTGTTATTGCCAAGCCATTGTAAATGACAAAAACAAATAAAATTTGAAATAAAAGATTATACAGTGCCGTAAGAGTTAATTTACAATATTATATCCAGATAAACTGTTTACATAGTTTACCTGTATAGAAAACACATTTAGGGCTATTAATACTTTGTATCTTATGGGATTTTTTTTTTTAAATAAATAAAAAAAATTAAAATTACCCCCCCCCACCCTATTTTTTTGCCCTCCGTTACCGGAAACAAAGGTATATTTTTTTTTTTAGGCCTAATTAATTTTCGTCAACATATGGCAATGCGAGGTAGAGCCTTTGTTGCTGATTAATTAAGCTGAATAGGTCACTCTCATCGGTTTTCTGTGATAAAGTTAACCACGTTCCTAAATTTAAAAGTTACCCAGGTTAAGCAAATCGCACAATAAGAACTTGATTTAAAAGTGACAGGGAATAATGTTCAGTTTTGGCAAGTAATAGCCCATAGGAAGCACGCATTAAGACATATTAGTACTGCAGCTCGTCATTTTGAGCGCAAACAAATAATTATTTGTTGCTACACATGATATTCTTTTGACAGCGATATTCAAGCAAGGTTTCATAGAAACCAAAATGGTTGAATAAACAATAATGAGTGATGATTAAATGAGTTGATGGTGTCATATCCATGCTTATAGGCCTTTTGAGGTCTCATATTTCAATTTCAATAATCAATTTCGATCAATCATATGAAACGCCCTTTATTCTACATATCAGACATTTGTTTTCAAATCAAACAAGAAACGCTCTTTGTAAATTTAATCGGTTTTCCAAATCAAATCAAATAAAAAAATTAATTGGTAATATAATATGAAACGGTCTTTATTTCTACCATTTAAGGCAATAATAAATAAGTCGCAAAGTCGCATTACTCCCAAGGGGGGGGGGTCTGTTTTCCAAAATGGGTTTTTTTCAAACAATTTACAAGTACTGACCATGTAATGTTGTTTGTAAGCATGTTAGTACCATGCTTGTTGGTATAGGGCTATATAGGCACATACAGTGACTCAGATTTAGCAACATTCTGGATTTCACAGGATCCCGGACCACTTCACAGTGGACCCACCGTATTAACATTCAGGAAACTTATGATCAACGGAAGAAATATTTAGTAACAAAATTAATATATTACCCAGTTGTATTACCTGAATAAAAGTAATAAAACAAAAAAACTCTATCACAAATTGGATACTACATGGTGAATACTCAATGATGACTAGATATCATTAACCTGATTGTTGCATAACATGAAATTGAAAAGGGTATCTCATAAATTTCTAATGTCTGCAATACTGTCTTGTTCTGGCATGTAATCAAATTCATTCCTTCTGGTTATTTCTCATCTTGAATGATTGCAAGTAATGTTAGTTTGCAACAATTATCCAAATAAAACTGAATTGGTAATGATGAATGGCCGTTACTGTTTACTGCTCAGACAATCCCAAATGAAGGTGACACTATTCTCATTGAATTTCCTAACTTCATCTTGAAGCTTTACTGCTCAACAAGACAAAACTAAAATACTAATTGTATACTGTTATCACTTACAAATAGATGAACTGAAATAATGTGATGCATTCAGATGCATTGAGAAATGACATTCAATTCTTCATTCTGGTCTTTCACCATACCAAACCACATCAAAATTTGACAACCGACACTTAACTTATATTGCAAAAACTTTGTATGGACTGAATTTCATAAAGTCGAACACGGCCCATAACTCTGGTAGGCATTGATAGTCACAACCCGCGATATTATGCATATTCGTCCCCAATTTCTGGTTCGTCACCATGCCATAGGGCATCAAATATGACAACCGACTCTTGAGTTATAATTCAAAGTTCTATATACCCGCCGACTAATATCGGGCAGTATAATAACCATACATCTATGTGTATACCTAACCAAAAACGATTCCCCTCCCCCACCCCACCCCGTTGGATAAGACTAAAGAGTTCTTTGGTCATGCACATATAATTGTGGAACCCCTGACCTGTTTACCACTATTTACACTGGCCAGTGTTCTCTGTCAGACACAACACACTCGATATATTAAGGCTACATTGTATAATGGGGTCTAGGGCGATTTGTGACATAGTGTACCTACACAATGCTTTATTATTGTTGTTAGATACTGAAAACACCAGGAAACACATGGAAATACAGTTTATTTTTCGTTTTTCTGATCTGTATTTACCAATTAGTAAGGCAGTTAACAGTTATTGAAGAACGGCTAAAAAAAACTCTGAAAGTTTAATAAAAACATGAGAAAGGGGGGTGGGTCCCCAAAATTTTAGAGGAATTTTTTTTTTTTTTTGGACAAATGGGTTGGTGGGCCCTCGGGGTCGGAAAAAAACTTTTTGGGCGCTATATGTGCAATTTTTTTCCAGACCCCCCCCTGTAACTCCCACTTAAATGTGGGTAAATGCGCCGAGAAAACTGATCTCGAGTGCAAAATAAGTGCAAAGAAGGCACATCACTATAAACATATATAATAACAGTTCAAAAAAAGTGCCAAGAAGGTACAGCACTATACAAATTAGTCCAACAAATTAGACGATTCGGATTAAGACCTATTTTAATATTTGGACATTTATGTGGTCTTAATCCCTCATCGTCCAACAAAGGACGTGAAAACTTGCAACGCGTAGAACCCGATAATTCGATTGGCAAGGACATGCCCCTTTAACTTACACTGTTCACGTCTAATGACACAAATAAAACTACAAATAAAAAACACATACCTTTTGTTGGAATGTTAAATATCATGACTGAACTAACTAGCATAAATTTGTGTCACTATTAATCCATATAATTTTATAACATCTCAACCGACAGAAATATTCAAACCCGCCAACGCTAGCGAACACATACGAAAACAAAAGCACACGCATGCGTAATAGATCAGAAATCTGGGAAAACACGCGAAATTAACATAATTTATTTGTATTTGAAAATGGTGATATGTTTTCCAATCCGGGATTAAACTAACAAATCTGTAATTCTGACAACTTTTATATCACAATCTATGTGTGAACACAAAGAATACTATCTCCGCTACAGGTAAGACTAATGTATTTGTAGATAATTTAAGAGCAAATGGTATTTTGATGGGGTCATATCGGTTGTCACTGATGTTGACCTGCTTCAAAATTTGTGTTAAGTTGGATTTCAGCTCTTTTATTAGACTATAAGGATTAATACAATCGTAAATGTCCAAATATTAAAATATGTATTAATCCGAATAGTCTAATTTGTTGGACTATATACAAATATAAGCGTGCAAAATAAGTGTCAAGAAGGCACAGCACTATAGTGACTATACATAATTATACTACCGGTAATACATCGTCGCCCTATCTTGCATCAACCGACAATAGATAAATACTATTTTTGCCTCCTGGCAAAAAAAAAAACCTTTAAGTCCGTCTGACTTTTTACAAAGTCTGCTGGTCCCAAACGGGTCCTACTAAACAACGAACACAAACGAACATAAACGAAATTAAACGAACACAGGTCCAAAAAGCGGAATAGAAGGGTGAAATTTGGTTTGCGTGTGCGTGTGGGTCCACTCTGTGTATGTGGTGTTATTTCCAACTTTGATCACTTATTTTTTGAGTTATTAGCATTATTTGAATACAAAACTACTAAACAACGAACACAAACGAACATAAGATTAGCCAATACTGCAAAGGTGTTAAATAACTACGGCTTACTCTGTCTCCTTGTTAATTGCACATCTGTGAGTTGTTTTTACTGCAAGGTGATTGTCAGTTTTGTCAGTTTTGTCACTGATGGCAATAAAAACACGGGAAACATCAGAGGTCGGCGGTATGTATGAATTCATGTATGAATGTGATCCGAAGTACGAACTATTGTTTCGCACATAGCCACACATACATATGGTTCTTTCTAAGTTTAATTTCGTCATTCGATTTTCCACTTCTCCTCGATAGAGGATATTATGTTCGTTATTTTTATCAGTCGAAAAAGTTGCACATCAAATTTGTTCAACTTCCATCTTAAGATTACTACAGGTAAGGTCAGTCCCGTCGTAGTTTAGACATCGAATTGCAGCGATATGAAGTTGAACAAAATTTATGTAGTTTGATCGGTTGTTGTGTTTTATAATGGACATGACAGTTCGCCAGACTTGTGTCTGTTTTTCCTATTTCAATGCGGAAGTGCTGTTGTTTTAAACATTTTTAAACATTGTTATTTAAACATTTGACAAACATTTTACAGTAAGACAGAATAATATAAATAATCGATTGATTGGAAATGGTATTAAACAACAAGCCCAAGGGCTTTTATTAAGTTTGCTCCCCTTTTGTTTCGCGCCCGCTCTTCGTTAAGTGTACCGTATGTAACTTGATTGACCTGGGCATGCGTTAGAACTATGAGAATCACACACATCGTCAAGGACAGACATTAACCTAAATATTTAATTAGACGGTTATGATAGGATAGGATAGGACTTAACAAAAGATAGGATAGGACTTAACACAAGACAGTCAAAGACTGTGGGGTCGCTCACCAGACTGCAAAGACTGATAAGACTGGGACTCTTGAGACCATAACAGTCAGAACTTTTCATAATCACTTTAAAAGAAGTGGATCTAAACAGGATATGTGGCTAGAGAGGCTTCATGTCGATCAGTGAATATCTACCTTTAAATTACCAATGGAACACTACAGATCACCCCCCCCCCCTCCAGCTCAACATATCCCCTCCTGACCGGGCTCCAGATTCCCAAGTCTTAGGTTGGAATTTCACAACTGACGTCTCAAACTTTCTCAATTGTTCGAAATTTCCAATCTCACAAGCACCTTTTTATAAACTATTTAGACATGTTTGAAGCCCAATTATCCAACACCATATATATGTCAGATTAATCAGTCAGGTAGTTCCAAGGTAGATGTTTTAAGTGAAGTCCCCATAGCCCCGTCATTTCTAAACAGGTTGACCTCATGTTAACAAATCTGAATCTCAGTCACTAAAGGATCCTCCATACTATATGTAAGCTAAATAGTCCAACCTCTCTTGAGAAGACATTTTTAAGTATTACTATAGAGATATACAGTTATGTCCCTGGTCCCACTCTATTTAATCTTGTGACCCCATCTGAATAAATTTGAATCCCAGACACCAAAGAACCCTTCATACTAAATATCAGTAAAATAGACCTGATGGTCTGTGTGAAGGAAGCATATTAAGAGGAAAACTGTCCTTTGCTTGACCCCTAGTTGACCAGGTGATCCCATTTAAAACCAATGACCCCATTTGAAGAATAAATCTGAACTCCGGGTCACCCAAGGACTGTTCATACCAAATATGAACCCATTCAACCTGATGGTACAGCAGAAGTAGTTTTTAAGAATTACTATGGAGGGCAAGAGTTACATGTATGGCCCTACCTTCATAACCATTTGATAGAGTGACCTCATTTAAACAAATCTGAATGTATTACAGTCACCTAGGGAACATCCACACCAAATATGAACCCATTCAATCTAGAGAAGATGTGAGCTCAAAAATTACATTTCATTGAACAAATCTGTAAATCACCCCCCCCCCCCCCCACCCCAACACAGTGGCGACATCCCTGCAAGAATATGACATACATGATTTATTTGAATGCCTATTGGCTCAACAAAATTACCATGACCCTGAAAGCCAGTGCATTCTCTTTTATATGGGAAGTTTCCCATGGGAGCATATATAAGAGAATGCACAAGCACAGGGTCTTCATTGCTCTCACCAGCACAACTCTGGTCATGAAATGGTTAATATTAATAGTAAAAATAAACTTTATCTTTCAAACAGGTAATTTGTATCTGAGATAAACATGGGATAAAATTCCATTCATAAAGCCACTATCAGCTACCAGAATGTCTGGGAGACCTGTTGACATGGAGATAATTAATGATGGCACAAATATTTTGCCCAGCAATACCAATGTATTGTGTTACTCCTACAGCTGTGATCAAAACAAGGATTTACATCCACACCTAAATATATAAACCCATTTGGTCTTTAATATGTATCTGGAGAAGAAAACAATTGATGGACGGATAGAGACATAATGACAGATGGATGGATGGGTGGGAAAACAGTCTGACATAGAGACTGACAAATTCAATCCAATATACCCCCCATGTTTTCTTTGCAAAATCAGGGTATAATGAGTTCAACTGGATACTGGTGGTTAAGAACATAATATTTGAAAAGCCAATCCTGAACATAGTGTCTGACATTTGCAGAATGAGGTCCCCAAAGGGTTAATTTAATGACACAATCCTGCAATGCGGGCTAGCATCACCAAATTCACCCTCTGCGGACCTCATTCTGTGTAGGCCTCAACTGCTATGGGAGACATAGCATTAGATTGAAGTTATCCAGTTAAAGTTGGTGATGTGGACCCATTGGGCACCTCAATTATGCATTTTATATTCACAAATTAGGGGATATAGAAACTAAACAGAAGGGAAAAAGTAAGTAAAAATGTCAATTTAAGTGCCTACATGTATATACTTCCCAGAAGATGAGGCCTAAGCAGAATGAGGACCCTGGCTAGTGTATTTGGTGATGCTAGACTGCTGTGCAGGGTAGCATAACTAAATTCACCCTCTGGGAACCTCATTCTGCAAATGCCACACACTAAATTCAGGTTAGAGAACAATAATTGGTTTTGATTTTATTTTAATAACACACATTGGCATGAGTGCTAGCTAAGCATTAGTTCACACCTGTCAGCCTGATAAACATCTCAATTGATGACTGTGTGCGTATTTATATTAACTCTCTCTCTGTCTGTAGCTAATACAATTGACTTAATCTGCTGGTGGGAGAGATCCTGTCAGTTAGGAGATGAGATAGGGTGGAATGCTGTTGGTTGGGGGCAGGATGGGGTTCTAGGTCATGTGGGGGGAGGGTGATAATTTTTTTTTGTATGTTAAATTGATCAAGGAGTTCCTGAATTTTTTATTATTTTTTTTGGAATTATGGCCCTGGCTCCATCCCTATTTGACCCAGTGACCCCATTTGAACAAATCTGAACCCCAGTCATTCAATGACCCCCCCATACCAAATATAAACTAAATTGGCATAATGGTTCTAGACAAGAAGTCGTTATAAGAATTACCAAGGAGGAATATAGTTATGGCCCTGGTTTCGCAACTATTTGACACAGTGACCTCATTTGAACAAATCTGAATGACATGCAGTCACCTAGGGAACATCCACACCATATATGATCAAAATGCAAAAATGTAATTTTTTTTGTTTTTAGAGTTATGTCCCTGGCTCTGCCCCTATTTGACCCAGTGACCCAATTTGAACAAATCTTATTCCCAGTCACCCAAGGTCCCTCAGTACCAAATATAAGCTAAATCGGCCCAATATTTTGTTTAGAAGAAGTCATTGTAAGAATTACTATGAGTTATGGCCCTGGTTTCTCAACTAATTGACCGGGTGACCTCATTTGAACAAATCTGAACACCAGTTACCCAAGGACCCTCCATACCAAATATTAGCTAAATCGGAACAATGGTTATGGACAAGAAGTTGTTGTAAGAATTACTATGGAGGAATAGAGTTATGGCCCTGGTTTCGCACTATTTGACCCAGTGACCTCATTTGAACAAATCTGAATGAGAGTCACCTAGGGAACATCCACACCAAATATGAACCAATTCGGTATGATGGTTTCAGAGGAGAAGATGTTTAAAAAAAAGTTGACGGACGGACAGACGGACGGACGACGAGTGATGACTATAGCTCCACCGGAGACTTCGTCTCAGGTGAGCTAAAAAGCCCCCAAGCTTGTTGCCCAATCCACTTTTGAACACTTTAAGATTATATGTTATGTATTTATTGTTTGTAATTATGTTCTGTTTAGTTCAAATAAAATATTGTTTAAACCAGACGGTTATGATATCGTTGACATGTTTTAGTCGATAAAGACTCCCCAAAAATTTGAGCCAAATAGACCAACTGAACGAAAATGGCACCATCCTTGATATTTCTATGGCATACTAGTACTTATGTCACATTATTGCCTCGTTAACATTCTGATATGTAAATATAAGAAATCAATTATTGTTTCGTTCATTTCCATGGTGTGTGAATGCTTGTGAACCTGGAAAATGTGAGAAGTGATTCTGTGCATCACGCCATTTTCAGGCCTATATATATATGCATTCTTACCCATTAAATTGAAAGAGCCAACCATTCGTTTCCCAAAATGGCAAAGAATAGTGACCACTCGCTCATATACTCTAACAGAATCCCCTCACAAACCGCGAGAGAAAATACAACATATTTCTTGATTAACTGCTGTCGAATTTAACCACATAGGCCTACATAAAATGGAGGAAAAATTAAGGCTAGAGAGTTCTATCTCCATGTGCACTCTGATCCGGAAGCGAGACGATGGTTTCGTAAGCAAAAGGGTTCTATCTCTAAAAACATTTTTGTCTTTTATTATAAAACTGGCGAGTTTCTAGAACTGAGACTTCGGATATAATAATATTTTAGTTAGCTTTAACATTTTGAAACATGAAGACACACACTGAAAACGATTTACTTGGTAATTCCCGTCTCGAAATTTCAACATAGATTTCCCAACAAAATGATAAATGTTGGATAGAACCATCTGATTCTCACACGACGATATATAAGCTCGATAAAAAGAGCAACTCAAATGTTTTGTTAGATATGCATTAAAACGCCGACCTCTGATGTTTCCTGTGTTTTATTGCCATCAGTGACAAAACTGACAATCACCTTGCAGTAAAAACAACTCACAGATGTGCAAAGAGTAAGCCGTAGTTAATTAACACCTTTGCAATACGGCTAATCTTATGTTCGTTTGTGTTTGTTGTTTAGTAGCTTTGTATTCAAATAATGCTAATAACTCAAAAAATAAGTGATCAAAGTTGGAAATAACATCACATACATGTACACATAGAGTGGACCCACACGCACCCACAAACCAAATTTCACCCTTCTATTCCGCTTTTTGGACCTGTGTTCGTTTATGTTCGTTGTTTAGTGGGACCGTCCCAAACCCAGATAAAGGACGAGGGGAGTTTAAACAAGTCGATACTACTAGTCGTGATAGAAATTATTAGTCTTCTCGCGAACCAAGCAATTCAATTATCACCTATTGCTGATAAACCAAGCAGTAGGTCTACCAATCAGTAAAATGACGAAATACATTGTACCAAGCTGAAGTTTTCGCGATCGCCACACTGTTTCTAGTTTTACGCTCGCTATGTCATCAAAACTCAAATAAAATCACGTCATGTTGCATTATTATGGTTTATTTCTTCATTATGCACCACAAACCATGCTTTAAGTGTCATTTTCCGACTTAGGTTCCTTCAGCTTGGTTCTGCAGGGGGACGCCAGTATTTTGAGTATACCTTTCTTCGTGTCAATGATATTTTCAAGTCGATCATCTTCATTTCGTAACTCGGGAATCTCAATAATTACAAAACATGTATTCTCCATCACAAAGGAATTCGATGCGAATATAATATAGAGAACAGACAGGATCAAAACGAATATATTATCAGATCGATCTGGCCGCAAAAAAAACAACGAGAAAGTGGTTGGCTTAGTTCAGTATACCGGTAGCTCAGGGGACCATCGGACGTTCGTACCTGATTACGAAACATAACCGGAAGAACTGAAAATATGTTCGCTGATATATATATCCCTCCTTTATTTATGAGGGGCACCCCACATGTGTTTATTTATAAATCTCGTTACTTTAATATGATTACGTCAGTACGTATGGACAACACAAAACACGTCCATCCATCTATAACATGATAAATGTATGTTTCATGGGAGTGCCTGGCGTGTATTTCTGGCCAACTTGGGATATATGATCACGGCAGTAGCCGCAGTACGTATGGACGGCGACATGTCTCTATTCCGAAGGTTCGCTATTCCCAAGTTTCATTATACCGAAGGTTCGCTATTCCGTAGGTTCTCTATTCCTCGCTATTAAGAAGGTTTTTGTTATTTTGAAATTGCATTAGATATTCTAAAGTATTGAGAGGGTTCTTTATCATAAGACTCTTTTTATGAAGGAAATTGTTGTGGAAATGGGTAAATTAGTCAGGTTCTTTTGAGATTCTCCCGGAAACATTAGGTGAGGTCACCGCTACGTGCCGATCCTATGATCGAGTATTTCCGACTTTCCGGTGAACCCCGAGATTCACCTGGTGACGTCACGAGGATTCCTCGATCTCTTGGTGCTGTGGATGTGGTCAAGATAGGACGCATTCTTAGACGTACAAGCTATAACTTGGAGGATTCCAGAATATTATAAGGTAAGTTAATTTATCCATCGTACTTTCATCTCCATAAATTGTACCGATTCTTCAACTTGAAGCAGCCCATGTATAAATTGCCGTTGCAGCCAGGGATCTCGAGACAGACGTGAGGAAGAAATACACAGAAATAGATACGAAGATCAGCGACCTATGGGCAAAATACAGAGAAGAGGACATCAGAACAGCGGAATTCCTACAAGAAGTGACCAAGATCTACAGAATCGGCAAGGCAAAGAAATAAGAAGACAAGACGACAACAAGACAAGAAGATAACAAGACAAGACTATTAGTTGATTTTTTGTTTCAAATAAAGAATGTCGGTTATAAATGTATTTTAAATTGTTCTGTTTGTATATCTGTTACACCTTATGTTATATCAGCTTGTGTAAATATGTTTCATCCATTCTAATAAGTCTAATAAAATATGTCATTACTAAAAATGAGTTAATCAAGACCCTATATAATCCCTCTAATTAGTTGTTATTGTTACAACAAAGAATTAGTGCACACACAAGCTTAGTCCCACATAAGCCGTAATCCCTCCACTAATTAGTTAGATCAAACGACTGGCCGAATCTTCCCCGCCGAATCTTCCCTGCCGAATCTTCCCTCCGCCGAAAAATACATGGCCGAATCTTCCCTCCGCCGAATCTTCCCGTTCCCAAGAGTAGAGCCACAACCCCATTTATTCTTTAAAATAACTTAAAGGTACTCAATCCAATCAGACGCTCCTAAATTACTATTTATTTGGCTTCGGTGGTAAAACAATATTTGATTCAAGTCGAGGAACACACCCATCAAAGCTCATGTTATTAGATATCGATGTTTGCTATATCTATTGTTTATGGGCCTGATCTTGTCAGAAGTAAAAGGTCAAACGGGCGGTCTTGCAGATATCATTTTGATAAATTCCTGAACAACCTCACCTTTAGCAACGTAATTGAGTAATGCGTCTCCATGGAGAATCCAAGACCGCCCAAGAGCAAATTGTCGAAAATGTCCACATATCATATAGGCTCGAACTGAGGATGTGTAACATGTTCGGGTGTGTAATAAAGAGGACATCTACTGATCTTCGAACAGCACAATGAACTTGAATACTGACGTTGAACCGAAATTGAATTATGTGATTATTATCGCTCCATATATATAGGTGAACATATTTGCAATTCTCATCGGAATTGCCAGGTTGTGACATTGAGATACCACTTTTGAGAAAACGGATAGTCGGTAAGACACACATGCCCCTGTGGGAGCAGATATACCAATATATACTATAGCAGTGACAAGCCAAAATATTCCATAGGGCATAACATTTTCTTTCGTTTGATATATAACTTGGCGAAGTCTATTTAAATGATGTCGACATCGTACGGGGAATTCGCAAGTTCGGCCATTGTGATCGTAATAATTAAATTGGTATCCGTTTATAATCACTACTTACATCATGAAATATATTGTGACTGAGAAGAAAGATTTTGAGAATCTATGAGGAATATGACAGATTGTGTGTTTTTTCCCAAAATCGGACTTGTTAACCTTGTCACTGTTATAGTATATATTGGTATATATCTGGTATTTATCCTTCTTCTTCCGATAAAATGCAACTCCCTGCAGAAGTCTTCTGTAGGAATATTATCGCATTTGTGCGCACAGGCGGATGAGGATGTCGTTAAAAGCTAATATTGGTGAATTTAAAATAAGGATTGTGTATAATACAAGTAAAATCATCATGAGTGGAGTTAAAAAATCGGTTCTGTCATCCTCAGTAGCCTGTTTTGAGCATCTCCTTCTGAAAGTCTTCCAGGGAGGTGCAAGCCACTGCCTCTTCAGATAGGGCGTTCCACATCCGTATGGCCGACGGAAAGAAGGAGTATTTATACGCATCTACTCGCACATGATGCTGAGTGTAGCGCTGGTTATGGCCTCGTGATCTGGCGTTGGTTTTGCTCTTCACGAGTGGAGTAGCTTGATTTGTGACGACCAGTCCTTTGATACACTTGAAGAACATAGACAAGGTGGCATCTTTTCGTCTTTCTTCAAGTGATTTCCATCCAAGGTTTTTCACCATCGTTCTTGGGCTGCTCCTCCATTGGTAGTTGTTCTGGACCATTCTGGCTGCTCTCAGTTGAACTTTCTCCAGTTTCTCGATGTTTTCCGCTCTATGTGGGTTCCATACAGTCGATGAGTACTCTACTATTGGACGCACCATGGCATTGTAACACTGCTCCTTGATGTTGGGGCTGCAGTTGGTTAGGTTTCTTCCAATGAAGGCTGTTGTAGAATTTGCCTTTTTACAGATCTTGGAAACATGGTCATTCCAACTAACATCCTCCTTGATGTTGACACCGAGATACCTTGCAGAGTTCACACATCGTAGTGGTTTCCCATGAATGGTGTACTGTGTTTCCAAGACATTTTGTTTCCTTTTGTTTGTTATACGTATGATCTCGCATTTGTCCGCATTGAATTCCATCTGCCACTTCTTTTCCCAAAGTTGAAGCCTGAAGGTTGTCAAGGTCTTCCTGGAGCAGTTTAGCGTCTTTTTTGATTTTACTGTCCTGTACAACAAGCAGTCATCTGCAAACAAGCGGGGTGTAGCTGTCACACATTTGGGGAGGTCGTTGATGTAGATAAGGAACAGTAATGGTCCCATAACTTCTCCTTGTGGTACTCCTGATGTTACAGGTTTTTCTTCGGAGAGATGACATTCTAAGATGACTCTCTGGGTTCTGTTTGAAAGAAAATCCTTTATCCATTTCAAGATGTTGTCATTTATGCCATGTCCTATGCACTTTTGTAGTAATCTCTGATGCGGTGCCTTGTCGAATGCCTTGGAGAAGTCGAGTAGTGCAGCGTCGATCTGTTCGCCTTTAAATAGTCCTCTTGCTAAGTCATCCACCGTCAGGGGCCTTCGAGAATACGAATAGTCTGTAAGACAGT
Organism: Siphonodentalium dalli; assembly: GCA_032622095.1. NCBI lineage: Eukaryota > Metazoa > Mollusca > Scaphopoda > Gadilida > Siphonodentaliidae > Siphonodentalium > Siphonodentalium dalli. The sequence continues at coordinate 63,875,368 of CP136063.1, read as the reverse complement.
GTATACTTACATCATCGTTATCCTCTCTCGACTTTTTATAATGTTTTTCATATACATTCCATATACTCGTACTACTCTGATAGTAAGACAAAGTCGGCAAAATGTCAACAATTCGACTAATTCCTTCGAAAATTCCCTTGCTGAACATATATAGTGGAAGCCCTCCTGGCGTAACGTATTATAGACGCTTTCCGTCGACCATCGCGTGCATTGGTGCATTTCTGACGCTTCCCAACTGAACTTGTTTTCTTTGATAGCAAATATTCCTTGTCCAATTTGACCCTTTCTGGTGATGAGAAATGTGCATGTTTCTCCCAATTGTGATCGACATCGTCAGTTTGAAATCCAAAAAATGGCGCCGCCATCTTGACATCATGTTCCCCAGGCTTCCGCAGTGCAGATTTTAGGTGCATGCAATCGGATAGTCGTTTCTCTGACATCTCCGTTGAATGTGTACTTTAATCTGTTACATCTACGGGTTCGAACACGTGTACATTTTTGTTCTTCAAATTGTGATCGACATCGTCAGGTTGAAATCTAAAAATTGGCGCCGTCATCTTGACATCGTGTTCCCCAGACTTCCGCAGTGCAGAATTTAGTTGCATGCAATCGGGTAGTCGTTTCTCTGACATCTCCGTTGAGCGTGTACTTTCATCTATTACGGCTACGGGTTCGAACTCATGTACATGTTTGTTCTTCCCACTTTGATCGACATCGTCAGGTTGAAATCCAGAAAATGGCGCCGCCATCTTGACACCATGTTTTCCACACGAGCACAATAAGTTGGTTTATTTATCGTACCGAATTTTTGGTGAATCCAATCGGATATTTGTTTCTCTTATATCTCCGTTGAACGTGTACTTTCACCTGTTACATCTACGGATTCTAACTCAGGTACATGTTTCTTTATATGCGAATGGCATCCACCAACAGTGCAACTTCGCCAGAGACCAACATGCTTCATGGAGTTATTGTGCTTCCTTTTGATTGAGCTTGTGGATGACGTCATTGATGAGCGACTAACGATTTCATCACATAGATCGTCAGAACTCATGTCAATAAATCCACTCTTGTCTATGACTTGCCCAAATAATGATGCTTTCCTCTCAATTTAACTAAACCCCTCTAACTGAGAATTATATACTGTCCTTCAAAGGCACAGAGTGTATGCATGTGAATACCGAGGTTATGTTGAGTTTGCAAATATAAATTGCATGATATTCCATGCATGACCTCGGGGCTGATTTACCACGATGCATCTTAAAGTCTCACAATGAGACTTTTTCCGCAACAATAATTTTTTTTCCGAGTTATCCCCCTGCATAGCTTTTTTATATTATAATAGGTTGGCGATTATTGCAATACGATAGAGGAACACTCCGACTTTCGTACTCAGATTCATACATTTTTGTACCTCGCTTGCCTGACCGAAATATGACGGGGAAATGGCTAATTTGGATTTAGTTGTCGTTCTAGATATGTTTATTGTGCCTTTTATCATTCCTTTTCATGAAAACAAATTAAAAACAAGTCGAATATGTTATGATAATGTTTAAACATTCTTGTACATGAAATTGGGGATAAATTGTTCCCAGAGTACTTCCGGTGTGGAATTTCCGAATTTTTATGTGTTAAAAATAAATAGTTTTTTCATCTGTCATATCTGCTTGTTTCGTTCATTATTCGCAGAAAATGTGTATCTCATTCTTTCGTGTACACAACGGATTAGATATAGACTGTTTTAACCCGTTGGATGTTAGAAATACCGCTTAATTATCAGAAAATATCATGTGAAGTGACGGGACCAATCCGAATATCGCACACTGGACTTGGTGAAGTTGGTCAACATGACCGCTTTCGCAGATTGCTGCTTCCAGCGTAGAAGGATGCGCACTACGTTCATGACTGAACTAACACTGGACTGGTCACAGACACTGTGTGTGAGTCACTGAGTGTGGCAGGTCAGACTATGCCGTATTCAGCTGTTATTATCATGGACATTGATTGACTCGAATAAGTGAATACAGAATAGCACTGATTGACCCCAATGGAAGAATGCAAACAATGTGAATGTAATGATTATTGCAAAATATGATGATTATAGTTCTATTCTGGACTCCTCATCCCTTCAATGCTGAAATGCAGTCAACGCTGAAATGCAGTCAACGCTGAAATGCAGTCAACGCTGATGCCGTAAAAGGTCATTGAATGTTCATTCAGATTCTATCATTCTGAATAGTACATTAGACTGATTAGAAGTACAGTAGCTACATGTGTGTGAACTTGTGAAGGGTAGAACATGATATGGAGAATCAGAATGGCAATGGCACCACTCACCAGTGTCAGTGAATCGAGTGAGGATGTTTACCAAACATGTCATGGAAACATGCAGACATGGACAATGCTGTGAAATGGATTATAATTCATCAGTACTCCCGGATCATGATAATAAGTTACCGGTACATACTAGTAACATTCCGCCTTTGATCATTAGATCAAGACTAAACCAGACTTGGATAATGACTAATGGACAAAGACAGTTACATGTTACACATGCGGCTGCACATGGTTTTGATTCATTAAAATTATTTTGTAAAAATCATGAACTTATGTTATCAAAATCAATGACTAACAGTGATCACCAAAGTCACTTACTGGTACATTGGTTATGCCAAACAACAGGTCTGATACAACTTGAATTCCATTGTACCGGTACATGTACCATTTATATTCAACTATTATGAAGTGGTGACAATATCTCATGTACGGTACCTGCTACTACATGTAGTACAGTATATATATCGGTGCTGGCATTTTTGATTATTTAACTGATTTACTTGTACTAGTAGTTAGAATTTTGAAATCATCTTGGTGAGAAGTTATTAAAATGTCATTCAAATGGCATACATGCACATATGTACTTCTGCCATTATGAAATAAACAGGTCTCCTGCAATAAGCTGTAGAATTCTTTTTATATTGGAATCTGATGCCTTCTCATTTTCTCTTTTAAAATTATAGTGTTATATACATGTACACTTTAATGTGGTTGTGCATTACGAAGTGAGATGATTCCATGAAGTTTTAGTAAAAACAGAGAAAACCTGGAGTTTACGTATATACCGTACCAGTATACATTGTGTATGGTAGTACAATTAAGCTATAATACATGTAGTTGAATATCACTATGATAGTTGAATTCAAGAAGAGCCAGACTTGATAATGACTTACTCATATTAGCATCTACATGTACTAGTAACGGTACTCTCATGTGCAATAATAGTGTCAATAATATGATAGTGTCAACACTGTTATTATATTTGGAGAACACTTCCCATGATCAGATCACTAAGAGACATAGAGTGAAATTGCTGTGGTTACTATTATTAATTTTAGCTAAAAAATCCCACCATCACTATTATTAGTTTGTCTCTATTATTAGGCAACTTAGAGGATGTTGTCTGAATGAACTATCAACAAATTAAAAAGGTAATAAACAGGCCAGACACCTACAGTATGGTCGGTTCAAGTACTGCTAGTGTTATTGTACCAGTACTGTTTATATTCAGTACTAGGAAAATTTAATGAAAGTTATGCAACGAATGATTGTGTAGGCCTACTGATGTTAAAAGGAGTATAAATCTAAAATGACCTTGCCACTTTAACAAACACATCGCTATTGATATAATACTCAATAATGAGTTTGTTAAAGTGGTGCGCTCGTTTTAAATTAATATGGAGAATATAGCAATTCATGTGGGTCCAATATGTGTACATATACATGTATACCGGTACACGCAGAGCTGATTGATTTAAAATTATGGCTTTCATTATATCGTAGACAAGGTGCGGGATGTTTCTTTCATTTTCAGATGCTGTTAAAATTATTCATCAGGTTCACTGATTGTAGCTGGGACTAATACATGTATAACATATATTAGTCCCAGATTGTAGTGGGGTTGAGATATGGTTGCTGTTAGATATTAAAGGTACTCAATCCGAATTAACGGTCGCAAATTACTATTTCCTTGACTTCGGGGGTAAAAAATATTTGATTCGAGTCGAGGAACCCACCCACCACAGCTCAGAGTGATCAGATATCGATGTTATAAATCTATTATTTTAATTATAGTGGCCCAATAGACAGTCAACGAGAAGAATTTCATTGACCAAATTGCGGGCAAAGATGGATATTAAACTCTAAAATCAAGTGGCTTTTTGTGTCAGATATTCGACAAACCGGTAAAATTTCGTTGAACAAAATGGTGATAAATAACAGGTTTTGTGCAATTTTATACTATAGTTGATGGTGTTTTTCATTATTTTTTGGCAATTATTAGATTCTGAAACTGAAGCGTCATTTCAAAAAATGTTGTTGTTGGAATGTGATTATATGGGGACCCTCTGATCGGATTAAGTACCGGTACGTGTAAGAGATTTTATGGTATCTGGAACATTTCATATTTAGTTTCATGTAGCATGGCATTCGGAAATATTATATGTCGCCTTGAGGCAAAAATTTATATTACCATATTTATGGTAGTGATCGCCTACATGTATTGACCAAAATGGACAGGATTACATTTTTCTCTTGTCGTGTCTATTTCATTCCTAACTTAGAAGTATGTCGATCTGGTAAATAATTGACTGGAGAGAATGCTTACACGTATAGCATTTATGTCTTGGCCACTAACTGAGAGCTGTGATAATAATAGTAAGTTATCGTTGGAGACCCCCCCCCCCCACAATGGAGATCTCTAGTCGCATCCATGTAGCCAATGTGTTCTTATACCTTATAATCGGGGAGGTGGCTACATGTAGATGGTCCCCATTGGTGGGTGGTTGGGAAACTTGGGTTTGTCCACCTTGACATTTCCAAATGTACGTACCTTGAACCAGACCAAAGTCAAGTGTTCTCGAAATACTACTTTGCACCCCCCCCCCCCTCCCAGTTGAACTTTCCAAATGGTACCTCAAACATTTCCAAATGAAATGTCCAACCTGACACCCTCTAAACCTAAATTGTTCAACCGATAGCCATTCCGACCAAACTTTGGACCAAAAGTAGAAGAATATACTGCTGTTGGTCTAAAAACAACACATTCCCCCACTAAATACTGGTTGGAAAATCAAACAATCAATAATATATATTGTTTGTATCTCAGGATGTCTGCTGTTCACATTTCTAGCTACATGTAGCTGGGACTAATATTATATATTATATGAGTCCCAGTCTCTATATAGTAAGCTATTATATGTTTTGGGTTGGGAGGTAGGCCCACCACCCGGGGGTGATACGTGGTGGCTCGGAGTGTTTTTAGGTGGTATTTAGGGCGGGCCACCCACACATTCCGTCAAATCGGTCGAAATCCTTACCATTCTCGAAAATGGTCCATACCCAATTTTCACCACTCGGGGTGGTGCCACTGGGGGGGGGGGGGGGTGATGGGTGGAGGTCGGAGTGTTTCTATGTGGTATTCGGGGCGGGCCACACACCCATGCCGTCAAGTCAGCCGAAAGCGACATTTTTGAAAATAAGGAATATATAGGGAAGGGAATAAGTTTGCGGTTTTAGTAAACGCCTGATAAAAGTCGTTCTATTAGGAATTTTTACACCAAATTTTCAGAGAATATAGAGTAAACACAGTACTATCGGAATATCGCAAAGGAGTTCTGTGCATTTGGGATTGATTAACCCTCAGACTGCCGAAGCTGCCGTCAATAAATTCGTTTTTTCGTGTTCGACGAAAATGAAACTTGTCTGTTTAAAGGTCCAATTTTCGTGTCGAATGGTGATATAATCTCCAGTTGTCAAGTTCATGGATAAATTACATCACAATTAATCGGCTTATGTCCGCGGCCATAAACCTGTGTTTTTATAACAATTTATTTGAGACAAACTGTTGAGCGCATACGTTGCGCAGTCGGCGCTTATCAGTTGAAGTTAATAATCGCGAAGCCTGTGTAACAAATGTTCAAATACAACAGAAAAAAATACGTAAAATAAATAGCGTGACCAATGAGCATTCACAAAACAATATACATCAGTTTTGAAAACGAGTAAAAACGATTGTAAATGAAAACGCTCTTTATCGTGTAGCGGCGCTTTTGCGCAAGAAGGTTTTTAATGGACGCAATCATTGGATATTGTTCTAGGCAAAAAAAACAAAACAATACAAAATGTGTTCAAACTTCCTCTTTTGAAAGTTGAAGTAAAACATCACGTGTGTTGTTGCAGCCAAATTCACCATTCGACACGAAATGGGACCTTTAAACAGACAAGTTTCATTTTCGTCGAACACGAAAAAGCGAATTTATTGACGACAGCTTCGGCAGTCTGAGGGTTAATCAATCCCAAATGCACAGAACTCCTTTACGATATTCCGATAGTACTGTGTTTACTCTATATTCTCTGAAAATTTGGTGTAAAAATTCCCAATAGAAATACTTTTATCAGGCGTTTACTAAAACCGCAAAGTATTGAGAAATTATAGTGCAATTTTCTAAATTTTCGCATTATTTCATCGCATAAAATCATTTAAAATACGACAAGCAACTGGAAATGTTTTTGAACATTCTAGAAGGGGTACATGTCCCTGATATATGTTTAAAATTTATCGCGTAAACTATGACAGATACCAAAGTTATAATTAGTTTTATAGACCCACCCTAAATGCCCCATAGTAAATGCATGCGACCGTAAAGCACGTGGCTTTATTTGGATACTTTCTGGCCCACAATGCAACAGTCAAAATGGTTATCTGTAAAATGGTCTATAGGTAAAATAAAGTCCATCCTGATTACGATACGCGGCAAACTAACTTCATTTATATTATTCGATTAATACAAGCCGTTACTCTTTTCATCATTACTATCAATAAACACGAATTATGCATGCACGTAAGAAACAGGTCTGTTGTGACAAACGCATGGCCAAATAGCCTGTCTTAGAAAAGCCGACGAAATTACTAACAGATGTACATCGTTTAGGAATTTCGTCTGATTTCCAAAGAGACATACACAGCGTACTCTGGTATCAGGCTATAGGAGGCCATGCAGTTAGCTCGTACTGTGAGAAGCACACTCGATTAATTATCTTCATCCGGGCACTCTGAACCAACGGGGCCCGCTTCTTCGTTATGTCGCAATAATCAAAGTGCCCCTTTAATGTTTGCGAAATCGTATGATCCACCGGCATGATACGTAAATGGCTGCTAACTCGCTACATAATCCTGAACAGATTCGGTACGATAAATAAACCAACTTATTGTGCTCGTGCGGAAAACTGGCCGGTGTGACTATACGACAGGAATACGTCATATCAGAAGAACTAACCAAGCGTAATATAGTTGGGGAGCCCGCATATGTTCTATTTACACGTTTGCGTACAAAAGCTTTGACCCCCTAAAGTTGGTACCAATAATGGAACATTCTGAAAAACCGATTTCTTAAGTTGCGCATTTCTGTGTGTGTATGTGCGTACACCCCTGGAACGTTGCACTACTACAACCAATACATCCCTAAATCGATACGATCAACATAAGAAATATATATTCATGTCGTTTTCTGTTACCCCCCCCCCCCCTCAACCCGATCCATTTTCTAGAGCTATAAGTGAGCCAGTTTTATGAAAATTATAGCGGGAAAATCTAGTAAAATGTATACAAATGTATATATTTTCGTGAAGCTAAGACATAATGACACTTATTTGGGCCAAAATTGAAACTCACCATCCAAGATGGCCACCAAAATGGCCGCCGGAACTTGAAAATGACATTCTTTCACAAATATCTTCTATATCAATTCATGCTGTTTGGAACTGGTTGAGTAATGCAACTTTATTTCGTGTTTTGTTTATTAACTGATCATTGGAGCAATTAAATATGCAATTATTGGGGTCCTAACCCCTTCCGATCCCTCAAAAATTCTATTTTACAGAACGCAGTACAAAATAAAAAAAAAATCATATTTCAACAAGAAATGAAAAGAACATTGTAATGTAAGTGAGGCATATCATTACCTATGAATATTCCAAATCGCTGGAACCATAAATCTTACCTTGGCTCAAAATGGCTGCGAAAATGGCCGCCAAAATATGGAAAATGGTAAATATTGCCCCAGGGTGTCCTGCAATCGCTTACAAGTTGTGGTTGATGTACACAATTGGCTAATCTGTTTTCTATACATTGCATACTAACATGTCTGATGCACCATGGATCATTTTTACTATTGTCACCACTGACATCACCAGAAATATTGGATTTTTATCTCACAAACTTGACATAAATATCGGCAAAAATTCACTTTTCAGGGTTCGACCATTTGTTCAAGTAAAATGTAACTATCTTTGGATTGAAAGGTGTTTATTGTTTTGGTCTATCTTAAATGTGTCACACTACAGTGTTTATAGACTAAATTGCTCAAGATGGCTTCCAAAATGGCAACCAAATTTGTAAAAAGTTAACATAACCCGAACATTATTCGCTGCATTATCCGAAAAAGGTGGCAAATTGTGACTCACTTGGTTATTGTACGTGTTAGTTACAATGTAATTAACTGACAACTACTTTCTATTATGTTTGTCCCAGTTCCGTATGGGGCATGACAAATTCATTTTAAAGTTGCAGTATGGAATTTTGCGGAGAACCTCTTTTGTGATTCTGGCCATATTATTGAAAGGGAATGGGCAGAACTTTGAGACGGTACTGATATGAACCATTATATGTGGGTATTCTGGCCCATTATGATAAAAATTTATCAACTGGATACAGGGTGGAAGCCAAGATGGCAGCCAGGGAGATTAATACTATATGGTCATAGATGAGGATAATAGGTATACACAGAGTTATTGTATGGTCATGAATGATGTGTGGGTATAAAGGGAGTGCCCTGTTGGTAACGGTGGGACGTATATTTATATATGTTGTGGATGTGTTATCATTGGTGGTGGATGGGGAGTAGATTTATTATCATGGATGGCGTGTATGAGTATAGCAAGTATGGAACTTATGAGTGGTCGTATGTGCGGATATTGGTATATCTGGCAGGGATCACCATTGGTGATGTGCAAATGTATACCTGGATTGACTCTGTGGTCATGTGTATGACGAATATGTATACATGTAGTGGCTGTATGGTCCATGGTGAGGTGAATATGTATACAATGAGTGACTGTATGGTCGTGAATGTAGTGAATATGTATACATAGAGTGACTATATGGTCATGTGTCGGGTGTAGGTGTATACCTGGTGTTCATGCATGGTGACTCGTGGCTGTATCGTCATTTTTGGTATGTATGGGTATAACGAAGTATGGCTGTATGATCAGGTGTACTAGTACATGTACGTGTATAAAGTGGGTGACTGTGTTGTCATTTGTGTGGTGTTTATGTACATATGGTGTGACTGGGGTAATGGGTGGGTTGTACATGTGTACCTTGGGAGGCTTTCGCTTTCCACAATAACTCAAGGATATGTTAATTAATAGAGAGGTCATGTCATATCGTGGAAAGCGATAGTCACCCATTATCACACAGTCATTACATATATACATAAACACCACAGACATAACAATATAGTGACCCACTGTATACATGTACACCCGACCCATTACCACGGATGACCATACAGCCACGCGTCACAATGCATGCACACCGGGTATACTCCCAAACATGACCCATAACCATATAGTCACTCCGTGTATACCCATTCATCTCACCATTGGCTATAAGGTCATCATCCCTGTATACCTATTCTCCAAACGCATGGTCAAATATACAATCAATATACACATCAACACCACAACAATGACCATAAAGTCACTCCGGTATACATATGCACATCACCAATGGCCATATAGCCACCCGCTTCATACACATACCCTCACCCATGTTACCTGGTATACTCCTTCACTTGACCTATGGCCATTTAGTCACCCCGTGTGTACATATTCAAAACATTCATACACGATCATGGTCAATACTTGTATACATATTCACCTCAACATTGGCCATGTCAATCCCTGTATCCATATTTGTCACACCATAGCCGAATAGCCACTCAAAATATACTAATACACCACAGCCATGTCAGTATAGTCACTCCATGTATGCATATGCGCCTCATCCACGGCCATATAGCCACTCGCTATATACACATATCCCTCGTCCATGACTATAAAGCAACACGTGTGTGTACTGGTATAACCTACACATGATGATACCGACACGAGTCACCAAACAGGAACACCAGGTACATGGATACTCATCCGCATGTCACCCCCTGTATAGATGTTCATTACATTTATGATCATACAGTCACTACATGTATACCTACATGTAATCATCTCACCATTAACCATACGGTCACTACCTGTATACCTATTCGACACTCATAGTCATATAATCACTCGATATACATATGCAACACACCCTTGACCATAAATTCACTCCAGGTATACATGTAAACCTCACTAATGGCCATTCAGCCCTTCCAGATATACAAAAACCCGCACATACGACCAATCAAACAATCCATACTTGCATATACACCTCACACATGACAAGTCAGCAATTCGCTGTATAATCATACACGCCATCCATGATAATACAGCTAAGCCATATACACCCACCAATGATAATACATCCACGAGATATATAAATATACATCCCACCCGTTACCACAAGGACACTCCCTATGTACCCACACGCTCGATAGTGTCCACCCAGCTTACTCCAGGTATTCATATTCAATCATGACCGTGCAGTCATTCCTTGTATACCTATACACATTACCCGTAACCACAAAACCACTACCTATTTATCCACACACCCCATCCATGATCATACAGACAACGCATGTACATCCCACCCATGACCTTACATCACTCCATATATACATAATCAACACATAGCTGACCATGTAGCTATATCCATACACCACACCAATGACCATACATGCACACCGGGTGCACCCGTACTGGATATACACAACCATACACCATACAGTCACTACATACATACCGATTCACCTCACATCTGACCATGACCACTCCTTGTATACCCAGATGCATCTTACCGTGGACAACCCACTCATAACCATATAGTCACTCATTGTATACCTGACATACAATAACTCCCTGTATACATATTCACCTCACATATGATCACAGAGTAACTCCCTTCCTACGATCTTGGCATCCACACTGTATCATGTTGACATTTTTTTTATCATAATGAACCAGAATAGCCAAAGATTATGGTCCATCTCAGTTCTGTCTCAAAGTTCTGCCCATTTCCTTTCAATAAATATGGCCAAAATCACAAAAGAGGTTCTCGGCAAAATTACTTACTTTAAAATGAATTTGTCATGCCCCATACGGAACTGGGACAACTGGGAATAGAACATGTAGTTGTCAGTTAATTAACTAACACGTATAATAACCAAGTGAGTCACAATTTGCTACCTTTTCGGATAATACAGAGAATGTTCGGGATATATGTAAAAAATTAGAATTTTACATTTTGGAAGCCATCTTGAGCAATTTGGTCTATAAACACTGTAGTGTGACACATTTAAGATAGACCAAAACAATAAACACCTTTCAATCCAAAGATAGTTAAAATTTTACCAGAAAAAATGGTCCAAACCTGAAAACTGAATTTTTGCCAATATTTATGTCAAGTTTTTTTTAGAGAAAAGTCCAATATTTTTGACGATGTCAGTGGTGAAAATAGTAATAATTAACCTTGGTGCATCAGACATGTTAGTATTCAATGTATAGAATGCAGAATAGCCCATTTTATACATCAACACAACTTGTAAGCGATTGCAAGACATGCTGGTGTAATATTTACCATTTTCCATATTTTGGCGGCCATATTGGCAGCCATTTTGAGCCAAAGTAAGAATTTTGGTTTCCAGTGATTTGGAATATCCATAGGTAATGATATGCCTCACTTACATTACGAAGTTCTGTTCATTTCTTGTTGAAATATGAATAGAATCCCAATTGTAATTTTTAGTGAAATGTTATACCGCATTCTGTACAATCGAATATTTGAGGGATCAGAAGGGGTTAGGACCCCAATAATTGCATATTTAATTGCTCCAATGATCAGTTAATAAACAAAACACAAAATAAAGTTGCATTACTCAACCAGTTCCAAACAGCATGAATTGATCTAGAAGATATTTGTGAAAAAATGTCATATTTTCAAGTTCCGGCGGCCATTTTGGTGGCCATCTTGGATGGTGAGTTTCAATTTCGTCCCAAATAAGTGTCATTATGTCTTAGCTTCACGAAAATATATACATTTGTATACATTTTACTAGATTTTCCGCTATAATTTTCATTAAACTGGCTCACTTATAGTTCTAGAAAATGGATCGGGTAGGGGGGGGGGTGTAACAAGTCTCGTTCTTATCAGAAAACGACATGAATATATATTTCTTAAGTTGATCGTATCGATTTAGGGATGTATTGGTTGTAATAGTGCAAAGTTCCAGTGGTGTACGCACATACACACACGTTGGACGAATGCAATCATGTAAATAAAAGTGATTTTTTACGTTTTGGGGGGTGACCCGATGACCCCCTTCTTATCTTAACTCGTTTGGGACGTGATTCTTTTGAGAAAACATTACTCACAGACGAGATTGTTTACAGAAATGCTTACTTTTATATAATTTTATAGCAATTTATGCGTTTATTCAATGTTGGGTCAGACCATTTGCCATGGCAGAATTCTCCGCGTGACAACTCATAATATATGGGTGTGCATCTGTAGTCTATAAATCTTCTAGGAATTTTGGGTAGATACCACCAAATTGCGACCGGTTGCCATAGCAACATATTTTCGGAAATCTATGATTTTGGGGGCTGTAATTTCTCTATATGACGATATGTTTGCGATATTTTGAATCAAATATAAATGGTTTCCAAGTTAAATGATCCAGGAATATTTTGCCAACATCTAGAACTAACCTTTCTCGAAAATCACCCATCACCGACAGAGGGCGCCATTCAAAATGGCCACCAAACCCCCGTTTTCTAACGTTAAAATGCTTACTTTTATATCATTTTATAGCAATGTATGCGTTAATTTAATGCTGGCCAGACTATTTGTCATGACATAATTCTCCACGTGACAACTCATAATATATGGGTGATCATCCGTGGTCTATAAATCTTCCAAAATTTTTGGGTAGATACATGTACCACCAACTTGCGACCGGTTGACATGGCAACCGTTTTTCGGAAAATTATGCGTTTGGGGGCTGTAATTTCGTATACGAGATGTCTGCATGCGACATTTTGAATCAAATGTAATTAATTTCCAAAAAATATGATCCAGGAATATACTTAAATTGCTCCCGCTTCTATTTCCTTCCGCTGAAGGAGTCAAGATTCACCTGCCATGGTGATTACCAACCGAAAACTTGTCTACGCGTCTACGGCTTAGGCTACTGGGCGCCGACATTTTGGAACAATGACGTCACGAATCACGTCACGCGACCCCCACGTGACGCCAAAATTAGGTTACATCTTCCTGGACCCCTCACTGAGTGATCGGCCTATATTGAATACATGCTACTATGCTCAAAACATTTAATTATAAAAGATTCATGCGATGATAACAAGTGCATGAAGTGGGAAACGGATATATCCGTTTCCCGTCCTGTAGGTAATGTTTTGGGAAACGGATATATCCGTTTCCCGTCCTAAACGAGTTAAAACCCCATGAAAAGTTGCTTCTGAAGTTGTGTTTTTATAATTAGTGTATGTCAAAGTACTTTGAGACCAAAAATTATGGATGTACGCGAAAGTGTAAAAAAAAGTGAAAAATCACGTTTTGGGGTTCAGCATGGGACCCCTTTCTTATCTGAAAACCCCAGGAAAATCCCTTTCTTAAGTTGTGTTTTCTTTATCAGTACACTTAGGAGTATCACCAAACCAAAATTCATCGATGTACGCGGAAGTGTAAAAAGAAGTGATTTTTGGCACTTTTTGGGGTTCAGCGGCCCCTAAACCCCAGAAATGCGCAACTTAAGAAATCGGTTTTTCAGAATGTTCCATTATTGGTACCAACTTTAGGGGGTCAAACCTTTTGTACGCAAAGGTGTAAATGGAACATATGCGGGCTCCCCAACTATTATTTAAAGAGAGTCGTTTTCGTTAATGCGGCACAACCTGGATCTTGCTGCAGTCAGGGCGCGCGGACTGACATTTACTTTTACCAAATATTTTGCCAAATGAAAATACAACATTTTCTCTTTTATTTTGTTTATTTCGACAATCGCTGCTTAAGCGATCTTTGATATCGATAGGAAAGCAATTCATTATTAATAAATCTCGCCTCTATATTTGAGTTTATCAGAGAACAATAAAACATATTGCCAAATGAAAATATGTTTTGCCAAATGTGAATTATTTTTGACATTGGCAAATTTGGCATGTGGCAGCGCAAACCCTGTATAGTTGCATTCGGAATAAACATCATCATCTTTTCAGAACAGATATTGTAGGATGCCAGCGACAGATAATTCCAAAGACGAAAGTCATAACTTATTAACCCTTTCATTACGGGAGCTGCGCTGGTGTAGCATTAAAGATCATGTGCCAGTGCATTCTCTTATATATGTGAGTCTCCCATAGAGACTCCCATAGGGAGCCTATCATATATTAGAGAATACACTAGCTTACAAGGTCAAGGTAAATATTGTTAGGCCAATATATTTTCTAATATATGCGAGGCTAATCTTTTAGGAAGCTCCAGTCATGGAAGGGTTAAAAAACGAAATTGATTCCAATGAAATTAAAACCATTCACAGTACCTGTTTAGTTGCCGGAAAACTGCTTGAAAGTTGTTCAATGAAAGTGTCGATGACACTGTAGCTCAACTTGGAAAGGGAATAATTTAATGTGTTACCGTCGATGGAGCGATTAGGAATGTGGAAAGTTGAATGTCTAATTTACTAGTTTATCAACATGAAGAGATATATATATACATGTATATAAAAGTAAAATCTAAGATGGTTGCTGGCTGCTATGTTTTCCAACAATTCAAAAACATTTGATAGCTTTAGTCATGCAAAGAGTAGAATCCAAGATGGCTGCTGGCAGCCATGTTTTAATGCCGAATAACACCAAATTGACTCGTTCCCATCTACATGTCAAAAGTCAAGACAAATTTCATAATGATCTGACAAAAGGTACAACCTGTAGCCCATGCCAAAGGATTTAGTCATGCAAAGAGTAAAATCCAAGATGGCTGCTGGCGGCCATGTTTTTTGGCCGAATGACCCCAAAATTACTTATTCCCATCTACATATCAATATTAACATCCATGACAAATTGTATGATGATCAGATGAACAGTACGACCTGTAGTCCGTGCTAATGGATTGCATTTTGAAATCCAAGATGGCCGCTGGCGGCCATGTTTTTTGTCCGAATGACCCCAAAATGACTCGTTCCCATCTATATTCCAATTTCAACAACAGCCATGACAAATTTTATGATGATCAGACTAAAGGTACGACCTGTAGCCTGTGCTAAAGGATTTATTCATACAAAGAGTAAAATCCAAGATGGCTGCTGGTGGCCATGTTTTTTGGCCGAATGACCCCAAAATTACTCGTTCCCATTTAGATGTCATTGTTAACATCCATGACAAATTTTATGATGATCAGACTAAAGGTACGACCTGTAGCCTGTGCTAAAGGATTTATTCATACAAAGAGTAACATCCAAGATGGCTGCTGGCGGCCATGTATTTTGGCCGAATGACCCCAAAATTACTCGTTCCCATCTACATATCAATATTAACATCCATGACAAATTTCATAATGATCAGACGAACAGTATGACCTGTAGCCCGTGCTAATGAATTGAATTTTGAAATCAAAGATGGCCGCTGGTGGCCATGTTTTTCGGCCGAATGACCCCAAAATGACTCGTTCCCGTCTACATGTCAATATTAAGATCCATGACATATTTCATGATTATCAGACGAACAGTACGACCTGTAGCCCGTGCTAATGGATTGAATTTTGAAATCAAAGATGGCCGCTGGTGGCCATATTTTTCGTCCGAATGACCCCAAAATGTCTCCCATCTACATTCCAATTTCAACAGCCATGAAAAATTTCATGATGATCAGACTCAAGGTACGACCTGTAGTCCGTGCTAAAGGATTTAGTCATACAAAGAGTAAAATCCAAGATGGCTGCTGGTGGCCATGTTTTTTGGCCGAATGACCCCAAAATGACTCGTTCCCCATCTACATGTCATTATTAACATTCAATACAAATTTTATGATGATCAGAATAAATGTACGAACTGTAGCCCGTGCTAAAGGATTGTCATACAAAGAGTAAAATCCAAGATGGCTGCTGGCGGCCATGTTTTTCGGCCGAATGACCCCAAAATGACTCGTTCCCATCTACATGTCATTGTTAACATCCATGACAAATTTTATGATGATCAGACTAAAGGTACGACCTGTCGCCCATGCTAAAGAATTTAGTCATACAAAGAGTAAAATCCAAGATCGCTGCTGGCGGCCATGTTTTTTGGCCGAATGACCCCAAAATTACTCGTTCCCATCTACATGTCAAATTTAACATCCATGACAAATTTCATGATGATCAGGCGAAGAGTACGACCTGTGGCCCGTGCTAATGGATTAAATTTTGAAATCAAAGATGGCCGCTGGCGGCCATGTTTTTTGTTCGAATGACCCCAAAATGACTTGTTCCCATCTACATTCCAATTTCAACAGCCATGACAAATTTCATGATGATCAGACTCAAGGTACGACCTGTAGTCCGTGCTAAAGGATTTAGTCATACAAAGAGTAAAATCCAAGATGGCTGCTGGTGGCCATGTTTTTCGGCCGAATGACCCCAAAATGACTCGTTCCCATCTACATGTCATTATTAACATTCATGACAAATTTTATGATGATCAGACTAAAGGTACGACCTGTAGCCCGTGCTAAAGAATTTAGTCATACAAAGAGTAAAATCCAAGATAGCTGCTGGCGGCCATGTTTTTTGACCGAATGACCCCAAAATTACTCGTTCCCATCTACATGTCAAAATTAACATCCATGACAAATTTCATGATGATCAGTCGAAGAGTACGACATGTGGCCCGTGCTAATGGGTTAAATTTTGAAATCAAAGATGGCCGCTGGCGGCCATGTTTTTTGTCCTAATGACCCCAAAATGACTCGTTCCCATCTACATTCCAATTTCAACAGCCATGACAAATTTTATGATGATCCGACGAAAGGTACGACCTGTAGCCCGTGTCAAAGGATTTAGTCATGCAAAGAGTAAAATCTAAGATGGCTGCCGGCGGCCATGTTTTTTGGCCGAATGACCCCAAAATTACTCGTTCCCATCTACATGTCAATAGTAACATCTATGACAAATTTCATGACAATAAGACGAACAGTACGGCCTGTAGCCCGTGCTAATGGATTGAATTTTGAAATCCAAGATGGTCGCTGGCGGCTATGTTTTTTTTTCCGAATGACCCCAAAATGACTCGTTCCCATCTACATGTCAATGTCAACATCCATGACAAATTTCATAATAATCGGACCAAAGGTACGAACTGTAGCCCGTGCTAAAGGAAATTGTTGACGAATCACGCACACACGCACACACACACGCACGACGGATACCAAGCCATGGCAATAGCTCAAACTTTACAAAGTAAAGTTGAGCTAAAAATGAAGTCTAAAACTGGAACCTGTTGTATTAATTTGTGTTTCAAATAGATTTCTGAATTTGGAAACCAAAAACAAGTGTTGTTTTAGGTGAATACAAAATTGGTCTAATGGTGACTTCCTAGAAAGTATACGACAATATTTGCGCTTTCATGAGTGTTTGAAGTATTTCGAGTATTTTAATAGACGGATTTTCGGCCAAAGTGTTTTTTTTAATGTTATAAAGTTAGTAACAATTCATGATCCTGTTCTTTGATATGTTATTACGATGTGACGGGGTCGTCCTGTTCACCCGGCGCCTATTGTTTCGGGTAGGTGTTGGTGCAGGTGTGATAATCCTCAACATCACAGAGCTGCCGACAATAGTTTTAATCATAATTACGCCACCGTAGTGTGGTGTTTATTGCTTTTGGTTTTTTTGTATCGCATGGTCGATGGGTGATTGTACATTCGGCAAACCTCGTCAGATTCCGTCACCGTTTCATCGTACCGATAATTACGAGAGTACAACTAAGATTGGCACATGTGTTTACGTCACCGGTGTAATTGTGGGGACATGCTTCTATTATGAAGGTTTGCTATCCCGAAGGTCCGCTATTCCGAAGGTTCTCTATTCCGAAGGTTTTTGTTATTTTTAGGTTAATTCTATATTTTAAAGTATTGAGACTAATTTGAGAGGGTTGATTTTCACAAAGATTCTTTATATGGAGTGTGCGCTCACATCCGAACTGATCATGCGCGCGCACCGATACAGATACAGGAGGAAATAACTTAACTTAGAACATTAAATGTGATTTTGTTTTGTTTTCGCTGGTTTTCTTGAGATTTTATGTCATTACGTGGGCCCATACCTTTGAATTCTTGGCATATACTATGAATGTTGTGGTATATATGGACCCTCCCGCATTGGGACATGACATAGGTTCAGTTGACTTAAGTGGTGTTCTGTGTGTGCTCCAATTTGGAGTTCATTATTTTAAGGGCCAAGTTTTGAATTTTATGGGTCCATACCTTTGAACTCTGGGCATATAATATGAATATTGGGGGGCATGGCTCTATTCCGAAGGTTCACTATCCCGAAGGTCCACTATTCCGAAATTTCTCTGAATGTTCGCTATTCCGAAGGTTCACCAATCCGAAGGTTCGTTATTCCGAAGGTTCTGTGTTCCAAAGATTTTTTTTATTTTAAGGTTAATTCTATATTCTAAAGTAACGAGAGGGTTCATTATCACGAAGATTCTTTTTATGAAGGAAATAACGTAAAACATTAAATGTGATTTTGTTTTGTTTTCGAGGGTTTTCTTGAGTTTAATGTCATTACGTATGACCTTATTTCTCATTACATATTCACGCCAAGGAGCCCACACAATTGCTATGTTACGATGCGATTTAATGTGATTATGTGTGACATAATATCTCAATAATCTGAGGCAAGAGTACGCCTGCTAAAGGCAAATTATAACAGTTGGGGGTATAACGCTCAATAAATACTGGAGGCTATAACAAACTGCGCAGTAGAATATCGCTGAATGGACGAGTATGAGATGAGCCTAAATGCAATTGTGACTTTGTTTAAAGGCCCACTTAATTTTCGAGTCATTAATTTTTTATAGTATATACGGTTTTAATAACAATTTATGCCATAAAATTTGAATAAACTACTATAATTCATCACCATTTGAAAGGCAGAATACTTCTATCTCCTAGTTTGAAACACCTTCAAAATACCGCGTCGTATATCTAGCAATTAGCAACCAACATGTCCTCCTCGGCTTTCCATAGATTTCAACGTAATTTGATACCTATGGGTATTTGTGTCCGGGAAGTGTTTTGAACGGGTCAAATCGTGACCCCGACCTGACCTTGACCTTTAAAACTGTCAATGCAAGGTCAATTTGGGTAAAACGGACAAATTTCGGCGAAATTTGATACCTAGGGATACTTTGGTCCGAGGAGAGTTTTGAACGGGTCAAATCGTGACCTCGGCCTGACCTTGACCTTCAATATGGCCAATCAAAGGTCAACTCGGATAAAACGGATAGATTTCGACGAAATTTGATACCTATGGGTACTTTTGTCGGGGGGGGGGGGTGTTTTGGACGGGTCAAATCATGACTCTGACCTTACCTTGACCTTCAAAATTGTTAATTAAAGGTCAAGTTGGGTAAAACGGACGGATTTCGACGAAATTTGATACCTATGGGTAGTTTTCTACGGGTGGGGGTGTTTTGGACTGGACAAATCATGACCCTGACCTGACCTTGACTTTCGAAATAGTCAATTGAAGGTCAAATCGCACCTTTCACCGGAAAGCAGATGGGAAACAGCCCGGGTGAAGTCGGGCCTATCAGCTTGTGTAATAAAGAAGACAGTTTGATGAAAGTAATGTATGCCACGAGAAACGGGAAAACTTGAAATATGGAAGTACGCAAATTTCCCGCATAAAATTTGAAAGCTAGTTTATAGAATAATTGTATTATTATTTATATTTATGGCTAATAATACGATCTTGGTGGCGTTACCATTTCTGACTATGGTTTTCTTGTTGTTACTGGGAATTGGTGGCGATGGCTAATTTCGACGGCGATGAGCGGCCGGACGAAGAGGATAATTGGGGGTTTTGGATTTGTTAATTGACTCGGGTGGAAATGGAACGAAGAAATGCACATGCGATATATTTCAACAAATTTATTAAATACTCAAGATATATATATAACAAATACTATCAATATAACATAACATGAATTATAGCACATTAATTATGGATACTGTTTGATACTGAATCCATGTATTCGAGAATTTCTATTTCGCCTGCGCCGAAAACTCTCTTGAAATGTCCGATGGAATTGTCAACTTTGCGATATCGCATCTTGCGTGGGCCAAGCCTTCCACCCGCTCTCAATGGACCTATCCATAGGTACCGCCCAAATTTCAATTATAGCCAATGAGCCGATAGCTTAAACCCGGAAGCAACATACGCCTGCCTAGTGATATGAATCGCACCACAAGCCGGTCCCTAACAACAGTTGTAAGCTATAGGGAATTTACGAACACGAGAGCAAAATATGTCTTAAAAAGCTACAATGGTGTTGATATGTGCATGGGGAACATGTCCGGTTGACGAACGATATGTATACATGTTTTAGTTCGGTTTCCTAAATAGAAAAGTAACTATGACATCTTTTTACGCTGGATTAAACCATGCCAACGACCACACTCGGATCCTAGTGTTATTTAAATTTCAATATTTATATAAAACAGATTTCAGACTAAAACGTGAAATAGTAGTCCCGATCGATGATGCGTTATGAATATTAATTGTGCCGCGAGTATGTGTTTTATGTGAAGTGTTTTTCGTTATAAGTGTATAGGCCTACATTTGTTGCTGTTATAACATCGTGGTAATATTGAGTTCGAATGTCTGCTATTCACACTAACATGTAGGATCTCGGACGAACGTCGATCTTACTGAATCCATTTGAGAATCTAAAGCTTCCTCCGACAATGTACGTGTAAATGAGAATCAACAGATGTTTTCCAAGAGAATAGCAACGAAATTCCACACATTGCACGTGCTTCGCGGTGTATACACGCAACCTTCGCCGAACAAGTTCACTTTGTGCCATTGTTGCCTCGATATGGCAACATGTAACTGACTCCATGATAGTCGGCTTTTTCTTTAATGTACTTTATTACCGAAAAAAAAAGTAGTGGAATTTAAAAAGGCCATTATTTGATAATCCTTTGCATCCGGCCTGATGTCACCAGGGTTCATTCAGGACGCTCGTGTATGGTAAACTGATATCGTTATATTTATTTCGACAAAAGAGGGATTATAGATTAATTACCCTATGTACACCCCCGTTTGATTTATTTCATCAAGGTGTGAACCATTAGCATAGCTTCGATATTAAATTTGCTATTTGATATTGAAGTTTCATAATGGCTTCATTTACACCGTTTGATTCAAAGTATGCCTAAACATCTATCTTTGTTGTTTATCGGAAGTGGCCTAACAATCACACCTGTTTTTGTTTAAAAACTGGTTCTATTTTTGTTTATATCTAACGACAGTCACTTTTACATGTTGCATATATACACACAAAGGTATCTAAAAATCGTGATATTAAGAACGAGCTATATTATCGTGTTACATGGCGTTTAACAACACAGTCCTTTCTCATCGGAAGCTATTTTAGCACTGAAGCGATAGCGGAATTGAGATGGCTTGTGGTGTGTAGTAACAGTAACCATGCAGCCTACAGGTGGGCGGGACGTAGGGATAGGTCCATTTGATGACGGTTGCTTCCTGGTAAGCTTGCTCTTTCTTGGCCGGCGGAGATTATAGTCCATATCAAAACACCTGCGGTCCAGTGTTGTCACAGTCCATAACTGTTGGTGGTGAATAACGTTTAATAGCATGAGCCATATTAAGTTTATTTATTTTACACGTTTTATTATTTGTTTGTAAAGATATATTACGAATTATTATCAGTGTTTTAAGCAGAGTTCACTACTGAATATATATACTGTTAGATTCCCTGGTCTGACATAAAACTCTGGCTGGGAGTGGAGCGAGGCAGTCATAATTGCTTTGGCTGTATTAGTTCCTTTAATTCAGTCAGAGCGTTGAGCACGGGTGAGTTGTGTGGCCGCGCCTCCGGGTGCAGCTGCCCTCGTGCTTAACGCCAGTGAGACGGTTTTGGATTAGGCTTATGGACTTAATCCCCGAAGCTGTGTTGGCCGCAGTGCAAACGTGTCGGGTAGTGGACATTGCTAACTGGACTCTCCAGTCTAGCAGTGGCTACCTGACCCTTTGCCTGGAGTTCCGGACTGAAGATGCTGGCACCCAGAGATCTCAGGGCCGGGACGCCAATTCCAAGACCACCCACTGTCCAATGAAGAGTGGGAAGAATGGGCCTCCCAAGAAGAAGACGCCAACCAGAAGACGAAGGGACGCCGCCAGACGGGCGAAATGGAAGAAGAAGATGTGGTGACTGTTGATCTGCCGGTCACCCATCCCCGTGTGGTTCAGCCGTCGACGTCCAGTGTCACAGCCGGTAGGTCGGAGTTGTATGAGAGACGCACATACGACCCGACCTGCATGGAGACAGGCGACATCGCACCAGCTATAGCAGGGACTCCGTTGATCTGCCGGAGGTCTCAGCTGTCGTCGTCGAGGCGAGCGGAGAAAGGGAGCAGGAAACCACCCCTTCTGTTCCTGCCGCCAGCTTCGAGGTGGAGTTGGACAGCTTGCCACAATGGACACCGGAGTTCCATCTCATCCCGCTGTCCCCCAGCTCTACCACCAGCAACAACAACACCAGTACAGACACCACCAGATATGTAGAAGAAATCATTGCTGACTCCGAGAGATTGCGGAAAAGAGTGATGGAGTCAGAGAAACGAAATCAGGAAAAGTTTGAGCAACACTTGAAAGACCAAGAAAAATTCCAACTCTTCATGCGACAACACCAACAGAAATCTCCTCCATCTCCACAGTCGTCAACGGAGAAGTCAAATCCCAAAAAGAAAAGAAAGAAGAAGAAATAAAATTCATCATAAAAATGCTTATTTTTTTTTTTTTATTATTCTAAATAAAGGCAACAACATGAGGGATTAAGGAAAGGGCCTCTCGGCGCTTTCGACAATCCCGGGGCCAGCCACCCCAAACCACCCACTTTAGTTTAGTCTGACATAAACACGATGGCAAGCACACACGTGAACGTATATTATATTCCAAATAATAGAAGTGGAAAGTATCTGGTATATGATGACTACAAATTCTCCGTTAAATAAAGGAGAAATGATCGAATTCATTGGCGATGTTGTAAGAAAGACTGCCGTGCAACCACAAACACTGTGAACGATATGGTGACACCCAACAGCGGCAACCATAACCACGAACCTGACTTCAACCAGGTAGCAGCAGATTCCTTCATTGCAGACCTCAAAAAGCTTGTTAAGGCAAGTAACAAGCCAGTAACAACGCTATACCATGAAGAAATAGCAAGTATGTACTGAGTAAATTTAATTTCGCATTCTCATTAATCTGGCAACGCTCTTTATATTAGTAGATATGGAATCACCACGACACAATTGGTCCAAGAACGACAAATCATGTGGAAGGATGGCACCGAAAACTGCAGTTGGTGTTGTCTTGTTCACACCCGAACATCTTCAGGATGATAGATTTCCTGAAGAAAGAGCAAGCTTACCAGGAAGCAACCGTCATCAAATTGAGAGCGGGTGGAAGGCTTGGCCCACGCAAGATGCGATATCGCAAAGTTGACAATTCCATCGGACATTTCAAGAGAGTTTTCGGCGCAGGCGAATTAGATATTGTCGAATACATGGATTCAGTATCAAACAGTATCCATAATTAATGTGCTATAATTCATGTTATGTTATATTGATAGTATTTGTTATATATATATCTTGATTATTTAATAAATTTGTTGAAATATATCACATGTGCATTTCTTCGTTCCATTTCCACCGAGTCAATTAACAAATCCAAAAACCCAATTATCCTCTTTGTCCGGCCGCTCATCGCCGTCGAAATTAGCCATCGCCACCAATTCCCAGTAACAATTATGATAACGAGAGGCCGATCACGATCGGCAGATGTTTAACCCATACCTTGGCGATAGCGACTAGCCATAACTGATTATTTGTCAAAGATATGATCACAGGAATTAACCCATATATCAGTACCCAACTTGAAATCAAAAGCTCCAATAATTTGTCTTAAGAAAGGGTTAAAGTATTTGGGTTGGGGAGGAGTAGTTTTAAATCTCATAACTCTGTCCCTATTCACACAAGGACCTCTCACTATGAGATCCAATGGTTTAGTGATTTCGGAGGACATGTTTAGGAGTTTAAGTTAACTCATTGGAAGCAAAAGTGATAAATCCCTATCTTTGCCACTTTTGACATGCCAGATATTCAAAATTGATTATTCACTTCTAAAGAGAAATTATAATTGCTTAGAACGACATATATGTAGGGGATTCCATCTCGTATTTAAATGGTACTTTAATTACCCCCCCCCCTTCCCCCATTCTCCCCAGTTATTTGTTTATCAAACATGGACAGATATAAAATCAGATCTGACCTGTGTATTAAATAAGATTAAGTGTTTCATAACAGGGGTGTATGGTTTTCAAAAATATATGTAGTTTATACAATTCAAAAGTATTATCTATATAATGTTATACAGACATAATATGATGGGGATGCTGGCCCCTATGACCACTAAATCGTTCATATAAAAGAAAGTAAGTTAGCCCTCATTTGAATGGTTTCACACATTACAATGTTTTACAAGTAGCTTGGGCACTAAAAGCCACAACCTTCAATGTTAATCTTCTAAGTGCTCTGTGGCCCCTAAAATTCAATCAACCATGAAAATGTGAACAAATGGGAAAATAAGGTTCTTGGAAATACTAACATCTACCATATTGATTTTCAAAACAAGTCATCACTTACAATAGTCATGTATATTTATCTGCCTGTTTCCCATTGCATAGATAAATCATATCGGCTATCAGCTGTTGTTTTAATTTCAAATTGAAAGCACGTGTCTGAAGGGGTAATATATTTTTCAAAAATCAATTAATCAGTCAATACCAAAATTGATAGAAGTGAATAGTGTGCAAAGATACCCAATAGATATTAAGAGATATGAGGAAGAGTCCATGTACATTATAGCATGTGTCTATGGAAACCTTGGAAAGGGTTAATTATTTTTGAAGCAAATTAATGGAATTTAGAAGACACTTATATAGGTGAGGGGGGCCCTTATCTCACCCTGTAATGAAATTTCAAGAATAGGAGAAACACCAGTCTTGTGCTGCCATTAATCAATTTGACAGTTAGAATAAACAAACAGCCAGCCACCAGTGTTGCATGTTTATCTTGCTTGACCCACCAGAGCTCTGTATCATATGTCATCGCTCATTTCAAACCCATATTCGGACTCGATCTGTATTTTGGGCTGTGAAACTCACATACCAAATTTGGTTCCAATCAGATAAAAAATGTTTGAGTTATGGCAGAATGCGTGAATTATAAGTTGAAAAAGGGCCATAACTCTGTAACAAAAACTCGGATCAAACCCAAATTCGAACTCGATCTGGGCTGAGAAACCCATATACAAAATTTGGTTTTGATCGGATAGAAAATGTTTGAGTTATCGCATTACTCGTAAAGTGTCTACGGACAGACAGACGGACAGACGGACGAACGACGAGTGGTCAATCCGGGCAACGACACTATGTTTACCATACTATGGTATGGGTAAACATAAAAACTATAGCTCTGTGATGTTGAGGATTATCACACCTGCCCCAACACCTACCCGAAACAATAGGCGCCGGGTGAACAGGACGACCCCAGTATGACCCCCCCCCCATTGCTGAAGACTGTCCCCTATGTTCATATGTATACACAAATATTCAAGTTCAGTTATTGGTATAGGGTTATGTCACGGTACAATATTATCTGTCGGCACGGATTAACCAGAGTTCGGCAAAATTGCCGCTAACAACATGAATACCGAACACAAATTCAAATAAGGCGTATATTAAAAGGGAAATATATAAAATATAGTCTATAATGATGTGTATGTAAGTTAGTGATTTGTGAAGTTCCAACAAAAAGCAGGAACTGATTTGAAATATATTAGTGAAACGAAAGGCCGATCACGACTACCCGCCTGTTTCACTCCGAGACAACCCGCCCCAAGACAACCCGCCCGTCTAAAATTAATTAGGGGCTAATTAGGAGGTGTGAGGGGTTATAAGATGTTTATTTAACGAAACTGGGTTGTTCATTATAGATTTTCATTTGATGTATCGCGGGAATTGTTTGTCTCGTATTTCAAGGAAACCAACTCAGCTACATGTACATGTAATATTCATGGCATCCACATAATGAAATGATGTTTGTTGTAGAGATGAAAAGTTCACAAAGACATGGTTTGGGCTCTTTGCCATAGAACTACCCAAATGTATCAACGATAATATGTTTATTCAAGTTTAATGAACGAAGTTTAAAAACTAAATTTAACGAGAGGCCGATCATGATCGGCAGATGTTTAACCCACACCTTGGCGATAGCGATTAGCCATTGTTTTTTTTATAAATTTTATAAATCCTTACACCAATGAGTGCAAAAGTTTCAACAATTCACACTTAATACAGTGATCATGTGAAATATATTTAGTTATCACATTGTGTCAACAGGATTGATGGAGGATATTAATATTTTTAAGCAAATAAACCAAATGACCCTCACTATGCAGGTCAGGGGTGTGTTCTCGTCAACTATGCCAAGAACTATAAACATAATCAATGGAAATATTTGAGTTATCAAATCGGATAGAATGGGGTTAATCTTACACAAACTAATGAACTGACAAACACAAAATAGTCTATAAAAAGCATGTCATTGGATTTAGAAACCCATAAAATAAGTCAGTCTCAAGAATACCAGCACCATTAATATTACACTGGAGCCCAAATGCAATTGAGGGAATTTCAAAATAAGACATTTCCTCTAATGATGAATATTCAATTGGTGATTTATTGAAACCCTTACTGGATCAAAGTGAAAGGGATAATATTATATATGTCTATCGCATAATATGTGTCTATGGAATGGTTTAATTTTAATCCTAAATCCATGCAAATCGAAAGTGGATCACCATCAACCTGGACATAATATAGGAGAATGATCAAATGAAAAGCATCAAAACCATATGGTATGTGGAGAGAGTTAATCATTTTCAATGACATCATATCATGGAACAAAGGAATGTGAGGATTAATTTTTGTCTAAGATAAGACAACAGTGTCTGTAAACAACACTGTCTGTAAAACATCCCTACAAAGTAACAATGTACTGTGTTAATCTTTAACTACCAGTACAGAAATCCATGCAAGTGGATGAGGAGAAACCTGGAGATATCACAGAAGAATCATTAATTGAAATTTAAAATGAGAACATCCCTACAAATGAATAATAGACTATTTCAATTAAAACTTTAGAACTGAATGGGACAGTCCATTGAATCATGGTATGGGGTATATACAGTGGCTAAAAATAACTAATATATTTCAATAAGACATCTCTTCTGCAGTCTCTCAGAACAGGATCTATTGCAGATAAACTGGCATTATGGGTAGTTAATTGTAATCTACCTGGGTTATCAAAAACTCAAATCTGTTCAATTCTTAGTTGAAAAAGGGCCATAACTCTGGTATAAGAAATCAGATCTAACCCATATTCGAACTCGATCTGTATTTTGAGTTGAGAAACTCACAAAATTTGGTTCCTATCAGTTGAAAAATGGTTGATCAATAGAAGCATGCATGAATTCTATGTCAAAGGGCCGTAACTCAAATAAAAAATATCGGATCAAACCCATTTTCGAACTCGATCTGTATTTTGGGCCGAGAAAACCCCATATATAAAATTTGGTTTCGGTCGGATAGATATTGTTCGAGTTATCGCACCATGCGTATAAAGTATCTACGGACAGACAGACAGACGGATGGACGGACGGACCCACGACAAGTGGTCAATCCGGACGACGACACTATGTTTACCATACTATGGGTAAACATAAATACGGTATGAAGTATATACAAGGCCGTGCTTTCAAAGAATTGGAATTCAACCATTGGAGAGTTATAATAGACACATAAAAACCAGGAACCACCCTTCCGTGACCGACCTCTCACGCCATGAATACAATCACGATCGATGTGCATCGCGTGTAGTTTAAAGAGCAAAACTTGATACTACTGTATTTTGCCAGACAGCCTGATCTAAGAACGTGCATATATGCAACCACAGTACCGATTACCGGCGGATCTACACACCAGCACCGTTACCGCAAAAAATGCCCGAGTACGCGGTACTGCGTACCGTTGAGACGCCTGGGTGGAATTGTTGTATAAACAAGACAGTCAATGACTGTGGGGTCGCTCACCAGACTGCAAAGACTGATAAGACTGGGACTCTGGAGACCACAACAGTCAGAACTTTTCATAATCACTTTAAAAGAAGTAGATATCTAAAGAGTTAAATCTAAAACAAAAAATTTGGAGTTATGTCCCTGGCCCCGCCCACATTTGACCCAGTGACCTGATTTGAACAAATCTGAACCCCAGTCAGCCAAGGATCCTTCATACCATATATGAACCCATATAGCCTGATGGTATTTGAGAAGAAGTCACTTTAAGAATACTATGGAGGGAAAGAGTTATGGCCCTGGCTTCGCAACTATTTCAAGTAAACTCATTTGAACAAATCTGAATGTGAGTCACCTAGGGAACATCCACACCAAATATGAAACCATTCGGTCTTATTGTTCTGAAGATGTTTAAAAGAATTACTATGGTGGGAAAGAGTTATGGCCCTGGCTTCGCAACTATTTGACCCAGTGACCGCATTTGAACAAATCTGAATGAGAATCACATAGGGAACATCCACACCAAATATGAACCCATTTGGTCTTATGGTTCCAGAGGAGATGATGTTCAAATAATTGTTGTCGGACGGATGGACGGACAGACGATGGGCGGACGAGGAGTGATGACTATAGCTCCGCCGGAGCACAGGTAGGGTGGCTGGTTGATAATTAAATCTCTTATCTCCACCCCTATTTGAACAAACGTGAATCCCCATCTATGAGATCCATTCATTTGGTAATTTCAGACATTAGATTTTAAGAGTTGAACTGAACTGATTTTCCTAAAATGACCCCAAATCTGAAAAAATCTAAACCCCAGTCACCGAAGGACCATCCATACCAAACATAATCTAAATAGTCCAGATGGTTCTTGAGAAGAAATTGTTTTAAGAATTACTATGGAAGGAAAGAGTTATGGCCCTGACTTCTCACATATTTGACCTGATGAACTCATTTGAACAAATCTGAATGTGAGTCACCTGGGGGACATCCACACCTAAATATATAAACCCATTTGGTCTTTAATATGTATCTGGAGAAGAAAACAATTGATGGACGGATAGAGACATAATGACAGATGGATGGATGGGAGAACAGTCTGACATAGAGACTGACAAATTCAATCCAATATACCCCCCAAGTTTTCTTTGCAAAATCAGGGTATAATGAGTTCAACTGGATACTGGTGGTTAAGAACATAATATTCGAACAGACAAGCCTGAACATAGTGTCTGACATTTGCAGAATGAGGTCCCCAAAGGGTGAATTTAATGACACAATCCTGCAATGCGGGCTAGCATCACCAAATTCACCCTCTGTGGACCTCATTCTGTGTAGGCCTCAACTGCTATGGGAGACATAGCATTAGATTGAAGTTCTCCAGTTAAAGTTGGTGATGTGCACCCATTGGCACCTCAATTATGCATTTTATATTCACAAATTAGGGGATATAGAAACTAAACAGAAGGGCTAAAGTAAGTAAAAATGTCAATTTAAGTGCCTATATACTTCCCAGAAAATGAGGCCTAAGCAGAATGAGGACCCTGGCTAGTGTATTTGGTGATGCTAGACTGCTGTGCAGGGTAGCATAACTAAATTCACCCTCTGGGGACCTCATTCTGCAAATGCCAGATAGAAGACAAATTTAATCCAATATATACCCCCCCCCCCATTTTTCTTTGAATATTAGTCGTATGACTTCATCTGGATAAGTGGTGATTAAAACAATAATATGAAATGGCCAAACCTGAATTTAGTATGTCTGACATTTGCAGAATAAGGTCCCAAAAATGTGGATTTAATGACAATATTCTGTAAGGCAGGCTAGCATCACCAAATTCATCCTCAATCTGATTAGGCCTCAATGGCCAATAAAACCAAGGAACAGATTGAAGTCCTACAGTTGAAGTTGGTGATACACACCCATTGAGCACCTCAATTATGCAATTTATCTTCTGCAAATTAGGGGGAAATTGAAACTGAACAGGTGGAAAAGTGACTAAATCAAACTGTCAATTTGATACTTAGGATACTTCCAAGAAGATGAGGACTAAACAGAATTAGGTCCCTGGCAGGTGTATTTGGTTATGCTAGCATGCTGTATGGAATAGCAACACTAAATTCACCATCTGGGGACCTCACTATGTAAATGTCAGACACACTATTTCCAGACTTGAAGAAATCAAAGCCATTCACAGTATCATTGAATGTCAGTCATTAAATTGCTACATATATGTTTAGATTAGAATAATACATGTCATCTGGCCAGTTTATATAATTAATGACCTGTACCTTTACATATATATATGCCTCTGTGGTGAGAAGAGGTATTAAATTGAGAGGTGATATGGCTTGGAAGGGATGTTGGTTGATGGCAGGGTTGGGTCTGGGCCATATGGGAGGGGGTGGGTGGGGGAGGGTGGAATGTTTCCATAATTTCATTAAAGAGTAAAGTTTCATAACTCTGCAGATGTTATATATAATGGTGTCACTTTTTTTCAAATTTTAAAACATGTTTAAAAAAAAATTGTATATAAGTGTCAAAAATTCATATACCAAATTTGGTGTTGATCAGATGAAAAATGTTTGAGTAATCCTGTCTTGGATGAATTCTATATCAAAACAAGAGTGGAAGGGGTTAAATAAACAATACCAAAATCCATACAGATGAAGAACATGCTAAGCAAAATCTAGGTAAGAAATATGAGGCTGTGATGTGTCCTAAACAAAAATTAAAGGTCAAAATGCAAAAATTAAATTTTTTGTTTTTAAAGTTATGTCCCTGGCTCTGCCCCTATTTGACCCAGTGACCCCATTTGAACAAATCTGAACCATTGTCACCCAAGGTATCTCTGTACCTAATATAAGCTAAATCGGCCAAATATATTTTTAGAAGAAGTCATTGTAAGAATCACTATGAGTTATGGCCCTGGTTTCTCAACTAACTGACCGGGTGACCTCATTTGAACAAATCTGAACACCAGTCACCCAAGGACTCTCCATACCAAATATTAGCTAAATTGGCCCAATGGTTATGGACAAGAAGTTGTTGTAAGAATTACTATGGAGGAATAGAGTTATGGCCCTTGTTTCGCAACTATTTGACCCAGTGACCTCATTTGAACAAATCTGAATAAGAGTCACCTAGGGAACATACACACCAAATATGAACCAATTCGGTATGATGGTTTAAGAGGAGAAGATGTTTTTTAAAAAGTTGACGGACAGACGGACAGACGGACGGACGGACGACGGACGAGGAGTGATGACTATAGCTCCACCGGAGACTTTGTCTCAGGTGAGCTAAAAACAGCACTACATGTAAATATAAAATAAAACAGTGCTACATCTTATTACAGATTATTTCCACATATAATCAGTGACTACAGGCAGTCTAACAAAATAAAGTTTCAGTGACACTCGATCTGAAGAGGGGGATAATTTCATCTGTTACAGTCAATGGAGCGATTATGAATCTGGAAAGCTGAAATTTCTAAGTAATACTAGATAGTAGAGTCGCTTATGTCATATTTTGGGCTCCCGTGGGAAATTCATGAACAAATATAGAGACCATGTTCATGAGCCAGTATATGGTCTCTACTTCAGAAAAAAAATTGTTAGACCCCCTGGTGATCTGATGACGTCACAAAGATGGCCGCCATGCTCATTTTTTTAAGTTCGCCATTGTTATATTTCATGATAAAAATATAATTTTGATATAAAATAAATGACAATCCTTTTGTACCGTGCATGGTGTGACGCCATGTTATATTTTTATATAATAATTTGTCCTCTTGATCAAAGATGGCCGCCAAAATGGCGACCGGAAGTGGGGAAATTGACGATTTTCCATACATGTCGCTTACATCATTTCCGATTGTATCGAACTGGTGACGATTAGGGAATATACTTCTCTTCAATCTTGATGAAAATCACTTAGGCATCACATTAGTTGATTTCTTGAATCATAACCTTGATTTAATTCTCCAAATGCGATGATTTAAAGGAATTGGTATGAATTTCGCCAAAATATACTTTTTTATTTTCTAACTATATCCTTTTAGAAATTTATAAATAATCGATGATGGAAATGAGTATGATCATTACATAAGGTATTTACTTCTAACTGGATCCAGAAACTGTCAACTTAATCCAAGATGGCTTCCAAGATGGCGGCCAAAATACGATAATACGCAAATTTTACCCTTTTTCATCCAATTACGTTTCTGTCATGTATAAGGTGAATGTAGTAGACTAATTTGCTTCTTCCAAATAAATATCTGCCATGTTACGGCACATTCATAGTAGTTGTCTTTCCGCAATGACTCAATATGCGAGTTCATATGATAATTATTGTCCAAATAAGCATCGTGAAAATTCGCTAAACATTATATTTGCACACGTCAAATAACATGTCCGCAACAGGAGAACGATATCTCGGTGTTAGATATATGAATGAATGTACTCCGATTTAGATTATCCGGAATTATTAATATCTCATTGTAATCGAGATGGCCGCCAATGTGGCGGAAATGGCGAAATTTGACATTAAAATAGATATATTTCCGAAATATATCACAGCGTGCAAGAAAGGTACATACGCATATCATTATCATACATGGGCTTTCGGTGAGAAATATATAAAACTGAAATATATGTTCGAGCACGTTAAGTAAATGGACTTGTGTCAAACTCGATTCTGATATTATATAAATAATTTAATAGAGACCTACTAGTACGTGGTATGTGGAGATAATAGTGAAGTTTCCAACTTCAGGCGATGTCAGCTACCAATGCTCAAATCATGCATGTGATCTCCATAAGTTCTTGCATATCGATAACGATTGAGTTTATCTAATATCTACTCGTATACTAATAGGTCTAGCGACGGACTCAATCAGATTACTGTATGTAGCTAACAGTATCTGGCTTTTGAAGCCTGAAATTGAAAATATAAACCAGGAGATCGCCCGGAGCCTTGTTCAGATATTCTAGCTATACTTTATTCTTTTCCATTTCACCATGATACATGTATACCACCAGTATAGGCTTGGTAGATGAATGGGGTTGGATAGTCTGTCGAAGCTACACGGACGTTTTCTGACGTTTTCCATAAAAGTCTTCGTAAAATCAACCATTGTATGGGTACTCTTGGTGATTGGAATGGAAAATCGACACAAAATTATCAGAAACCCCATTCTACCATTAAGTATGCTAATATCGCTGCAATACAAGTAAATATATTGCTTCAGTTCTAGTTCAAATTTGTCAAGATCCCAACTTGGTCGTCATAGTAATGCACGTGTGGAAATGTAGCGGTACTTTAATAGTATGAACTGGTGACAAGAATCAGTCTAAGCATGAGGCAATCATCAACAATCATCATGCACATATGTTTGCCAGAATCACTACACGTATGTACAAATGTATATAATTAGTTTGTCTCATATACAAGTAGCGTTTATGTGTATCTGGACCATAACACTATCGTTAGGTGGGGTGAATATAAAATGATTCCCGGAAATTACTCACATAAGCCTGCACAGTTGATGTCGAATCCGGTCCACGATTAAACGTATACTAATAGTTTTTGTATTATTCATGGAATAAATACTGTTTAAACTAAAGTCTATCTGATCAAACTGGATTGATTTTCACGTGAACATGTATGGAGCTCTGCGTAGAATAGCCTCATCATGACCGTGTTCTGCTGAAGTTAATCTATATATGCCACTTGGTTGGGGGATTATCAAGATGCATGGATGCAGCATGATATATACAATTTATGGGATATAGCCAGACTGATCTGATAACTCCTAGTCGAATAGAATTAGAACAGTTTGAGTCATTAGAATATATATGGATCGGCCTATATAATATGATCTGAAAGATGCCATTATTATTATTATAGTGAACCATGGCCACCTCCGTAGTTACGCGGGCTAATTTCACATTTCCTTTGGTTCATGATAACGTTATAACCAGAATCAACATGGCACGTCATGAGCTGTTATTAACTCCAAATATTACTTCACATTATGTTGTTAGAAGTTAGTGGACTGCGTTTCCCCATAATGTCATTCAGTATTAAGAACCTGGATTATAGAGTATATTGGACATAATAAATTAAACTGATGACATGACACCGGAAGACCCATCACTACTAATAGACGTTTCACACATTTCCCACCATGTGGTCGTACAGTTTGTCAAAACGCGGGAATTAGTATCATAATAAGTATCGCCTGTCTATTTTTGGCTCGTATCTATTGCGCTTACCATTCACAGTCTTTCGTCATATAAGCTGCATGGTTGGATATGCAAAGCTGTTGCGCAGTCCCTGTTGATTTCGATAAACTTCAAAATAACCGCTAATCAAGTGCGGCCGACAGCACAGTCATAACCATTGCCCAGAACCACTTTCCTATTAAACTGATGTACAAACGTAATGCATTGTCTCACTAAACTTTTCACATGCCTAAATCATAGAAATCAATATGGGATATTAGTTTGCTGTATGCTCAATGGTCCATACCAGCCTACCGTGTTCATGCCAAGCCACCTTTCGTATATTGGGCGAATAACTTTGTGTGACTACGACCAATTAACTGAACACGACGAGGAAAGCCAACAACCAGACATACCACTTCGCCCGTTTGTGGGGATCTAGCCTGGTGTATGGCAATGTTCATTTCAACTGAATAACATGTCCTGTGGGGTCACTAACTTATATTAACTTTTCAAAACTCCACATTTGCAATGAAAGTGGTTGAACTACTTTGGTGAAAACAATCATCCAGATTTCAGAACCTGGTATTCACAATTTATCACTTTAAGCTTGATACGGGACACTACCGCATATATGGATATATTACCCACATATGGGTGTCTATTCTATTTTGATCTGTTGTGGTTATCAATACGATTGAAACCTGCTAAGTTCAGCTAAACGAGGTTCAAATGGTGTTACCATGCACATTTAATTAAAGGTTACAGCGCAACTAACAGTGAGACAAGCAGGCCAAATGACAGCCATAGCATTAATTCTACTATTGTTTGTGTTTTATAAATGAAAGTGTCAATAACACTGTAGCTCAACGTGGAAAGGAAATAATTTAATGTATTACAGTCAATGGAGCGATTAGGAATGTGGAAAGTTGAATGTCTAATACTAGTTTATAGACATGAAGAGAAAAGTAAAATCCAAGATGGCTGCTGGCGGCCATGTTTTCGGCCGAATGACCCCAAAATGATTGTATCCCATCTACATGTCATCGTTAACATCCATGACAAATTTTATGATGATCAGACTAAAGGTGCGACATGTAGCCTGTGCTAAAGAATTTAGTCATACAAAGAGTAAAATCCAAGATGGCTGCTGGCGGCCATGTTTTTTGGCCAAATGACCCCAAAATTACTCGTTCCCATCTACATGTCAATATTAACATCCATGACAAATTTTATGATCAGACGAACAGTACGACCTCTGGCCCATGCTAATGGATTAACTTTTGAAATCCAAGATGGCCGCTGGCGGCCATGTTTTTTGTCCGAATGACCCCAAAATGACTCGACCCCATTTACATTCCAATTTCAACAGCCATGACAAATTTTATGATGATCAGACTAAAGGTACGACCTGTAGCCAGTGCTAAAGGATTTAGTCATACAAAGAGTAAAATCCAAGATGGCTGCTGGCGGCCATGTTTTTGGCTGAATGACCCCAAAATTACTCGTTCCCATCTACATGTCAATATTAACATCCATGACAAATTTCATGATGATCAGACAAACAGTACGGCCTGTCGCCCGTGCTAATGGATTGAATTTTGAAATCCAAGATGGCCACTGGCGGCCATGTTTTTTTTTCGATTGACCCCAAAATTAGTCATTCTGGTCTAAATGTTGATGTCAACAGCTATGACAAATTTCATAATGATCCGACCAAAGGTACGACATGTAGCGTGCATTGTTGACGCCTTATGTACACACACACACACGTCCACACGCACACACGGACGACGGACGACAAAGCCATGGCAATAGCTCAAACTTTACAAAGTAAAGTTGAGCTA
Organism: Siphonodentalium dalli; assembly: GCA_032622095.1. Classification (NCBI taxonomy): domain Eukaryota; kingdom Metazoa; phylum Mollusca; class Scaphopoda; order Gadilida; family Siphonodentaliidae; genus Siphonodentalium; species Siphonodentalium dalli. Next base: position 63,838,573 of record CP136063.1, on the reverse strand, counting down.
ACAAGGATGTGTTGTTTCTTGCTTGCCAAGATTAATGGTATAGCTGAGAAGTACAATCCCACTTCATAACTATGACAATAAACAATTGCGTATTGCTACCTGCTATGATACACTATATGCATTTGCTACAGATATGTCGCGACAAGAACTAACACTAACGATTAACTGCATCATCAATTACTATTTGATATGGTAACCACCATTACTTCTCACTTAGTACTTTGGCTTAGAGTATAGCACAGAAGTCTAGACATTGGAATAGTAACACTTGCCCACCAAAGCTAAGATGGCGGTCTAAGATACTTTCTAATTTCACATAGTGAGTTGGATTTTCTCTTCAACACCCTCCTCACTTAATATCAGGAAATTTGAAGAAATGCCGCGTATGCTGTATAGGACATCGCTAATTTGTATAAGAAATTAAAGCTATGCGCATATACTTAAAATTAGCCGATTAACCTAATTCCCCATGATGGAATGCCAGGGCGACATTTGGTGATGTACCGTAACAAACACTGACTTTTGTATTTTGACTGCCATTTTGGTAGCCATCTTGGATAAAATTGAACAGTTTTGCTGAAGTGTGATAATAATTCCGCATGTGGCACGAATACTTCTTTCCCATCACTGAATGCCGCTCATTTCTTTAAATCTATTGCTACAATATCGGAATTAATTTTTTACAAGATGATATAATTCGATTGTCTAAAGTGGATTTTTGACAGATCGAACAACGTTTTGTACAATACAATTGGTCACCACATTGCTGAAGCAATAATTAAACACAGAATTGTCACAATTCGCAGTCGATACCAAACGGACGGTCATTTACATGAGATTCTTGAAAATCACAAAATTGTTGATTTTTTAGTGCCATTTTGGCAGCCATCTTTGACTGGAATAACATTTTCCCGTTAAATTGGGTACTGTACTTCGAGAACTACTATTGATGAATTGCCCTAACTGAAAAGAATGTATAACAATTAAGAAATATGCGCTGAATTCGTCAGTTCTTATGACAACCCAACATCTGAACTGAACTGACAATGACGTCATCTTTGTGACGTCATAATTCTCGCCAGTCGCGGACCCCTGATGTCTAACAAATTTTTTCCGACAAAGTAAGTGATACCCTATCATAATATCATAGTCTCTATATTTGTTCAAAAAATTCCCACGAAAGTACATAAGCAACTCTACTAAGATATGGACATGACGAGTATAGTGTGTTTCAGAACGAAAAAGTTGAATAAAATCAACACATTTGTAAATTTAAAAACAATTCAAACGTTATTGTATTCCATGTCCCAGCCCGGACATATACACCAAATTTCAATAATATTCATTGAGAAACAACGGACCAAACGCCATATAACACCCCGTATACATCTTTTATTCCGAGCCGGCCTTTTATTCCGAGTTGGCACAGGTCGATTGGGGCGAGTTACCCCTGGGGCGAGTACGCCGATTCCGGCACCTTCTTATATTGCAGCAGGTATACGTTTACGCTGGTTTACGCGTAATTTAATTTAGAAAGTTCCCCAATTAGTATCGTAAATAGAGCGACTGTATTTGACAGAGACTGACTCTGTTATTGATTATCATGTTGTTATAATTAAAAAACGACAAATGCACATGCCATTCAAACGTAGTAGTCTATTTTCTCCGTGTTAAACGACATCCGCAAATAACAAATAACGCTAACCTACTGCAAATGTTTTACACGACAACTGTTAACATATTTGGGCTGAATTCATCTGATGTGGTATGTTTCCTCAAAATAAACAACAAACCATCGTTACTTGGAAATGTAGTTTGGGCTAACATTTACAAAAATCCTCCAGCTCCTCTATCCTGACACACACGTCAGATGAAAAACAGCCATTAGATAACCGCCCAAATTTTCAGCGAAATGAATATGAACGAAGATTGAAAAGAAAATTGAATATAGTCCGACCGCCAGGTCACGGATGCGTGTTTGGCGTATAAAGTTTTTTTTATCTGCGGATTTTGTAATTTCAGGTATCCGACATCAAGATTTTATCGGCTCAAATGGCCGTCGGAAGTTGAAAAAATGACATTTTTTCACAAATATCTTCTAGATCCGTTCATGCTGATTGGGCCTGGTTGAGTAATATGGCTTTATTTTGTATTTTGTATATTAACTGACACTGGAGCAATCAAATATGCAATTATTGGGGTCCTACCCACTTCTGATCCCTCAAAAAATTGATTTTATAGAACGCCGTATAAAATTTCACAAAAAATTACAACTGGGATTCTGGTCATATTTCAACAAGTAACAAGGGGTACGCATCTGAGATGCTTTTGTCAAGTTTTTTGGCAGTGTAACCAAACTTCTGCCAATAAGGTGCACAACTCCGGGGAAAAAAGTTGGACGGTGGTACATTATTGCAATAGACCTACATGTATATACCAAATATCAATTGAATTCGTTAATATTTCATCGAGTTATCGGGCTAACTAAGACATTTGGACAAACCTGGTTTCCGAGATATTGTTGCAGGACACTCATACACCAAATATTGTTGAGATCGGTTAATATTTCGAGTTATCGCGCTAACGGTGATAAAATTGCTCAAAATAAACAAACTAAGGCCCATAACTCCGGAATTTTTTTTCGGACAAACCTGGTTTTCGAACTCGTCTGAGATATTGTTGCAAGAGACTCATATACCAAATATTGTTGAAATCGGTTAATATTTCATCGAGTTATCTCGCTAACGGTGATAAAATTGCTCAAAATAAACAAACTAAGGCCCATAACTCCGGAATTTTTTTTCGGACAAACCTGGTTTTCGAACTCGTCCGATATTGTTGCAAGAGTCTCATATCATATACCAAATATTGTAGAAATTGGTTAATATTTGCGTGAGTTATCGCGCTATCGGTGAAAAACTTAACTAAACGAGAGGCCGATAGGCAGATGTTTAACCCATCCCTTGGCGATAGTAAATTGTTATGATCGGAATCATAATCTTTTAATGTTGAATGATAGCGTATACTGTTATGATCTAAAGTAGTATATGGCAAATGTACATAATAACCAGTAATAACCCAAATTATTGGAATGTATGAGTCAATATAGAAGGGTTAATATAACATCTAAACTCTAGAGCCTGTCACCACTATCATAGTGTAAGCAGTTCTATTCATGTTGTTGCAAATTGCCATGTGAGATATCAAAATAATATAATTATTTATTTAATGGAAAAGGTTAAAAGACGTGGAATGGGTAAAAGGGGTTAAATCACCTATCCAATAATAAATAAATAAAGATGGTGATTTGGGTGGCTGGCCCGGGATTCTCGAAAGGGCCGAGTGGAACCTCTCCTTAACCCCTATCCAATAATTCACTAATCTGCATCTCTTATACAGAGCTAACATATGAGGGCTATAAATAACTCTCAATAAACCATATTGTCTTTTTATCTCTCTCACATAGAAGCAGGTATTCATTAATTGTAAGTTACTTGGGTTATAATTGGATAATTCTTAGTTGAATGAAAGTGTCAATGACACTGTAGCTCAACTTGGAAAGGGAATTATTTCATGTGTTAAAGTCAATGGAGAGACTAGGAATGTGGAAAGTTGAAAGGCCTAGTTATGCAAAGAGTAAAATCTAAGATGGCCGCTGGCAGCCATGTTTTTTGCCAAATGACCCCAAAAAGACTCGTTCCCATTTACATGTCATTATTAACATCCAGTACAAATTTCATGATGATCTGACAAATGATACGACCTGTAGCCTGTGTCAAAGGATTTAGTCATGCAAAGAGTAAAATCCCAGATGGCTGCTGGCAGCCATGTTTTTTAGCCAAATGACTCCAAAATGAATAATTCCCATCTACAGGTCATTGTTAATATCCGTAACAAATTTCATGAAGATCTGACCAAAGCTACGACATGTAGGCTGCGCCAAATGATTTAGTCATGCAAAGAGTTAAATCCAAGATGGCTTCTGGTGGCCATTTTTCGTTCCCATCTACATGTCAATATTAACATCCATGACAAATTTCATGATGATCAGACGAGCAGTATGACCTGTAGCCCGTGCCAATGGATTGAATTTTGAAATCCAAAATGGCGGCTGGTGGCCATGTTTTTTGCCGAATGACCCCAAAATAACTTGTTTCCATCTACATGACAATGTCAACATTCATGACAAATTTCATAAAGATCGGACCAAAGGTACGACCTGTAGCCCGTGCTAATGGATTAAATTTTGAAATCAAAGATGGCTGCTGGTGGCCATGTTTTTTGTCCGAATGACCCCAAAATGACTCGTTCCCATCTACATTCTAATTTCAACAGCCATTACAAATTTCATGATGATCAGACTAAAGGTACGACATGTAGCCCGTGCTAAAGGATTTAGTCATACAAAGAGTAAAATCCAAGATGGCAGCTGGCGGCCATGTTTTTTGCCCGAATGACCCAAAAAAGACTCGTTCCCATCTACATGTCATTGTTAACATCCGTGACAAATTTTATGATGATCTGACCAAAGGTACGACCTGTAGCACGTGTCAAAGGATTTAGTCATGCAAAGAGTAAAATCTAAGATGGCTGCCGGCGGCCATGTTTTTTGGCCAAATGACCCCAAAATTACTCGTTCCCATCTACATGTCAATATTAACATCCATGACAAATTTCATGACAATAAGACGAACGGTACGGCCTGTAGCCCGTGCTAATGGATTGATTTTGAAATTTTTTCCGAATGACCCCAAAATAACTCGTTCCCATCTACATTCAAATGTCAACATTCTTGACAAATTTCATAATAATCGGACCAAAGGTACGAACTGTAGCCCGTGCTAAAGGAAATTGTTGACGCATCACGCACACACGCACACACGGACGACGGATACCAAGTCATGGCAATAGCTCAAACTTAACAAAGTAAAGTTGAGCTAAAAATGGTTGATTTATCGAAGTATGTGTGAATTATATGTCAAAGGACCATAACTCCATTAAAACAAATCCCATCAAACCCATATTCGAACTCAATCTGTATGTTGGTCTGAGAAACTCATATACCAAATTTGGTTCCAAGCAGATAAATAATGTTTGAGTTATGGCAGAATGCGTGAATTCTAAGTCGAAAAAGGGCCATAACTCTGTAAAAAAAAAGTCGGATCAAACCCATATTCGAACTCGATCTGTATTTTGGGCTGAAACCCTCATATACAAAATTTGGTTTTGATCAGGTAGAAAATGTTTGAGTTATCGCATTACACGTAAAGTGTCTACGGACAGACAGATGGCCAGACAGACGGACAGACAGACACACGACGAGTGGTCAATCCGTCAAACGACACTATGTTTACCATGCTATGGTATGGGTAAACATAAAAACATCTAAGATGGATAACTCTTGTTAAAAAGTTCGGACGTGAACCATTTTCTACAGGCAGTAAATAGTCATTGGGAGCAACTGACCTACCAAAATTTGTTTGAATCCCTTCACAAATGTCAAAGTTATTATTCTTTAGGTCCGCCCGCCAACCGTCCCTCGCCAAACCATAAGTAATAACTAATAAACATCAGGTTGCATTTAAGTGAGGCATACCATTACCTATGAATATTCCAACTCACTGGAACCAAAATTCTTACTTTGGCTTAAAATGGCCGCCAAAATATGGAAAATGTTAAATATTGCCCTAGGGTGTCCTGCAATCGCTAACAAGTTGTGGTTGATATACAAAATTATCTGCAAAGGTAGCAAATTGTGACTCACTTGGTTATTATACGTGTTAATTAATTAACTGACAACTAAATGTGCTGATGTAACAGGCATAGAATACATGATTTATACTAATTTAATGTTATACTAAATGCAAAATCACTAACCACTAACTATTTCACTATTCCCTGCCCCTCTATAATATATTTGCGTACACCACCGCTATTTTTTCATTGCACACTCCAGTGGCTTATCGCTCACTCACCCGGGATTATCGCGGACGCTTAATAGAATTCCCGCCAATAGAAAACTCCTCCCATCATTGAGAAACCCAATTTCATTCTACCTTTATAATTTTTAGCGCTGGTCGCAAAGCCATTAACACTGGTTTTTAGCTTCATCAAAATCAAACTAAACTTCATCATATATTATTGGAACATGTCCAGACCTAAATCGTCTTGAATTGGTAAGCTGAACTAATATTTCATGTGTGTCATTGTGTGTAAGATTGATTTATTGTAATCTGTTGTTGTAAAATGTTTAGTTTGATTTATTTCATGTTTGTCTCATTATATTTTAGTATAGTATTTGGCTGTGAAGTCGATGAGATTTCTAGTGTATTTAATTTGATAATACGATTGGATTTGTAACAATGCTCATTCAGAGTATTTTTACATAATTAATTTATTAGTAAGATGGAATTTTGAAGTCTCCAGAATGGAGCACTATGAATTATGGAAATGCTAGTTTGCATTAACTACCATTTGATTTGTATCTGAATCATTTAGGACTCCATGTAGCGGTTTTAGGTCCCGAAGAGTACCGGTTATCCGGTTCGAGTGCACCCGAGGATGTGACGTCACTACCAGCTACCAAGAAGAGGAGAACAGAACTGAATCCCGACCGAACAAGACCTATTTGGCTGACATCTTGCTTTACCATGTATAATGACATCTAATATAGAATAAACCATGTTAATAGACAATACAATGTCCTGTTTTGGTTTCGTTGGCGACGAAGCAAACACGGATCCACGCGGAGAAGTATTTTGATGTGTAAAACTTTCTAAAAAATGACTTGTAAAATCCGACCATTTTCGTCACATTTTCCGACGCTGAAGATTTTACTTTCAGTGTTCGATAGTGTTTCAACTGCTATAATTTTGCTAAATATATACAGTTATTATTGTACTTGGTGAATTACACTGACACTATGTTTATCTGTGTAAATTCGACATTTGTGCTGCCGTTTTCTTCAAACTCTACCGCTGTGTTCTAAAAATAGACACCGAAAATATAGTTTCCTGACATCAACTCTACATCACAGCAGTGTTGGTTTTTGAAGACAGGGGGAGAGAGAAGGGTATTCGACAACTTCACTGCCCCAGTGACTCCGGAATTACGGTCAGATAAACTTACCTAATTTTTACACAAAATGTCAATCACAATGTAGTTCAATCTGCCAACTGATTTGAACATGCCACAACTCATCAATAATCAACATGAATACAAGTTACAACCAACTAAAGAGTTCTGTTCCACCCATCAAACCAATTTAGATGTCATGCCAGTGAAATACCAGTGGTGAAAATATAACATTTGCCAGTTCTCAATAAATTGGACAATTTTTAAGTATTTTCATTATACCAGCTCAACCACGATTCAACTGAAATAAAATTCTTGACAAACTTTGAAAGCAGCCTGAAATTTATTGTTCAACCTGATATAAAATATCTGAGTTTAAATTGGACATCATCATTTCTCAATGTTGACTCAACATGATTTTCATGCTCTTGACTTTTAATAGATTAACGCGAGTCACTCGTTTAATTTGAATATGGATAACCAAGCAGCCTGAAATTACATGTTCATTCTTTAATGCAGATATCAACATATCCAGAGTTAAAATGTGACAGTAATTTGATCAACTTCAACAGCTCATATACTAAATTGAACAGCTTCCACTGAGTATAAACATATTAATTAAACCAGCTCAACCAGTATTCAACTGAAAGGAAATTCTTGTAAGATCAGTATGAAACTACTTGTGCTATCTGATGTAAAATATTAGAGTTTGTATAGGACAGTCCACATGTATAAGACACAGCTCCACATGAGTTTCACTCCATGTGACATTTGAATCAGAGATTTTGATAACCTAACCACCTGAACTAACGCGAGTTTTCTCGTTTAATTAGAATTTGGATAAAAACTTATGAGTTCCACTTCTTTTGACATTTGAGTCAGATCTTTTGATAAATTAAGGCGAGTTTCTCGTTTAATTCAAATTTGGGTAATAATTTATTGTAGTTTTGCATTTATTTATATATTTTGATGTCATTGTGATTAGTTTCTCTGTAGGAGTATATTTACTCTTGAGACACTGATTTATTATATTTCTAATGTCAATGTGATCAGTTTCTCTGCATAAGTTTATTAACTTATGAGACCCTGATTTATTCTTCAATAAATTATATACACATCTATGATATATGCATATTTTTTATTAGTATTTTGTATGTGGTTATTTTTAATGAATGAATTATTTGTGTGTAGCCTATCAGATAAAGTTATATTTTTGTAGTATTTTGAGTAGGCATTTTCCGTATATTTCTGAATTGGTTCATAGTTCCCATATATACAACTTCTTCTATTAAGTTCTATATTTCCATAACTCTCTGGCTGAAAAATATTTCATTGTGTTAACAGAATCTATATTTCTTGTTCATTCAATGATCAACTTCAAACATCAGAAATTGATGCGGGCATAACCGGTCAATACTTTCTTACATAATCCTGCCGTTCTTCCAGGGAGATTACTCTTATCATAAGAAACGGTCTGGATTAAGCCAGCCTATATCTTGTAGTTAAATTGATACACATCGATTCAATTTTGTCACTGTGATCAGGTTCTCTGTACAAGTTAAATTTACTTTGGAGACACTGATGATATGTATTAATTTTTGTGAATTTCTGATACACATTTACACAGTATTAAATTAATTGCTTTCTATTAAATAGTATAAGTTATGTATGCTCTGTGTGATAATTTCCATGTTTAGTGTATCAGAATAGGTATATTTATTTCCATTATTTTTGTTCTCTTAGGAATATTGCTTAAGTTTTCTGAGCCCTGTTGTGTATTTTCCTGATGCAGATTTGCTGGGAATGATTGTTTGGAACCTCGGATTGTGTTCAATCATTCCTATTGAAAGTGCATTATATATTATTTATTCATAAGATAGCTGCTCAGATTGCTTGTTGGAATATTCAATTGTTTTTTTTCCTTTGTGTATTGATTTAAATGGATATAAATAAATTAAAAGTACCTACAAAGTTTTCAGAAGTTTAGAGGGCAAATCACTTGTAGTATTGCACTATTGCTAGTGCACTAATCAATTGATTTGCCAATCATACTCTGAAACGCTTGGAATTGGGTATTTACATACCGTGACGCTTGATTGGTCAGACTGGAATAAATTAATTGATAAGCCTGTTACGCCTGATTTATTTAGGTTCGGGTTCAATTAAGATGTCCAGTGCTAATCAAGGTCAAAACCTACCAGGCCAAACTCCCATGTATGGCGTTAACCCACATCCATATTCATGGAGCTCATCGTCTAGCTCATGTAGCCCATCGGCCGAGTCTAGCTCATGCCCAGGTCGAACTCCAGGTTATTATTCACCAGGTGTGATATATCCCACCAATACCGAACAAGAAAACAAGAACTGGAGACATGAAATGAAAGCAGAGCTAGCAGACAGAAAGTTTGTTGATCAGCAAGAGTGTTTTATCAAAGAGCAGGAAGAGACACACGGTCTTCGGAGTGAGGTGCGGGACTTTGTGCATGCTTATGATGCTTATATACACGCCCAACATATTGGCTGTCCAGTCCTATACAATGTAGTTTGCTTTCTAAAAGAACTAGAAACTGAGAAGGACAATATTCTAAATGATTATTACAGAGATTATATTTTTGAGATGATGCACTTACATAGAGACCTGCGTCAACGTGATCAGCCGATGAAATTCCAAGAAGCTAATACCAAGCTCGCGCAAATTCGTCAATCTGGAGATAAGGCAAAAGAAGCATGGCGAGAGACCCATTCCGTTGTCCGTTTGGTCCAAGCGAAGTTCCAAAATATATACAGGAATTCCACTAAAGGGGAAGATGATGATTCTACCATGAAGAAAATGATCCCCCAAAGGCTGAGAATTTATTTCCGAGTCGAGCTGCAAGAATAAATCAGGGTTGCGAATGAAGTACGAGAATTGATTGAAGACTATGCTAAGAAGGGCTATTTTGGAAGTCGAAGACTGTATGGCTTGGCGTCCACCTTACGTGAACTGAAATTTTTCACTTTTGGAGCCCAATATGCAAATTTCAAGTGGATATCCCATACACTGGTGACACATATTACTATTCCTTCAAATCAATTGACAGAAAAGATGGCATCCAAAATGGCTGCCATGGACACCCAATCGGGGACGATAACCACGGACTCGACACATGGGTGTGAGAGAGCAAGGGGCAGTCCAATGGATTTAGATAGGGAAGAGGTGGCTAGCAACATTAAAGTCTTACGAACTTCTTTGGCACAGAGAGATCCTCCCCGTCTTGATTCCAGAGATTTTGAGGTTCCATTAACGCCCTCAGAAGGGATGCCCCCCAAGTCTGCGACGCAGAGGGATCCTCTCCGTCTTGATTCCCGAGATTTTGAGGTTCCATTATCACCCTCAGAAGAAATGCCTCCCAAGTCTGCGACGCAGGGGGATCCTCCCCGTCTTGATTCCCGAGATTTTGAAGTTCCATTATCGCCCTCAGAAGAAATGCCTCCCAAGTCTGCGACGCAGAGGGATCCTCCCAGTCTCGATTCCCGAGATCTTGAGGTTAAAGAATCATTATCGTCTTTAGCTCAAATGGTAAGCGACGAAGAGTTACATTCTGATGAAGAAGCAGATGCGATTATCCCTGCGAATATCCTGGATGTTCACATGGTGCGAGCCAGAGATGAGAAAACAAAGATGGCATCCAGAATGGCCGCACATGACCAACCATTATGTACGAGTCCCAGAGAGACCGACAGTGTTCCTGCAGATTGCCATCCTAATCAAACGGTCAACACATCAGAAGACACCATGGCAGGGCAAGTGGCCTACAACCAGCCAGCATCCAAACAATCTGCTACAAAAGTTGCTACAAGGCGGATTATTAGAAAAGATGGCATCCAAAACGGCAGTCCTGGACAATCAGCCGTCAACAATAGCCATCAAGTCGGCACATGGAAATAAGAGAGTAGAGGGCAGCCCAATTGAATTAGTTGGGGAAGAAGTAGCTGACAATAATATAGTCACAAAGCTCCAGGTCGGCAAAGATTCTCGACAAACTTCTTCGGCGCAGAGTGATCCACCCTCAGAAGAATGGTTTCCCGGGTCTTCTTCAATGCACAGGGATCCTCCCCGTCTCGATTTCCGAGACTATGATGTCCCAATATCGCCATTAGCAGAAACGTTGACATCCATATCCGAGTCTCTGGGTCCAACTTTGATGTTTTCCAGCTCTGAGTTGAAGACTGAAGCTCCAACAACCACGAGTCCTCCTATTAGGCCGACACCCGCTTTAGCATTGGAGGTAAATGATTCTGCGTCTGGGCCATTTACCAACAGTGAAGAACCAGGGACACTGGTGCAGGAACTGACAACCTTGTCCGACAAACTGCCGAAGGTACAGTCTGAAATAGACATGCAACTCCTGACCCCAGATGAGTATGCATTCTATTCAGGAAATGCAGTTCAGCATAAACCACTATCGCCGGATGAGACATATATCAACCACGATGCCAACACAAGCTTCTTACAAGATGAAGAGTCGCCGATTTATGATATCATTCTAGAATGGGACGATAGCGTTTCTCTGGAGCTGAGTTCAATGGATTATTCAGAAGATGAAGAGGATGCAGTTCTGCTTCAGCAGCAAGGATGGCCAGGTGGAGACAGAGGCGACCTGAGAGACGCCCAGATCCCTCTTCTCACACAGTTTGATTCTTTGACATCCGATGGCGATACATCCTTCATTGAATTCGAGAAAATTGGCTTTGACTCTACCATATATTCGATCACATCAGGCTTCTCTGATGCTGATTCGGCAGTCCTGGAATCAGACATTAACATCTCAGACGCTGTTCCAACAGTTCTGGAGTCACCCGCTAATGTCTCAGATGCTGTATCAACAGTTCTAAGACCGGTTCCCTGTGACCCTTCTGATGAACATGTGGGTCATATGAACAAGGCGACGCTCTTCGACAATGAATCACCAGAGCAAAATATGAAGCATCTCGCAACCACGAATGATGTGTTGTCACCAGTACCAGATGATCATGACCAGCCGAACCATAAATTATGTAATGGCAGTCCAGAAGATAGTCTCTGTGCACTGCCAATATCACATGGTCAACAGGAGGAGCCGTGCCATAATCACAATCAACAGTATGATGAGCACGAAGACGGCACTGTGATGAAGACAGAAAATAATGTCCGAATACATGTAATGCATGGCAGCAATATATATTTGGATACAGAACTACCTCCATTTGGGAGCAGCCCAGAACGCAGCCCATGTCATGTTCCCTTGCCAAGCTACCAGCCGAAAGGTTACCCACTAATGACCATGATGCCTGCACGGTCTAGAAATAAAGCAGGATCTCCAGAGAAATGGCCTTGGGATCCTGGGGGCAAGTGAGTCCGAATCAGACGTGGATCGCAATTACTAACTACAATGAAGAGATCTACAGCCATGGTCAGAGTATCATCAGACCCCATGGCAAACTATTAAGACCATTACTTGTCGCCAGAATGATGCGGGTTCCAGTATGGAAATGTACCTCCATGACTCACTGAACATAATCATATGCTTGTTCGCAACGTTTAAATGATGTTCACAGTTAATGCAGCAATGGGTGAATCCAACATTGGGGTTGCGTTGTCGGTAATGGATATCGGGCCAGCTGATATACTACACCGACATTGAACCACCATTTGTAGGTTGTACTGAGAATGCCGGGCCCCGGTTTCTCTTTCACTCGGCATTGATGTACATATTCCACGAAGCATAACACGCAGAACCCAGTCAATGGTTATCGGTCGAGTGGACCAAGAAGTGAATGTCAGCAGCTATTCACCATGGCCAGATTATACATAGTGCAGACCACCTCTACAATGTATCTGCCTCTACCGAAGGAACTTACGCTAACTACAACAGGCGTTCCGGATCAAAAACTTAACTGGTCACCCAATGGAGCCAAGACATTGGGCGGTGTAAACAAGCTGGCTAGACAATCATTTGACCGATACAATGGCGAAGACATTACCAGATATGACAGAAAATGGTAGTTGGATGATACGAGATGCTGAGAAATTCCATTCTGCCAGCCATCCATATGACGGTGCCTTCCTCGACCAAGTTACAAGTGTTCGTCAGTCATCCGATGTTCAGGATCCAATGCGTCGACTACAAGACTCTGCAACCGAGCCCACGGAGGCCTATGACGTAACAGAAGTCTTGTTGGAACGTGGACTGACTAATGACGATGGATGGACGAATTCTTCAACCCCCTCCAACAAGTCCCTTCTTTTCAAAGCTTGGGGGAATGTAGCGGTTTTAGGTCCCGAAGAGTACCGGTTATCCGGTTCGAGTGCACCCGAGGATGTGACGTCACTACCAGCTACCAAGAAGAGGAGAACAGAACTAAATCCCGACCGAACAAGACCTATTTGGCTGACATCTTGCTTTACCATGTATAATGACATCTAATATAGAATAAACCCTGTTAATAGACAATACAATGTCCTGTTTTGGTTTCATCCATGTCGGAGCCTAAGAAAGATTCATTGTAAATGCGTTCAGCATAGTTATGTTTTATATTTTATTTATTTTAGGGTCATCATCATGATCAATATGCGGCATACTATATTGGACATATTGAATTCGTGTCTACACGTCTGTCTACTTGAAATGTTCGTCCTGTGTACCGTATTGATGTGCTATATAGAACATATAAAGTATGTAGAAATCTTACTATTTCCATTATCCACAATGCCCAAGGAGGACAACTCTATTACAAAGAACTTATAAATTTATAATTCCACTGGTTATATTCTCGTGCTCATAATCAACCAGGGGGTTTACTATTATGGTTGTCCCAGTTCCGTAAGGGGCATGATTAAATTCATTTTAAATTATGAAATTTTGCGGAGAACCTCTTTTGTGATTATGGCCAATATATTGAAAGGAAATGGGCAGAACTTCGAGACAGAACTGAGATGAACCATAATATGTGTAGTCCAGGAGATCGGGAGGTAGTGTTGCTCATATTGACGGACAAGCTGCGACCATGTTATTTTTAATGTTTTAGGTATGGTAATGAAGAAAAATTATGATAGCAAGAACAAATTTGTAGCCTTCTTTGTTTTTTTGCGATTTTTGGGCATTTTTCTATGTTTTTAGCCCAAATTTTTCAATTTTTTTTTCAATTTGTAACCATTTCATTTTAGTATGATTTTGGTGATTAAGTTGAATAGTAATTGTGTTAATAATGTTAAGTAACTAATCGTGCTAAAAAAAATTGAAGAATTTCAATTTTTTTAAATTTTTTAACCATTTAAAAAACAAAAAATTATGCAAAATCGTCCAATACAACCATTTCGACATTAATTATTTTAATAGTGTTAAATAATTTACAATGTCTTCTACAATGTTTTTAAATGGATTTAAGAAGGTTTCTACTTGTTTTCTATGTTGAGGGGGGGGGGGGGTCTAATTCAAATCCAATTAAACATTGTACTGTTCAAAATTAGATAAATTTCTTAAGGCGTATGGTAGATATACGTAACTAGTTTTCAAAACTTATACATATGCCTTTCTATCATGTGCATTATGCACGCGAGTCGGATTTTAGAAATTAAATTATGATGAAAAACCCTGAATTTTGGGTGTGATCACATTTGTGGTCATAATATTCCCATTAGAGAGTGGATGGACATGGGGCATGCGACACTGTGCAGTATATATGTATATGACAAGCATGACATGAGACATTAGTATCTTTCTACTAAACTGTGCTTCCAGAGTTATCAGGAATAGAGTATCGGTGTTATTTCTTACCCAAATAAATTTTAAAACGGGGTATGTGGGTTAAAGGACCACTGGGAGATAATAGGATGTCCAATGACTCCTATATTTCTATCGTATCACAGTAAAGCTGTTTTTGTAAAATTGGCGCGGTTTACACGATCAAAGTTCGATTTTCTTTACAATATGTTACAAGCAACTAATTATATAGAGTTACGCTTCTTGAATTTGTGTAGGGAAACTCGAGTCAGCATAACAAATAAATCTGGCTGCTGATTGGTTGATTATCATTGAGAGAAATATGGAAGGGGTCTGGATGTTTTTATGCTGCTGATTTATGTGCAGTAAATGGAGTAGTTGTAGAAATGCAAGATTATCGTTTGAAAAAAAATACCGAAAAGTGCGCGTTTGTTGTCACATACTGGTGCAACGGATGACGTTCTACGGAAAAATTGACCACTTGAAGTTCAAATAGGCTTAACCCATGGCCGGAGGGACTTTTAGTTAACACTGTCATCTATGGAAAATAATTAGGTGTTTGTAACCTATAGATACGAAGCTTCGGTACATTAATTATTATTCATATATTACTATATTTAAATCAGACGTATCCATACAGTCGGTGTCGAAACAAAAACACGAATGTACCGATTATTCGTGACATTCAAGTTAAATGTTCAATAATAGTAAATTGTACTGTGACTGCTTCATTCAGCATGATGTTAATCAAGGTGTATTGTTATTAATAACAGTATACAGTAATATCGAAATAAGAAGAATCATGTGGCCCTGGGTACTTATCCCCCAGCGCTGTGGCAAACAAATTGACAATGTATTCTTAAACCCAAACATGTGGCGGTTTTTCATCCAATGTACCGAAGCTTCGTGCCATGTACCGAAGCTTCGTGACGTGTCAGAACTCCAGGAATATACCACCACAGGACATCATATGGCACCGATAACAAACGTTGAATGGTGACCAGAAACCCGGATATTAATAATTTCAGATCATAATTAGCATCGATATTAACCCATCGAGGAATATGTCATAATGACACACTATATTACACCATCCCTATATAACTGCTCCCTCTCTGACACAGGGCTACATGTAAGAAGATTATCGATGTCTACTTAATGAGACTATACAGTTCCGTCAAAATCTGGTGAAAAATGTGACCTCGCATCGTTAACCCCAAATCTGTGGCGATTTTTCATCCAATTTACCGAAGCTTCGTATTTGTACCGTCAAATGGCACCAAACGTTGAATGGTCACCATAAACTTCGATATCAGTCATTTCAGATCGTAACTATCATAGAAATATATATTAATCCATGGTGTAATTATGTCAAAATGACACACTATATTACACCCACCCTATATAACTGCTTTACTTCAGCCCTGACACAGTGCTACATACAAGACGTTTATCCATGTCTACTTTAATGAGAGTATACAGTTCTGTCAAAATCGGGCGAACAATTTGGTCTATAAATACCGCAGTGTGCCACATTTAATATAGACCAAAACAATAAACACCTTTCAACCCAAAGATAGTTACATTTTAATTGAAAAAATAGTCCAAGCATGAAAAGTTTATTTTTGCCGATATTTAAGTCGAATAGTCCAATATTTTTGGTGATGTCAGTGGTGAAAATAGTAACAATTAACCATGGTACATCAGACATGTTAGTATTCAATGTATAGAAGGCAGAATAGCCAATTTTGTACATCATCCACAACTTGTAATCGATTGCAGGACATGCTGGGGCAATGTTTACCATTTTCCATATTTTGGCAACCATTTTGGCCAAAGTAAGAATTTTGGGTCCATTGAGTTGGAATATTCATAAGTAATCATGTGCATCACTTACATTACAAAGTTATGTTCATTTCTTGTTAAAATATGACTAGAATCCCAATTGTGATGTTTTTGTGTGAAATTTTATACCGCATTCTGTAAATTCGTATTTTTGAGGGAAGGGGTAATAGGACCCCAAAAAGTGCATATTGAATTGCCCCAATGATCAGTTAATATACAAAATAAAGTCACATTACTCAACCAGTTCCAAACAGCATGAATCGATCTAGAAGATATTTGTAAAAAAAAGTTATATTTTCAACTTCCGGCGGCCATTTTGGTGGCCATCTTGGATGGTGAGTTTCAATTTTGCCCCAAAAAAGTGACATTATGTCTTACCTTCACGAAAATATATACATTTGTATACATTTTACAAGATTGTTACCGCTATAATTTGCATAAAACTGACTTAGAGTCTGGTCTGAAAAACAGCGGCCATGATGGACGCCATTTTGTCTGGAGTCAATATGGCCACTTTTTTTTCTTGTTAACATTGCTTAAAAGTTGAAGGACATAATAAGGAACAAAATGAGTGGGGAGAAGTTAAGTCACAAGGGGTGCAAGGGTACCAATATTCGCTCCCGAATACTAGTAGTACTATGACGTCGCCGGAAAATTCTTCTATTTTCGGTCGTCGGGTAGGTCAATAAAAACATGTTTTTCGCCAATTAAGCTACAAATTCACCACTGCTATCATGGATTTTCGTAATCTACATATATTTTACTACAAAATTAGACTGGATAGCACTTCTCCGTCAAAATGAGCA
Source organism: Siphonodentalium dalli (assembly GCA_032622095.1). NCBI lineage: Eukaryota > Metazoa > Mollusca > Scaphopoda > Gadilida > Siphonodentaliidae > Siphonodentalium > Siphonodentalium dalli. The sequence continues at coordinate 63,821,106 of CP136063.1, read as the reverse complement.
ACATTTGTTATTTCTTGGGGTCGATCTCCTGGACTAGTGGCTCTTATTGTTCAACCAATATCAACTGGATATATTTGGAGTGACTGTAAGATCATGGGTAGGATGTACATTTATTGTCTGCATGATCATGGATGGGGTGTGTGGATAAATAGTGAGTGATTGTATGGTTATGGGTAATGTGTATGGTATACATGGAATGACTATACTGCCATGATTGAAGTGTATATGCAAACCTGGAGTAAGCTGGGTGGACATTACTGTGTGTGTATATAGGGAGTGTCCTTGTGTAACGGATGGATGTATATGTATATATCTTGTGGATGTATTTACTATTATCATTGGTGGGTGTATAGGGATTAGCTGTATGATCATGTATGTCGTGTATGATTATACACTGCGTTGCTGAATTGTCATGTGTGAGGTGCATATGCAAGTATGGATGGTATGAGTGGTCGTGTGTGTGGGTTTTTGTATATCTGGAAGGGCTGAATGGCCAGTGGTGAGGTGTATATGTATACCTGGAGTGACGCTATGGTCTAGGGTGGGCTTTATATGTATATATCGAGTGGTTATATTAGTGACTGTGTGTGGACTATGTATACATGTAGTGACTGTATGGCCAATGGTGAGATGGGTAGGTGTACAAGGAGTGACTGTATGATCATAAATGTAATGGATATCTATACAGGGAGTGACTAAATTGTCATGTGTCAGGTGAATGAGTATACCTGGTGGTCCTGTTTAGCGACTCGTGGTGGTATGGTCATGTGTAGGTTATGCGGGTATACACACGTGTTGCTATATGGTCATGGGCGAGGTGTATGTGTATATAGCGAGTGGCTTTATGACCACGGATGATGTACATGGATGATGCACACATGGAGTGACTATACTAACATGGCTGGGTGTATTAGTATATCTGGAGTGGCTATTCGGCTATGGTGTGACAAATAGGGATACAGTCACTGCATGAAAAGCGAGATTTATAAAATATCAATGTTTCATAAATTTAGGACCCTGAATTTATGCATGCATTTATACATATTAAATTCGCCTTTCTTGGAACAATGCCGGAGGTCACTAGGGCTATTATATTGCCAGCGAACATGTATAGCAATGTAGTAAACATTTGATGTCACTTTAACACTATTGAGTCAAATGACATGCTGACAAATGTGATATAGATGTTATACCTCTATAGACACATGTCGTGTTTCCCACGTAAATGAATTAAAATGATTACAAACTAGAGGTCAGATTCCATGGAATCAGATATACTTCCATGGTATTCCATCCCATCCCATCCCATCCCATCCCGACCTGACCTTGGTCTTCAAAATGGTCAATCGAAGGTCAAATCGGGTAAAACAGACGGATTTCCACGAAATTTGATACCTAGGGGTACTTTTGTCCGGGGAGTCTTTTGGGCGGGTCAGGTCGTAACCCCGACCTGACATTGACCTTCTAAATGGTCAGTTCAAGGTCAAATCGGGTAAAACGAATGGATTTCGACGAAATTTGATACCAAGGAAAACTTTTGTCCGGGGAGTGTTTTGGACAGGTCAAATCGTGACAATATGTTACTTTTATAGCGGACATACCTATATAGTATATCGATGAGCATATTCATGCATTTGCCTTGCTTCTTGATAAGTCCGTTTGAATTTGCGTCTTGAAGAGAGGGTTGGAATTTGAGTAATATATATCACCCGTTACAACGTTATACTCTACCAGGGTGAAACCGTCCAATCTAAATCATTAAAAAGTGTACTAATCTTGCGTTTAGATACTACTTATCACATCCAGTCGTCGAAAAGTTTTTATCTCAATATATGATTTTCGGAGTAATTTTCCCCATGTGATCTTCGGTGGAATTTGCCAAATCTGAACCCACCCGACACAAACACTCCCTTGAGCAGGTTGCGTTTATAGTAGAGCGGTCAAATTTTGAAGGCATACCTACAGTATACCGGCTTACATGCTCCTGCGTGAAACTCGCTCCTACATTAGCCCGTTTGGATTTGGGGCTAAAAAATCGACTAGTGATAGACTACATAAGTATACATTTTAATGATATATAGCGTTGTCACGAGTAAACCGTTCCATCTGAAAATTAGAAAATCGCACTCTGGATGCGCGTTAATACTAGCCATCAGATGTACGCGTCAAAAAAAATTATCTCGATGTTTGAATTTTCACCCCTTTGCAATTTTCGTGGAATTTTCCTAAAGTCTCAACCCACACTGACACACATTCTCCGTTGGGCATGTTACATTTATAGTATAGCCGTCAAACTTCTGGGACGTACATAAAGTATGTCAATGTACATTCTACGACATTATCTTGCTCTTTAACCATAATAATTCCATACCCCGTAACACGGAAAGCACTGGGTAAAAACATGTTTAGGCGGTATATTCGAGTAAGAATTACTCGTCCAATTCGGAATATGCAATAAAAAATTTAGAGCTCTGTACTTATAAAAAAAAAAACAAAAAAACAAAAAAAAAACCTTGGTTTATTCATCCTGGTGTGTAGTGTGTCCCTATTTATGGGCGGTAACTCTTCAGGGAAAGCGCGGACACAAGTTTTTATGCCCGTGGGCAGTAGTGCATATCGAGATGTGCATACGGTCTAATTTTCGATGCTCTGCTTCTTATAATTTCCGAGATAATAAAATGCCATTTTTTCAAATAAAGGGAGATAACTCCTCGGTGAAAGCGCGGACAAAATCGTTATGGGCCATATGGTTAGAACCCATGTACCCCAACATACTTACCAAGTTTTAGTGTCCTACTTCTTGTACTTTTCGAGTAATAGTGATTACAAAAGTGTCAAGTATAATAATAATAATAATAATAATAAGAATAATAATAATGAAAAATAATCGCAAAAGGGCCATAACTCCGCCAAGAAACATTGGGCGGAAATCCGGATACCACTATATCTAGTAAACCTTCGATGCCTACATTCGCTAGAGATTTCGCGTTCCTACTGCAATCAGTTTCTGATTATTTCGAAATAAACGGAAAACGACCTCAGTAGAAAAACAATATACTTCCTTGGTTACACCATGGAAGTATAATAATAGGGCAAATCTTGAGCTGAATAAATCGCAGTTAAGGGACGGAAAATATGAAGTAGGATGATTATGTCTTTCCCTTAACATGTGTAGGTTGATCTCAAGTGTTTGGAAGTGACCCCACCCCTGCCTCGAAATTGGGTGACGTGATTGGGAAATTGTCAAACCAGGCCCAAAATGCGAATTTTGAGAGCCCGTAACTCCGTTATTTTCCAATGGATTTAAAAATTGTTTTGAGTATTGTGATCAGCTACTTACATTGATTAGTTGTTTTAAATTTTGTCTGATTCAGAGACGAATAACATTTTGTTTATTGGAAAGAATACGGGCCCACATTCAAAGTTTGAGGGCCCAAATCTCCGTCATTTTTTAACGGATTTACAATCTGTTTTCAGTTTTATGATCAACGTGTATGGTAGATGTTATATATCAAGTTTCATCTGATTCGGAGACGAAATAAATTTTGGTACCTCGGACCACCCCTCCCCTGACCCACAACACTGAACCGACACTTGCAAAATATGGCACTTCGCCTGCTCTCTTCAGACCGCACGCACTGCGATATCAGATAACATCCTAAGTTCGACATCTTCGGAGGAGCTGTGTACACAAGCATATGGGCCCAAATTTGCATTGTTTGAAGGCCCACAACTCTATCATTTTTCAATGGATTTTCGAAATTCTTTCAGTTTCTAGATCGGTTGGCGGTATGGATGTTATATTCCAAGTTTCATCCGATTCGGAGAAGAATAACAAATTGGTACCCCGGACCACCCCTCTCCTGACCCACAACACTGAACCGACACTGGCAAAATTTGGCTCATCGCGTGCTCTCTTCTGACCGCACGCATTGGCGTATCAGATGACATCCAAAGTTTGACATCTTCGGAGGAGATGTGGTCACAAGCACATGGGACCAAATTGCAAACTTTGAGGGCCCGTTACTCTTGCATTTCATCTCGGATTTCAAAAATCTTTTCCTATATGGGTTTGTTTTCGTTCAGGGAATCTATATACTTCAATAGATAAATGTTAATGAAAAAAAAAAAATTCGAAAATTTTGCCCCCCACCCCAGTGTAAAAATATATGTCCAACCCTCTCAAATTTTCTTCCTTGGACTAAGCTGACAACGGTCAATACGACTACAAAAACCAAATGCAGTATTCTGGAATAATACGGAACAGAGTACAATAAAATAGAGGTTTGCCAACTATGGGCGGTAACTCTTCAGGGAAAGCGCGGACACAAGTTTTTATGCCCGTGGGCAGTAGTGCATATCGAGATGTGCATACGGTCTAATTTTCGATGCTCTGCTTCTTATAATTTCCGAGATAATAAAATGACATTTTTTCAAATAAAGGGAGATAACTCCTCGGTGAAAGCGCGGACAAAATCGTTATGGGCCATATGGTTAGAACTCATGTACCCCAACATACTTACCAAGTTTTAGTGTCCTACTTCTTGTACTTTTCGAGTAATAGTGATTACAAAAGTGTCAAGTATAATAATAATAATAATAATAATAAGAATAATAATAATGAAAAATAATCGCAAAAGGGCCATAACTCCGCCAAGAAACATTGGGCGGAAATCCGGATACCACTATATCTAGTAAACCTTCGATGCCTACATTCGCTAGAGATTTCGCGTTCCTACTGCAATCAGTTTCTGATTATTTCGAAATAAACGGAAAACGACCTCAGTAGAAAAACAATATACTTCCTTGGTTACACCATGGAAGTATAATAAAGCATATTTGAAGGAAACAATTCTTAAATTAAAAATAAGCTCATAACTATTTGTATTCAACAACATTACCATTTTGAGTCAAAACTGTACCGTAAGAGACGGAAAATGAAATGATATAATTTTTTCGGTTGGCAGCCATGTAGCTTTGTATAGTGTTATTTAGTTATTAGCTCAACTTACTTTGTAAGTTTGAGCTATTGCCATGGTTTGGCGTCCGTCGTCCGTGTGTGCGTGTATGCGTGTGTCCGTGTGTGCGTGTGTCCGTCAACAATTTCCTTTGGCGCTGGCTACAGGTCATACCTTTGGCAGCCATCTTGGATTTCAAAATTCAATCCATTGGCGCGGGCTACAGGTCGTACTGTTTGTCTGATCATCACGAAATTTGTCATGGATGTTAATATTGACATGTAGATGGGAACGAGTGATTTTGGGGTCGTTCGGTCAAAAAACATGGCCACCAGCAGCCATCTTGGATTTAACTCTTTGCATGACTAAATCCTTTGGCACGGGCTACAGGTCGTAGCTTTGGTCGGAACTTCATGAAATTTGTCAAGGATGTTAACAATGACACGTAGATCGGAACGAGTCATTTTGGGGTCGTTCGGCTGAAAAACATGGCCGCCAGCAGCCATCTTGGATTTTACTCTTTGCATGACTAAATCCTTTGGCACGGACTACAGGTCGTAGCTTTGGTCGGAACTTCATGAAATTTGTCATGGATGTTAATAATGACATGTAGATCGGAACGAGTCCTTTTGTGGTCAATTGGCCAAAAAACATGGCCGCCAGCAGCCATCTTGGATTTTACTCTTTGCATGACTAAATCCTTTGGCACATGTTAGACATTTCAATTAGCACCTTTCCTATTCCTCCATTTACTGTCAACCATTAAATTATTCCCCTACCTAAGTTGAGCTACAGTGTCATTGACACTTTTATTGGGTCATTAAGCCAAAAAACATGACCGCCAGCTGCCATCTTGGATTTTACTCTTTGTATGACTAAATCCTTTAGCACGGGCTACAGGTCGTACCTTTAGTCTGATCATCGTGAAATTTGTCATGGCTGTTGAAATTGGAATGTAGATGGGAACGAGTCATTTTGGGGTCATTCAGCCAAGAAACATGACCGCCAGCTGCCATCTTGAATTTTACTCTTTGTATGACTAAATCCTTTAGCACGGGCTACAGGTCGTACCTTTGGTCTGATCATCATGACTTGAAACATATTTTATTTGCAAAATATACAAAAGGGATTGGGGCACAAGTTTTTGCAACTTATGAAGCCCCTCTCCTAATAAAATATTGTAACACACATGTGATCAAGATGACGGTACAAACTTATTTACATGGTGAGAAGTTATGGGAGATATAGTGTGTCCAACATGAGATTGCTTCTTATCTGTGAAAAAATTTGTATTTGAAGAATGTCACTACGTTATTAATGTTGGAATGATTGACAAGTGCCAATGTATTATCTATTCTAAGTACTTTTATGTTGGTTGTAAAATATAATGGTACACTTGATTCGTTCTCTGTTTTGTTATTGTTGTGCTCTGAAAGGCAATACAGATGATAAATCAGAATGAGATGTTTGAATGGGAGGTTTGTCCACTTGTGAGGTAAAAGTTGAAATTCCGGAAGCAAGTATAGATTCGCAAATAAGATAAATATAATCATTAGGGGTCAAAACGCTTAGTCGCTGCAATATATTGCTGTGTGATGGAAAATATTTTCGCATTTTGTTGGGACGAGGGATAAGGTATTCCACACATGAGTTCTGAAATATGGCTTACTTTGATATTTTCGCGGGCTAGTTTCTCAAAGAGAACTGAGCGCTCACGTTGGTACAATGGGCACATGAAGAAATAGTGATAGGCGTCTTCAGATCGATTTCCACATGATCATGCGGGGCTGTCATCGATATAATTATTGAACATATCACATCGGAGTTCACTGCAAAAATTACGCATGCTACAATGAAAAATGTGGTATTTTCTGCGTCCAGCATAGAAATGTAGAGGGGGGCTGATTGTGGGATCTATATGATACAAGTTGGTTTTAAAGGTAGAAGATGTATCAGCATCGGTGATTACTTTGGGAAGCTTATTCCATTCTAACACCATCGCTGGGAAAAAAGACTGTTTGAAGTGTTCAGTATTGCAATAGTATGAGTAATATTTACCGGAGCGTCTCCAATTATAATCTGCAACCTCGTGTGATCTGGGGGGGGGGGGGAGTGTATTGGCTAGATAAGAGGGGGCTAGATTATTGATTATTTTATAGAGTGCCTGCAGTTTATGTAGTTGACGTCGTTTATTGAGTGATGGCCATCCGACCTCCTGTAATACCGTGTTGTCCGAAGCAGAACGGGTGATACCACTGACTATCCGTCCAGCGTCGACATGAAGCCAGTCAAGCTTCTCTAACATATAATTTGAGGCATTGTCCCAGACGGCGTCTGAATAATCAAATAAGGGTAAAATATATGTTTTGTAAATAATTTCAATGGTTTTCCGGTTGAGTTGATATTTAATCCGTCGGAGTTGAGACAGACGTGAGGCAATTATTTTGACAGACCCTTCAATGTGTGCGTTCCAATTGAGATTTGATTGGAGTTCCAGACCTAAGTGTATATGCTTGTCCACGAAGTTGATTGAATTTCCTACGAAATTGAGGTTTGGTTTCACTGTTGAGGGCGCAACTAGTGAAAAGGACATGCCAACTGTTTTAGTTGGGTTGAAACTGACCAACCAGTTTTGGGACCACGCTGTAATTTTGTCTAAATCGCTGTTCATAGTATGTTCAAGTATATTAAGATCAAAGTGACTGTTCGTGAGGCAAGTATCGTCGGCATACATTCTCGTTATTGATTCAATACCGTCGGCTAAATCATTTATATAGACTAAGAACAAAAATGGTCCCAGGATAGACCCTTGTGGAACTCCCGCTGGGATGACCTCGTATTTTGAAAATGTGTCATTGATTAGGACCCTCTGCGTCCGATTTTCTAGGTAGTTTTCTATCCAATTTAAAATATTTCCTTCTAATCCATAAGCATTTAATTTGTGTATCAGTCCCCTGTGCCAAACCCTCTCAAAGGCTTTGGAAATATCACAGAATATAGAACATGTAAGTAGTCCTTTGTCAAGGGATTGGCACAGGTTGTGATATAGGTCTAATAGTTGGTATGTTGTACTATGACCTGTGAGAAATCCTGACTGATGGAAGTATAAAAGTTCATTTTCAATGAACAATTTACTAATCTGTTTCAAAACCACTTTCTCAAAAACTTTAGCCACACATGGTAGAAGGGAAATTAGTCGGTAATTTTTGGCTTCCGCTGGATCATCTTTTTTGAAAATCGGGATCACGTTTGCTGCTTTCCAGGACTCGGGGGAATTTCTCTGATTTGATAGATTTCCTGAATAGAAGGACGAGTGGGCGAGCTATTGATCATCATGAAATTTGTCATGGCTGTTGAAATTGGAATGTAGATGGGAACGAGTCATTTTGGGGTCATTAGGACAAAAAACATGGCCGCCAGCGGCCATCTTTGAATTCTAAATTTAATCCATTAGCACGGGCCACAGGTCGTACTCTTTGCCTGATCATCATGAAATTTGTCATGAATGTTAATATTGACATGTAGATGGGAACGAGTAATTTTGGGGTCATTCGGCCAAAAAACATGGCCACCAGCAGCCATCTTGGATTTTACTCTTTGTATGATTAAATTCTTTAGCACGGGCTACAGGTCGTACCTTTAGTCTGATCATCATAAAATTTGTCATGGATGTTAACAATGACATGTAGATGGGAACGAGTCATTTTGGGGTCATTCGGCCGAAAAACATGGCCGCCAGCAGCCATCTTGGATTTTACTCTTTGTATGATTAAATCCTTTAGCACGGGCTACAGGTGGTACCTTTAGTCTGATCATCATAAAATTTTTCATGAATGTTAATAATGACATGTAGATGAGAACGAGTTATTTTGGGGTAATTACGCCAAAAAACATCGCCGCCAGCAGCCATCTTGGATTTTACTCTTTGTATGACTAAATCCTTTAGCACGGGCTACAGGTGGTACCATTAGTCTGATCATCATAAAATTTGTCATGAATGTTAATAATGACATGTAGATGAGAATGAGTCATTTTGGGGTCATTCGGCCAAAAAACATGGCCGCCAGTGGCCATCTTTGATTTCAAAATTCAATTCATTAGCTTAGTTTAAACATATTTATTTGTCTAATTTATGTAACATATTTTATATGACACAAACATTTTATATACAGACAATGGGATTGGAGGACAAGTGCTGACTCACTTATGGGTACCCCCTCTCCCATATGTTATTACACTGAAAAATAAAATAATTAGTAATTCATTAGCACGGGCTATAGGTCGTACTGTTCGTCTGATCATCATGAAATTTGTCATGGATGTTAATATTGACATGTAGATGGGAACGATTAATTTTGGGGTCATTCAGCCAAGAAACATGACCGCCAGCTGCCATCTTGAATTTTACTCTTTGTATGACTAAATCCTTTAGCACGGGCTACAGGTCGTACCTTTGGTCTGATCATCATGACTTGAAACATATTTTATTTGCAAAATATACAAAAGGGATTGGGGCACAAGTTTTTGCAACTTATGAAGCCCCTCTCCTAATAAAATATTGTAACACACATGTGATCAAGATGACGGTACAAACTTATTTACATGGTGAGAAGTTATGGGAGATATAGTGTGTCCAACATGAGATTGCTTCTTATCTGTGAAAAAATTTGTATTTGAAGAATGTCACTACGTTATTAATGTTGGAATGATTGACAAGTGCCAATGTATTATCTATTCTAAGTACTTTTATGTTGGTTGTAAAATATAATGGTACACTTGATTCGTTCTCTATTTTGTTATTGTTGTGCTCTGGAAGGCAATACAGATGATAAATCAGAATGAGATGTTTGAATGGGAGGTTTGTCCACTTGTGAGGTAAAAGTTGAAATTCCGGAAGCAAGTATAGATTCGCAAATAAGATAAATATAATCATTAGGGGTCAAAACGCTTAGTCGCTGCAATATATTGCTGTGTGATGGAAAATATTTTCGCATTTTGTTGGGACGAGGGATAAGGTATTCCACACATGAGTTCTGAAATATGGCTCACTTTGATATTTTCGCGGGCTAGTTTCTCAAAGAGAACTGAGCGCTCACGTTGGTACAATGGGCACATGAAGAAATAGTGATAGGCGTCTTCAGATCGATTTCCACATGAGCATGCGGGGCTGTCAGCGATATAATTATTGAACATATCACATCGGAGTTCACTGCAAAAATTACGTATGCGACAATGAAAAATGTGGTATTTTCTGCGTCCAGCATAGAAATGTAGAGGGGGGGGGGGGGCTGATTGTGGGATCTATATGATACAAGTTGGGTTTAAAGGTAGAAGATGTATCAGCATCGGTGATTACTTTGGGAAGCTTATTCCATTCTAACACCATCGCTGGAAAAAAAGACTGAAGTGTTCAGTATTGCAATAGTATGAGTAAAATTTACCGGAGCGTCTCCAATTATAATCTGCAACCTCGTGTGATCTGGGGGGAAGTGTATTGGCTAGATAAGAGGGGGCTAGATTATTGATTATTTTATAGAGTGCCTGCAGTTTATGTAGTTGACGTCGTTTATTGAGTGATGGCCATCCGACCTCCTGTAATACCGTGTTGTCCGAAGCAGAACGGGTGATACCACTGACTATCCGTCCAGCGTCGACATGAAGCCAGTCAAGCTTCTCTAACATATAATTTGAGGCATTGTCCCAGACGGCGTCTGAATAATCAAATAAGGGTAAAATATATGTTTTGTAAATAATTTCAATGGTTTTCCGGTTGAGTTGATATTTAATCCGTCGGAGTTGAGACAGACGTGAGGCAATTATTTTGACAGACCCTTCAATGTGTGCGTTCCAATTGAGATTTGATTGGAGTTCCAGACCTAAGTGTATATGCTTGTCCACGAAGTTGATTGAATTTCCTACGAAATTGAGGTTTGGTTTCACTGTTGAGGGCGCAACTAGTGAAAAGGACATGCCAACTGTTTTAGTTGGGTTGAAACTGACCAACCAGTTTTGGGACCACGCTGTAATTTTGTCTAAATCGCTGTTCATAGTATGTTCAAGTATATTAAGATCAAAGTGACTGTTCGTGAGGCAAGTATCGTCGGCATACATTCTCGTTATTGATTCAATACCGTCGGCTAAATCATTTATATAGACTAAGAACAAAAATGGTCCCAGGATAGACCCTTGTGGAACTCCCGCTGGGATGACCTCGTATTTTGAAAATGTGTCATTGATTAGGACCCTCTGCGTCCGATTTTCTAGGTAGTTTTCTATCCAATTTAAAATATTTCCTTCTAATCCATAAGCATTTAATTTGTGTATCAGTCCCCTGTGCCAAACCCTCTCAAAGGCTTTGGAAATATCACAGAATATAGAACATGTAAGTAGTCCTTTGTCAAGGGATTGGCACAGGTTGTGATATAGGTCTAATAGTTGGTATGTTGTACTATGACCTGTGAGAAATCCTGACTGATGGAAGTATAAAAGTTCATTTTCAATGAACAATTTACTAATCTGTTTCAAAACCACTTTCTCAAAAACTTTAGCCACACATGGTAGAAGGGAAATTAGTCGGTAATTTTTGGCTTCCGCTGGATCATCTTTTTTGAAAATCGGGATCACGTTTGCTGCTTTCCAGGACTCTGGGAATTTCTCTGATTTGATAGATTTCCTGAATAGAAGGACGAGTGGGCGAGCTATTGATCATCATGAAATTTGTCATGGCTGTTGAAATTGGAATGTAGATGGGAACGAGTCATTTTGGGGTCATTAGGACAAAAAACATGGCCGCCAGCGGCCATCTTTGATTTCTAAATTTAATCCATTAGCACGGGCCACAGGTCGTACTCTTTGCCTGATCATCATGAAATTTATCATGAATGTTAATATTGACATGTAGATGGGAACGAGTCATTTTGGGGTCATTCGGCCAAAAAACATGGCCACCAGCAGCCATCTTGGATTTTACTCTTTGTATGATTAAATTCTTTACCACGGGCTACAGGTCGTACCTTTAGTCTGATCATCATGAAATTTGTCATGAATGTTAATATTGACATGTAGATGGGAACGGGTAATATTGGGGTCATTCGGCCAAAAAACATGGCCACCAGCAGCCATCTTGGATTTTACTCTTTGTATGATTAAATTCTTTACCACGGGCTACAGGTCGTACCTTTAGTCTGATCATCATAAAATTTGTCATGGATGTTAACAATGACATGTAGATGGGAACGAGTCATTTTGGGGTCATTCGGTCGAAAAACATGGCCGCCAGCAGCCATCTTGGATTTTACTCTTTGTATGATTAAATCCTTTAGCACAGGCTACAGGTGGTACCTTTAGTCTGATCATCATAAAAATTTTCATGAATGTTAATAATGACATGTAGATGAGAACGAGTCATTTTGGGATCATTCGGCCAAAAAACATGGCCGCCAGCAGCCATCTTGGATTTTACTCTTTGTATGACTAAATCCTTTAGCACGGGCTACAGGTGGTACCATTAGTCTGATCATCATAAAATTTGTCGAATGTTAATAATGACATGTAGATGAGAATGAGTCATTTTGGGGTCATTCGGCCAAAAAACATGGCCGCCAGTGGCCATCTTTAGATTTCAAAATTCAATTCATTAGCTTAGTTTAAACATATTTATTTGTCTAATTTATGTAACATATTTTATATGACACAAACATTTTATATACAGACAATGGGATTGGAGGACAAGTGCTGACTCACTTATGGGTACCCCCTCTCCCATATGTTATTACACTGAAAAATAAAATAATTAGTAATTCATTAGCACGGGCTATAGGTCGTTCCTTTGGTCACATCATCATGAAATTTGTCGTGGATGTTAACAATGACATTTAAATGGGAACGAGTCATTTTGGGGCCATTCGGTCAAAAAATATGGCCGCCAGCAGCCATCTTGGATTTTACTCTTTGTATGACTAAATCCTTTAGCACGGGCTACAGGTCGTACCTTTAGTCTGATCATCATAAAATTTGTCATGGCTGTTGAAATTGACATGTAGATGGGAACGAGTCATTTTGGGGTTATTCGGCATTAAAACATGGCTGCCAGCAGCCATTTTGGATTCTACTCTTTGCATGACTAAAGCTATCAAATGTTTTTGAATTGTTGGAAAACATAGCCGCCAGCAACCATCTTAGATTTTACTTTTATATACATGTATATATATATCTTTTCATGTTGATAAACTAGTATTAGACATTCAACTTTCCACATTCCTAATCACTCCATCGACAGTAACACATTAAATTATTCCCTTTCCAAGTTGAGCTACAGTGTCATTGACACTTTCATATTTATTATCGGATACATTCATAAAATTGAATATACCAACATCTCGGATCACTATAAGGTATTATACCATTAAGATCAACTTAACAAATAGTTATACTATCAACAGGTAGTGTGTACACAGCTTGTACACAGTCAAAATGTACTTTGCTTGAGTAATGTGAAGAATCTGGAAAAGACAAATGGTTAGCATGGAGACATGTACTATTATATAAAGACATTGAAACAACAAAAACATTTTGCCATCGCGGAATATGAGAGGTTTGTATCGTGGTAACGTGTGTGACAAAGTCATGTTCAACTTTGTCACAAACATTACTGCCAGACAAAGCTATCCTAATCAGCGATAACAATACTTTTTTTGCTTTATCAATGTCTATATGTAAATACATGTACATGTCCATTTGTTGACCATTTCCCATATCAAATTGTCAACATTGCTTAAACAAAGTACATTTTAACTGTGTACAAACTGTGAAAATGTCATAAATATGTCACACACGTGCACCGAAGCCCCATGATTTGCAGTAATTAAACTTAACTCAAATTTATGTGAAAATGGCTCCCTATCACTGTTTTGTCGGATAGGGACAAACATTTTATTTTCATGAAGAATATAGAAAAAGTTATATACAAGCATCCAAACAATAATGAAAAATATATATACAACACCTATAACAAAATACATTCTTTACACACATTGTTGCAGGCCAGAAAAAACACCACAGATGAAGTTATCGAAGCAACTTCATCCGCCCGAAACAATTATTCATATAAAACGAGAGGCCGATCACGATCGGCAGATGTTTAACCCATACCTTGGCGATAGCGATTAGCTATTTTTATAAATTTTATAAATCCTTACATCAACCTTTTCATGAGTGCTAAAGTTTCAACAATTCACACTTTAAATATTTTTCACATGATCACTATATTGTTATCACATTGTGTCAACAGGATTGGCGGAGGATGTTAATATTTTTAAGCAAATAAACCAAACGACCCTCACTATGCAGGTTAGGGGTGTGTTCTCATCAACTATGCCTAGAACTACATGTATAAACATAATCAATGGAAATATTTGAGTTACCAAATCGGATAGAATAGGGTTAATCTTACCCAAACTAATGAACTGATAAACACAAAATAGTCTATACAAAGCATGTCATTGGATTTAGAAACCCATACAATAAGTCAGTCTCAAGAATACCAGCACCATTAATATTACCCTGAAGCCCAAATGCAATTGAGGGAATTTCAAAATAAGACATTTCCTCTAATGATGAATATATAATTGGTGATTTATTGAAACCCTTACTGAACCTGGATCAAAGTGAAATGGATAATATTATATTTGTCTATCGCATAATATGTGTCTATGGAATGTAGACAACAATGTCTGTAAAACATCCCTACAAAGTAACAATGGACTATTCCAATTTAATATTTTAGAATAGGTGTCCTATAGTGTTTACATAAACTTTAGTAATGAACCTGTTTCAGTAAAGGGGTTAACTTAATATTGCACAGAAAACAGAACTCCACCAGATAGCCATCAATCAATTTGACATTAATATGATAACAAATCCTGCCAGCCAACAGCACCACTATCAGGCTGTATAGCATGTCCCTAGTGACAATTAACTCATTTCAATTACACACATGGTCTGCGAGATATGTTCTCTTAAAATTCCCAGCAGTAATTACTTGAATTATAAAGGGTCATAACTCTGTTAAAATATATCGGATCAAACCCATATTCGAACTCGATCTGTATTTAGGGGTGATAAATTCATATACCAAATTTGGTGCTGATCAGATGAAAAATGTTTTGAGTCATAGCAGCTTGGGTGAATTCTAAGTAAACATAAGAGTGAAAAGGGTTAATTAAACAATACCAAAAACCATACAGACGAAGAACATGCTAAGAAAAACCTAGGTAAGAAATATGAGGCAGATCAGAAGAAATATGTTCAACTTATTTAATTGGATAGCATGTGTGTAAAGGGTTAATTATTTTCTAAACCGATCAACCAATCAATACAAAAAACTATACAGATGAGGGGCATGTCATCATAAACCTACATATCAAATATGAACACAATCGGACAAAATATACTTCGGTTTTAGCATCGGAGTTTTGTTTTTTTAATTTTATTTTTTTTAAAAGGTCATAACTCCTTTAAAATAAATCGGATCAAACCCATATTCGAACTCGATCTGTATTTTGGGCTCTGAAACTCGCATACCAAATTTGGTTCCGATCGTATATAAAAATTTTGAGTTATCGCACCATGCGTAAAGTGTCCACGGACAGACAGACAGACAGACAGACGGACGGACGCACGACGAGTGGTCAATCCGGACGTCGACATTATGTTTACCATACTATGGTATGGTTAAACATAAAAACAATATATAAACATCAATATAAACTACATTTCACAAATATAAAATAAATGTACATATATACATGAATAATCAATTATGAAAACTGTAGAATCCTTATTACTTATAGTAATAATAATAAGCCATGGCAATAGCTCAAACTTACAAAGTAAGTTGAGCAAATAATACTGATGGCAATTTCACTCAATGTTCCAATGCCAAATAATAGTGATCGTTGGGAATTTTCTTCAAAATTAATAAGCTCGCTGACACTGTTAGGCACATGAGAGTATCATTGTTTTTACAGCTTAACTAACATGTAAAATGCAGTAATGCCCTAATTAATTGACTTCTTAACCACACGCTGAGAGCAACAAGCCATATTTCCGACTAAATTCAGAAAAGTTACCCATAATTCTGCTGTGGTTATGCCTTATGGGGTCAATTACTTATGACATTACTGTAGTTACAATTTAAAATTAAATGACACACAAGGCAAGAAAGAGATAATTAGATCTTCTACATGTAGCTGAAGGCATATCGAAGCCTAAATGTAATGTTCCCAAATCAGCCAAAATTATAACAAAAGAGACTCAAGTGATATTCCCCATTCAAGTGTGGTAATTATTACCATATGGATAATCGTGTGAATTCATTTAATATTTTATAACATTTAATATTTTATAACATTAAAGGTGGCTTATTTATATTTATATTTATTATATAGTTACCGGGGTATAAAATATTAGATCTGAATCGAAGATTCCTGTCCGGAAATGCTTCTATCGATTAATATTCATTTTATTTCGAATATTTTCTGGTCTAAAAAGGTGTGGTTAATAGTGGTTACTGTTAACAGAGACCAGAAATTTTATGGTGTAATTTTGTCACAAATAATCATTAATTAGACGCATTATCGCTTACAGATATAGGATAAAACAATACAACCAATTAATCTGGGTCATTTGACGTTTGGTACATAGCCATAGGAACAGCCTAATGCTCTCTATCACTATATGGTATCACCATAAAAATGGACAAATAAACGGGCCCAATAAAATATTCGAAATAAAATCAATATTAATTGATAGAAGCCTTTCCGGACAGAGGTCTTCAGTTCATATTTATTATTTTATACCCACGCAACTATTTCAAATTTGTTATTTAAAGAGATAATTCATCTTTAATATCTAATCATAGCTCACCATGAGTCGGTTCCTTTCTATATGTGTGGCATTTTTAGAATGTGAAATTTGTTATTTAAAGAGATAATCCATCTTTAATTGCATATGGCAATGTGCTCATTTCAATTGTGAGATCCATGTATTGTCAACCCCAATTTATTATTTAGGAGTTTGACTATTTTCAAGTGACCTAACTTCAATCCTTGAGGAAACCACTGACACTGCACTATAATTGGATACCAGCACATGTCTGTCTAGCGAAGACGTTGATCAATCCAGTCCAGTGTGTACAAATGTTTATTACATTTATCAGACATTTCAACTGGCAACAAATATTTTGAGAAGTTGCATAGATTTTTTCTACGTAAACAGAACTAGAGTTGATATTGATCTGATGTGGAGGTGTAATTTTGATTTCTACTTTAGTCACGTTTGTGACATTTATAAGTCATTGAATCTCTTTAAATTTCAAATGTATTCTAACAATCACAATAAACATTAAATAAATTGTATCTCTCGACATGTAATATAGATCGTGGATGATACATCTGAGATTGGCACACAAATATACATTTATGGTATCGTACAATATATATTTATAGTATCGTATATCACTTTAACCAAATTGGGTAATTATGATCTTGTCTTATTTTCCAGCCATACCAGCTCGAATGAATCTATAGTAATGCTCTAATTAATCGACTCCTTAACCACAGCAGAATTATGGGTAACTTTTCAGGATTTAGTCGAAAATATGGTTTGTTGCCATTCATCGGAAAGCTCTCGCCGAGAGCATTCCAATGACTGGCAACAAGCCATATTTCCCCATGAAATAGCCTTTGTATTAGAAACCACGAAAATTGAGGCCAACGAAACACAGTATATGATATATCTACATGTAAGCTTAAAAATGCAGACTGTTTGAGAAAAAATTTCCATGCCCCGAGATTTCTAATTGCAATGATTTAAAATATTATGGCTGTTAAGAAAAGCACAGGAGATACACATTTGTATCCACATACCAGCATATGCATTTTGAACATTGGCAGTAAATTAAATGTTGAGATCATCAAATAAAAAATATAACTACAAAACCTATAATCAACTATGACTTCATGTTTTAAATGTCAATATCTGGCCAGAAAGACATCATCAGTTACTGAGTTCATTCTTAATATCTGTGGTCCCTGAATCCATTAAATAATAATCTTGGGTGCCGAAATGTGTGCTCAAACGCGGACTGCATCTTTCATTGATATATGCCATTATACAAGAAATGTGCTGGTGAGAAAAGTGAAACAATTCTACTGAATTTTAACTTTTGAAGGAATGGTTTACTATATTCAATACATCATTCGTCATCTGTTAACAACAAATAGTCTCATTATTTCACATTGACAAGTCTGTGAACAGCACAATTTTGAATGCATTCATATTCCAACAACATCAGTTGTTAATATAGAGCACAAACATCAGTTGTTAATATAGAGCACAAACATCAGTTGTTAATATAGAGCACAAACATGTTTCTTTAGACAAAATAATTGCCTTTGTCGTTGTCTGTAAATTAGCACATGCTTTTTAATCGTCATGCAGTAATTGTGAGTTTGACAAACCATGTGTCATGTGCCAGTATCAATAACTTTATACATGCTGGTCTCTCGAATGATTGCTAATCATTGAAACAGTGTTATCACAAACCATTGCATTTGAACTCCTTTTTGGTAGGTACGTTATTGATTAATTGTGTCATTTTCACCGCTAGGCCATACACTAGGTACATTATTAACTCCAGATAAAAAAAAGTCTATTCAATATCTAAAAAAAAAAAACATTTGTTACTTTGATATGTTCACATGGCTCATGGTAGGTTTAGTTATTGTCATTTTCCGGATGAAGTTTTTGTTATTTTAAAATTTAAATAAAATCACTACATGTACCTTCGCACACAGTCGTGTGTTATTATGCTTAACGTCAGACGATCATTGCTTCCTAGTACAAATTAGTTATTTTTGGTTATGATTATAAGAACCGGAAGTTGCGCAGTGTAACGCACACATTCGAAAGACACTGTACAATCAACAATATCGATTATAAGAACAGCCAGCATCAACAAGACAGTGGCTGTTACTTCATTACACTGATGACTAATTAAACATTCTCATTGATTGATGAGTTATTACGAGGGGACAGCTTGAGAAATTTAAAAGTTAATAGCATCGCGTCCTTTCTCAAGAACTTTCGTTGGGTGTAGGCAGCAAAACTTTGTCTTGGTTTTTCCTTGCTTTCAACACGTTTTAAATTTCACAAACTTTTACAACACATAATTTTTAGTTTCTTGGCCCACCACCACCACCCCATTGAGCACCACCTTTTCTTCAGCAACTAATTTAGCGCTATATTTCAATAAGGAAAATTTTAATTAAAATAATAGATGTGCTCTTTTGGAACTTCACATATTGCATGCTTTGCAAACATATTCGATGTAATAGTATGGCGAGCGGTCTTTTGGTCGCCCGCAACATAATTTTTAGGTTATGTAAGTATTCTATTTCAGGATTCGTTATGTATATAAATATTTTATGATTTTCTATATAAATGTCCCATCAGCTGATGGAGCCTATCCACAATAAAACAATGTCTTCACCTTTCTTCACTTTAACCCTGGGTCGTTATGCATAAATGTAATTTATGTTCTACATCTCCGCACAAACTATTAACCCTTTAATACCAAATGGATAAGCGACTTGCCAATCTTGCCATTTTGATATGACGTATTTGTCCCTCATGTTTTCCCAGCGTCGTTATCCTTTTTTCGATTCGCGATGCCTGCATTTCTATCAGATCTTATTTGTCCCTGCGAGAACAATGGTCCCTACGTGTTGACAATAATTTGGTGGTTATTTTAATCTGTAGTACAAAAGTTTTTTTTAAGGTGGAAAATAATAGTAATATAATTAATGACTAATTATGTTGAGATGATTTTGTATACGGTAGTAAAATGTAAGATTGTCGTGCATGTGCTGAATATATTTCTCTCTCTCTTTTCTATAGAATATAGGAATGGTCGACAACTATTAGACCATGTCGTTAATTTCTACTCTGGCTACGCATGTGGAGATTATATAATCCACCCATTTAAAATATGGGAACTTTGTTGCAGTGTTCTGGCGGTGAACTCCATGGCATTCAACACACAACGCAGGGAATATACGTCTTTGTTAGTATACATGTTCCTTAATAATCTATTTCACAGTAGGGACCATGGTATCAACTTCAGATTGCATGATTTTTTTTGCCACGTTTGAGTCGATATCGCAATAAACATTGCATTGATTATAAATCTCTATACGGACGTATAGTAAGATACTAGAGTAGTGATTCATGACATGCAACGATCTAGCCAAATATATAACCTTCCTGACAAGATGGGGGGGGGGGGGGTCTGCAGATTTTTTTTCCAGACACAAGGCGGGTGGGTGGGTGTGTCGGGACCGGAAAAGGTGACTAATGCAATTTTGTTCCTCCGCTAAAATTTACTCATGCTGTCCTTTATTAACCGTATATAGAATATATACATGAATACATATCATTCAGAGCATATTTAACTGCATGTCTGAGGATCTACTAGCGGTACAAATACAAGCATTATGGCAAATATAACTCGAAATTGCCACTGGAATTCACATCAGATTGATTCATTGGGTGTGAAATAATATTGTGTATGTATTGTGGTGTGGTGACTGATTGGAGGTCCAGAGCCAGTCAGTATGCTGAATGGTACACAGGGTTTGTAAATGTGCTGAAGGGTACACATGGTTTCTGATCGGCACTAACACCGTTCATTAAACTGTGAAAGTCTGCCGGCCATCATCAGTCAGTTGTTTTCACTTGATTTTTCAATGATCATTGAAAAGTAAACGTCATTTAGAACGAGATTTAAAAAGCATGACTGTGTACCGAGGACCAATAAAGGGCCCACATGGAGTTAAATGTGTTCTAAATGATATAGAATTGAGTCTATATAAGATTAATAAAGGACATTTTCAAAACATGTGTACCCTAATTCAGCACTTTTTGTGAGAGTTACCCATTCAGCCATATTATGCCAATAAGGTTCCATGACAATGATAACTGAGTGATATCTGATACCTTTATTATTAATTAAAACAAATTAAAACAAATTATATCGCAAGTTAGAAATATATAAGAACAATAGAAATATATAAGAACAATTTAGTTGGGTAACCTATATATATATATCTATTAATTATAGAGGTATATATAAATTTGACTCCATCTTTCGCCACCACGTATAACTTACTCAATAAAACCTTCACTCATTCTGACTCATCTTTGAGTTTTCGATCTGCCAGATAATTTTCCCATGAATGCTGACTACGATATTGAGTTTTAATGAGGTAAAATCTCCAATTAACCCCGAAACAGGTTTGACACATTGTCATGCAGCATCACCGTGCATACCGTACTTGATCTAACTGTAATCTTACGATTGTAAGTGGGGTATAAAATATAATTATTTTTTTGGGGTGTTTTCATTGAGTCCGACTGACAACAACATACATAGACACGATAATGCCGATATACTATTGCTTTAGTCATGTATAACGGTTACCCCGTGTTCTTAACAGTGGCAGTACACCACTAACGAAATAACACAAACATGTATGCATAGGCAAACGCACTTTATCAAGTGATATAGCAAGCACAAACTGGGCAACTTCGTGTTATGTTTGCCAGAATGCTTGCATTTATACCGCTATATATTGGAACCTCAGACCATATATAGACCCTGGCCCACATGGAGTTAAATGTGTTCTAAATTATATATAAAAGATTAATAAAGGACAATGTGAGTAAATTTCAGTGTGGGAAATAAAATTCATTACTCATTTTTCCGGCCCGGACACACCCATGCATATTCATCCACCCCCACCTTGTGTCTGGTAAAATGCATGCCATGAATCTCTACTCTGATTATGTCCGTATATAGGTCATAATACACCACTTCAAATAATGGGTACGTGTTCATGTTATTATGTGTACCATGGCCCCTACTGTGAAAAAAATTATAAAGGAACATGTACATTATTCCCTGCTTCGTTTGTTGAATGTTTCAAATATATATGAAGTTCCCCGCCAGAACATAACAAAGTTCCCAACTCTACGTGCATAGCCAGAGTAGAAATTAACGAGATGGTCTAATAGTTGTCGACCATTCCTATATTCTATAACCCTTTGAGTGCCAGGGGCCGATCTCATCGGCCCTAAACCTACAAAATAAGTCTGTTAAAGAATATAAGAATAAATTATTAAAATTGTAAAAAACTGTAAAAAAAAACAAAAAAACAACAACAATTGTTAAGCCAATGCATTCTCTTATATATATGCGAGGCGACCTATGGTCGACTCGCATATATAAGAGAATGCATTGGCACAGGGTATATGGGTTGATACAAAAATCGACCTGGCACTTAAAGGGTTAAGAGACACAAATGGCGGTGCTTCCGGTCGAGATTGGCAACTCGCTTATTCTCTTAATGGTTATTAAAAGTGCAGAGTACATCTTAATTATTGGTTGAAAATGTTCAAAAAATAGGTTCAACAAACGGTCGTCAATTGCTGAACTTATTATCTGAACATTTCCTAACCGTTGACTACTCGTCAATGAGTATTTAGTGTAGAAAGGATTAAGCCTCCTAATTTGTTTTCACCAATAACGAAAAATTCCAGCAAGTAAAAGTTTAATAATTTTAATTCCATCAAAAGAATATATTTACACACTAAGTGTTGTCATCACTAAATCCAGCATTCTGATTGGTCGGCGCCCACGTGGCTAGTTGCAGTTATTTCTCGGTGAATGCGTAACGCCTCATAACACCAAGCTAATAACACCATCGATACGTCATTAGGTTTGGAAAGACGAACGCGTAATGCTTTGGGCGCATTTTGACTCGCGCAGGATTGACTTAATACATCATCGGGTTTCAACATGAAGAGAAATTGTTCCTATTAAATTTTGCCAAGGGTGCTATTGGGTATTTTGGGCTGATCTTGTCACGATACACTTTTCGATTTAAATATATTTACAAAAGTGGCTTTTTCGCTAAATGTATATAAATATAAGGATTAACTGTCATGTGGACTATTTTTATGGAGATGTAACGGTGAGGTAAGTGGACATAACTTGTATGTAAAACCCTTCGGGTTTTACACAAGTTATGTCCACTTACCTCACCGTTACATCTCCATAAAAACAGTCCACATGACAGTTAATCCTTATATGAAGGACTTTACACATCCAATATCTAGTTGTTATTTTTCGAATGACAGATCGCTTTACAAGATATATCTTATAAAATTAACATAAAACACTGTAAAACATAACAATAAAATTTCTAGAAAAGGTTATTTTACTGTTACTGGTATGTTTAATATGTGAACAAAGATACTTTTCTGAAGCCATAAAACATTAACAGATAATATATACTCATTCTATATTATACCTAATTTAATATAAATCTTGAACAAGTTTTCAGCGCTGTCTGTCCAAAATCTGACATTTGTAACATTTTGTCTGTCCAAAATCTGACATTTGCAACATTTCGTCTGTCAAATACCTGACACATGAAATGCATTGTCCGTCAAAAAATGACATTAGGGATCTGCTTTTTTGCGAATTAACAAATAATTTATTTACATACATTGACAAAAGCCTCTTAGAACTGCAGTTGCCCACCTATTATTTTGCAATTATTTGACAAATAACAACAACATAGTGCAATTGAGAGTATTTCATAAAATTTTCCATGTTGCTAATGTCAGATTGTCCATCAAATTTTCTGTCAAAACCTGACATTAGAAATTTTTTTTCAATAAGCTTGAAAACAAGAAACTATTTCAGTTCTAGCTCAGATTTTTGCATGATAGATCCAGTGTGAACCATAGATGACTCCCAAAAAAGAAAATGTTGAGAATCTCTGTTTATCTAGAACAAATATTGGGAGTCAGCGGTGTACTGTTACATGGAATATGCCTCTTTTGGAGCAAGTTAC
Organism: Siphonodentalium dalli; assembly: GCA_032622095.1. Lineage (NCBI taxonomy): Eukaryota > Metazoa > Mollusca > Scaphopoda > Gadilida > Siphonodentaliidae > Siphonodentalium > Siphonodentalium dalli. The sequence goes on along the minus strand of CP136063.1, from coordinate 63,797,168 downwards.
ATTCTGACCAATCACAGGCCAGAATGGACATCTCGCACCGCAGAGAACCAGGCAATCGGATCTTTCCTATCTACCATGAGATGGCCAAAATGTTGTACATTTTGAACAGAGAAAACTCCACACAAATGTATTATGAAAGCTTATACAAATTAAGCTAATTAAATGGCAAAAAAGATTAACTCTATATGACTATTAGAGGTAAGTTTACCCTTTCATGATGGGAGCTGCGCTGGTGCAGCATTAAAGATCCTGTGTCAGTGCATTCTCTTATATATGGGAGACTCGTATATATAAGAGAATGCATTGGAACAGGGTTTTTCGCAAAATTTCAGGAAGCTCCAGTCATGGTAGGGTTAAGATTTGTGAATGAATTTAAATTTTGTAAATAGTACTGCAGTGGACGAAGGCAAATCGGCCACACTATAAAACATATGTCACATTACGTTTATAAGTCAGGTTGACCCCAGGTTATACCAGCATATCATTGTTTCCCCGGGAATACAAATAGGGCCTGACGTGACCTGTAAAATTATCCATAAAATATGGCACACAGGTGTTTTAGAAGCCCACATATTAAAGGTACTCAATCCGTTCAGATGCTCCTAAATTACTATTTTTTTGGCTTCGGGGGGGGGGGGTAAAAGAAAAATTATTCGATTCCAGGAACCTACCCATCAAAGCTTAGATTGATCAGATATAAATTTTTGAAGTTTGTTATTTCAATTGTTTGTGGGCCAGAAACAAGAGGTCAAACGGACGGTCTTGCAGATAAAGATGGATAACTCTAAAATCAAGTGGTTATTATTACCAATTGATTTTACAGTTATCTCTGAAGCCAAGGAAATAGTAATTTAAGAGCATCTGATTGGATTGAGTACCTTTAAATGTGCGAAATCAAGTAATTTCTTTCATTGTGTGGGGTGTGGAATATAATAGTACAAATATGTTATCAAACATTTGTTATAAAGTGGTTATAAAAAGTTTACCGACCTGCGAAGAAAGACATTTTGTTTAAATTGTCTCCTAGCTGTTTGGGAAGTCATGATCTGGATCTGTTTCTAGTTGGTAAATCAAGATCGATGTACGACAGCCCACCACAAGTCTGTTTAGGTAACTATTGTATGCTACTGACCATGGATTGTCGATTCCATCCCTCGCAGTCAGCAGGTTCTGGGCCGAGTAAGGAGGTCGGATCCTTATTTCTATTACAGTGTCTCCAGAGGAATAACACACAAATGCCCGATCCCCATGGATGTACGGGGATACTGAGTTACTTATATAAATACCAGCATAAGGTAACTTTGTAATAAGTGTGAGGTCAACTGTTGTCTTGATATTAGCCAGCTCCATGACCTCCTGCCCCATTAAAACATGGAGCACTTTCTGTAGATCACCTGTTATGATATTTATGGAATTTATTTTATGGTCACACACCATGACGATGTCACCTGACTCCGATGCCGCTATGCGCAAATATTGTGAGTGAAAAACAAGTCGAGATTCTCCAATAACGATGCCCTGATCTGTCATTCGCTTAATGCGTTGGTCTCCAACAAAGGTCACCAGGAGGTCATTTGTGTGCATCAATATGCTGCTACACACTCCGGGTGTTTGAAATGTCCTCACATGACGGAGGTGTGTAATGTCAAAAATGGAAATTTCAGATGTCTCGAGACTGACATACACATAGTCTCTTGTCACATGTATGGACGTTGCTCGACCTGGTAATCTAATCTCAGACACCGTCCTCCAGCGTGGCTGTTTCTTCCTTTGTAGTAACCAGCCTCCAGATGCTGCAATAATCAGATCAGAGGGCAATCTTGGGTCAATATATCTCACTAATGCACCTTGAGCATATTTGAAATCCAAATCAACAGTCTTAATTAGTTTTGGAGGCGGACGCTGCATATTTATATCATCCCAAGATTTCTCTTTCGCTTCCTCACTTTCCCCCTTCAGTGTTGTCTGCTGTGTTATTATAGAGTGACTTCCCCTAGAAAGAAGCTCTTCATTTCCATCATCCTGAGTTTTGTTATCAACAGATATCCCTCCTTCATTCTCATGTTCACCAGTCAGTATTATATACAGGGTCGTCATAGTGCCATTTTTCTCAGCATTATCATCATTATCAATGAACTCCATGATTTGAGTCAATATTTCTGAAGTGCTGACAATACACTTCTGTCTGGATTTCAGCCTCTCTCTCAGAATCTTTACCCTTGAGAATATGGCAAGGAGTGAGTGCTCGAGCGGTCGACCATGACATCGTGATTCAAGCTGTGGGAAATAAATAAAGACGTAAACAAGATAACTCCTATAGACCTATTCTAATTTGTGACACATACACTCCAGATGTGAAATAATATGTCGATTGATTTGTATCAAATTGTATATATTAGATATTTTAGAAGGATACCTAATAATTTTTATCATCAAGCAAGAGAATCAAGGGTCCATAAATTTGTTTAACTTGACCTGTATTTTGGGCTAGAAAACTTAATTCACATACCAATATCATTCCATTTTTCAGTTACTAAAGTTATCATCCGGAAACAAACAAATGTGAACAGTCAGATGGACGGACGGATTTACGGACAGACGGAACAATAATAATTGAAAGTGAAATCGTTCAAATTAATTAGCGACCATCGAGAGGTGATCCTAATTATACCTGTATTTAAAACTATCAAAAACATTTATCCAATAATTACATATTTCAGATAATAAATGTGGGTTGCAGGGTGTACCGATGTATTAAAATGTGAAATCCGAAATGGCCACTGGCAGACAAGTTTTTTAATGTAATTCGAAACAATTTGATGGCTCCCTTTTAGTGGTCACCCCGAAGACCATATGAAGTTTGGTGACGATGGAATGAGAGATGGAGACTGTTCCGAAGGATTTATTCAAGTAAAGATTAAAATCCAAGATGGCTTCCTTTTGTTCCATTGATGACCGTTTAAATTCAATAACTCCAATCTGGAGGTGATCCTAAACATGCCCATAAATTTTCTAAAATTTCTACAACAAATGTGGGCTGCAGGGTGTGCTGATGGCGTTATAATTTAAAATTAAAGATGGCTGCTGACGGCTATTTTTTCTGACAAATTTGGGGAAAAAAGTTGACAGCTTCCATCTAGAGGCCATCCAGAAGATCCATATGAAGTTTGATGACAATCAAACATGTGGCCTGTAGGGTGAGCTGAAGGATTTAGTCACGAAAAGAGTAAAATCTGTTTGCACATTACTCAATAAGAACCGTAACTCTTGAGAAACTCATTGGATGAAACCCGCTGTTTGTAAATAATCTTTCCCCCATGTTGGTTCATCAACATACCGAAAATAATTAAAATCTGACACACAATGACCAAGATATAGAACTAAGTTGTTTTGGACGAACAGACGGAGACTATATATCCCCCACCAAATTTGTTTGCAGGGAATAATAAAACAAAAGTTTCAAATCAAAAGAGGTTCAAACTTTGAAACTCTGGTGAAAATCATAAGACAAAAAACATAATCCAATACAATCCAAAGCAACCCTAACTGGAGTAAAAGTGGAGTTATCATCCAGAAACAAGAAAACATGAATTTCAAAGTAAAAAAGGTTCATGGCTATCAGTTAGTAAGTATTGAAGTTATCACACAGAAATGAATATTGAGCCAACTCTGATAAAAATTGGTTGTCAGAACATGAAATCGAAAGTAAATTGTATCTTCTGGTAGTGAACTTCAATACCAAATTTAAGTTCAATAGAGCTAAAGTTATCATCCGGAAATGAATGAAAGTGTCAATGACACTGTAGCTCAACTTTGAAAGGGAATAATTTCATGTGTTACAGTCAATGGAGTGATTAGGAATGTGGAAAGTTGAAAGGCCTAGTTATGCAGATTAAAATACAAGATGGCCACTGGCAGCCATGTTTTTTTGCCGAATGACCCCAAAAAGACTTGTTCCCATTTACATGTCATTGTTAACATCCATCACAAATTTCATGATGATCCGACAAAAGATAAGACCTGTAGCCTGTGCCAAAGGATTTAGTCATGCAAAGAGTAACATCCAAGATGGCTGCTGGTGGCCATGTTTTTTGGCTGAATCACCCCAAAACGAACCTTTCCAATCTACATGTCAATGTTATCATCCATGACAAATCTCATGATGATCAGACCAAAGATACGACTTGTAGCCCGTGCCAAAGGATTTAGTCATGCAAAATCCAAGATGGCTGCTGGCGGAGATGTTTTTTGGCCGAACAATCCCAAAATTACTCGTTTCCATCTACATGTCAATATTAACATCCATGACAAATTTCATGATGATCAGACGAACAGTACGACCTGTAGCCCATGATAATAGATTTAATTTTTAAATCCATGTTTTTTGCCGAATGACCCCAATATGACGCGTTCCCATCTACATTTCAATATTAACACCCATGATAAATTTCATGATGATCAGACCAAAGCTACGACCTGTAGCCCATGCCAAAGGATTTAGTCATGAAAAGAGTAAAATCCAAGATGGTTGCTGGCGGCCATGTTTTTTGGCCGAACGACCCCAAAATTACTCGTTCCCATCTACATGTCAAATTAACATCCATGACAAATTTAATGATGATGAGACGAACAGTACGACCTGTAGCCCGCGCCAATGGATTTAATTTTGAAATCCAAGATGGCCACCAGCGGCCATGTTTTTTTGCCGAATGACTCCAAAATGACTCGTTCCCATCTACATGCCAATGTCAACATTCATGACAAATTTCATAAAGATCAGACCAAAGGTACACCTGTAGCCAGTGTCAAAGGAAATTGTTGACGGACACACATACACACGAACGACGGACGCCAACCCATGGCAATAGCTCAAACTTACAAAGTAAGTTGAGCTAAAAATGAATGGACAGACCAAAAACATAATAGGTCTCTTTTTAGAAACAGGCGAATAAAAAGTCTAACTAGATTTTCATCTATCATATTAAAGGTACTCAACCCGATAAAACTCCTCTCAATTACTATTTCAATGGCTTCGGGGGTCAAAAATATTTGATTCGAGTCGAGGAAGTCACCCATCAAAGCTCAGATTTGTTAGATATCGATTTTAGAAATCTATTATTTTTCATTATCGGGAATACTATCTGGCCCAGAACTCAGTAAAAATTGCGTTAAAATTACCACTTGATTTTAGAGTTATTCATCCTTGTCTGTTTGAATAGATTTGGAGTACACATCCAGAGCAGATTACGGCAGTTATCAGTACTCATCTCGAGAACATAACAAATTTGAAAAATCAATATCTAATAACTCTGAGCTTTGTTTGATGGGTTCCTCGACTCGAATCAAATATTTTTTACCCCCAAAGCCAAAGAAATAGTAATATAGGACCATCTGATCGGATTGTTGTTGTTGGAATCTGTTGAGATGGGGACCCTCTTTACGGGTTGAGTACCTTTAAGGGGCCGATAACAATATCTGGTTAATTTTACTTGGACCTGGGGAGCATATTCTGCTTGGTTCATTATTATATGTTTCTTTTCAATTCAAGAAATAGTACGCTATCTATCAATTAAACTGGATTATCATATCCATGTAGTCCTATAATAACTATTCCATATTAAAATATCTCATTCCTGTTATATATGCAATTGTTTCGCACTGTTTCTCTGTAGTGTAATGACAAAAATAGGCATTTTTAGCAACAGTTATGTGCATTCATTGGAAAATAAAATTACAACAATGGGTATCTCGCGCAAATATAGAAATAAGGCTTCATCAATTCTGGGCTTGTAGGGCTCTAGTATAAATGTCGGCCAATTTATTTTATTTTATTTCAAATAGGCACATGTTTGGGACATAATCCATTTGTCATGAAAATTATAATTCCTATATTTGCAACTGACAAGTTTTGAGTGTTATCCAAAACGTTATGCTTCTGAAAGAGAGGGTCCGGGAATTTGATTGAGGTTCATTAGAAATTATTTATAGGCCCACTAAATATAACGAAAACATTCTACTGCGCAACATTTCTACACTGGTTTTCTGAATTTCAATGGCTCTTATTATCTATATAATTTGTGACATCATAAAATAATTTTTAGCATCAAATACGCCCTGTGGTCGTTAAAACTTATCTCATCGAAACCATCTCATAAAAATAAACTTATTCTGTCTATTACATAACCCATGTGCGCTTCTGATGACAACTGTTGTCCACTTTTATTTTCTGGCATACCCAACTTTCCAATTGTGACATATTTCGGCCTGGTTGTAGTAATTCTTTCTAAAAAATAGTTCACTGTGTGCTCTCACACTGCCTAGCGACATTCACAGATCAGAATTGTTGTATTTATGATATTATTTATACAATAAACTATTTATCTGTACCCGTTGTTTAACTGCCATGTCATTTATTTTGCTCCTTTATATATGATTGACTTCTAATTTGTTATCACCTATGTGTACCCAAGACTATACATTGCTTACAGTAATGCCCTAAGTAATCGATTACTTAGGGCATTACTGTACATGCAGGTAGTGGTTTAAGACTTACCCTCACTACCTGTGGAGTTTCATTCTACCCTTGAATATTATTATACACATCAGGTTACAGTCCATTTAATTTCCATTTGTTAGTTGTGTTGACAGTATCACTGCGGTGTTTTATGATTTTATCTTTATTCCTTTTTGGCCATGTGCAAGATACTTCACAATTGCTATCATTTGGCCATGCGCTACCTAAAATGTGAGCATCAATTCAAATTTAGTATTCTGCTGCCATGCCACCGATTCTCTTCTTTATATTGGGTTGACATACCTGTAGAGTCGTTGTGACTTACTCCACAATATGTAAAATGCATCGCCTGTGTGCATACCAGTGGTTTAGGACTTACCCTCAATATAGCGGCTTTCCTAGCAACCCTTGAATTATTTTACAAACAAAGAATGATTTAGAACAGAAAGGGATAATAAAGACTCACCTGTTCCGTCGGCCTCTTTTGAGAATGTTCTTCAACATTCCGCGTCTGTACGCAAACTTCCTTCTCAGACTCAACCTTCTTGTTCTTGGAGTTTTCCTCTCCACCGCCGCCATCATAAACAGACTGCTCCATACTGATGTCTACTGAGAAGTGAAAACAACATATGGTTTGTGTTACAAACTTCCTTTTGGTGTTATTGTTTTACAATACACAAGACCATTTCCCATATATAAAAGCTGGACATCAGAGTTAATTCACAGTTAATAACGCACCAGAGTTTGAATCCAGGTGCACTATTTTCCTTTGGTGAATACCTCCTGTATGATATCCAAGATCACAAGTCATGCATTTTTTGTAACCTACTCCGGGATCCATGAAGGGTGGAAATTCTGATAACATTTAATGAAAGTGTCAATGACACTGTAGCTCAACATCGAAAGGGGATATTGTCATACATTACAGTCAATGGAGGGGAAAGGAATGTGTAAAGTTTAAATGTTTAAAGGGAGACTGTACCCCAATTTCAATAAATTCCGGTCGGAAGACATTCCTGTTAAAAGGCTATCATAAAAATCAAATTGAATTATTTAACATAAATATGTTATGGCTGGTGTCATGAATTGAGTTAAGAATGTGGACTGGATAAATCTATGTCGAGGCGGGGCGTCAACACAAGACACCCGCTGACTATAGAATAAAATTTACCATGGGACTAAGGATACCCCAATGGCAGTAAAAACAAGACAGTCAAAGACTGTGGGGTCGTACACCAGACTGCAAAGACTGATAAGACTGGGACTTTGGAGACCACAACAGTCAGAACTTTTCATAATCACTTTAAAAGAAGTAGATCTAAACAGGATATGTGGCTAGAGAGGCTTCATGAATGTAGATCAGTGAATATCAAATTACCAAATCTACAAAATCTACCTTGAATTTACCAAATCTAACTTGAAATTACACTAGTGATCAGAATATTCAAAGTTTATATATTAACTTTTACTGTCCCGAGTTCAGGTATATTTTTTTCTGGAAAACAAAAACTTTTTGGAGGCTGTGCCAGACTCTTGAGTACAACCACTGGTTTAACAAAACAATAAAACGATGTCGCACATCACCCGAGGAGCAAAGTTTCGTACTGGTGAGCTCAATAATTAGCAGAAGTGATCACCCCCTCCTCCAGCTCAAGAAGTCCCCTCTCGCCCGGGCTCCAGACTCCCAAGTCTTAGGTTGAAATTTCACAACCGACATCTCAAACTTTCTCAATTGTTGGAAATTTTCAATCTCACAAGCGCTTTATATAAAACCATTTAGACATGTTTAAAGCCCAATTATCCATAGACCCAAAAACACTATATGTATGTCAGATTAATCAGTCAGGTAGTTCCAAGGTATTTTAATGATTTTTTAGACACAAAAGTCTTAGTCCCCATAGTCCCGTCATTTCTTAATGGGTTGACCTCATGTTAACAGATCTGAATCTCAGTCACTAAAGGATCCTCCATACTGTATGGTCCAACCTCTCTTGAGAAGACATTATAAGTATTGCTATAGAGACATACAGTTATGTCCCTGGTCCCACCCTATTTAACCTGGTGACCCCATCTGCATAAATTTGAATCCCAGACACCAAAGAACCCTTCATACTAAATATCAGTAAAATAAACCTGACAGTCCGTGTAAAGGAAGCATATTAAGAGGAACGCTGTCCTTTGGTTGGCCCCTATTTGATCAGGATGACCCAATTTGAACAAATCTGAACTACAGTCACCAAAGGACCCTTCATATCAAATATGAACCAATTCAACCTGATGGTACACGAGTTATGGCCCTGGCTTCACAACCATTTGACAGAGTGACCTCATTTGAACAAAACTGAATGTGAGTCACCTAGGGAACATCCACACCAAATATGAACCCATTCAGTCTGATGATCTAGAGAAGATGTTCAAAGAATTGTTGACAGATGGATGGACGGACAGACAGATGAACAGGTGACAGATGAGAAGTGATGACTACAGCTTCTTCTCATGTGAGCTTCAAATTTACATTTCATTGAACAAATCTGTCAGTCACACCCCCCCCCCAACACTGGGGACATCCCTGTGAGAATATGACATACAACATTTATTTGAACGCCAGACTACATTAACAAAATTCCCATGACATTGAGAGCAAGTGCATTCTCTGAGAATTATATTCCATTCATAAAACAATCAGCTACCAGTGTCTGAGAGGTGTTGACATAGATAATTAGGTTTTAAGGACTGCACACACAGCTTTTTGATACTCCTACAGCTGTGATCAAAACAAGGATTTTAATGGGGTGAACAAGGAAGAGATAACATGGTATGATACAGTGTGGTGTGGCAGGGGCAGGGTGGGGTTGGGTAGCTGTGATATGTCTAAAAAAATGAAAGGTCAAAATGCAAAAATGTTATTTTTTTTAGAGTTATGTCCCTGGCTCTGCCCCTATTCGACCCAGTGACCCCATTTAACAAATCTGAACCCCAGTCACCCAAGGTATCTCTGTACCAAATATAAGCTAAATCGGCCAAATATTTTTTTAGAAGTCATTGTAAGAATTACTATGAGTTATGGCCCTGGTTTCTCAACTAATTGACCGGTTGACCTCATTTGAACAAATCTGAACACCAGTCACCCAAGGACCCTCCATACCAAATATTAGCTAAATCGGCCCAATGGTTCTGAACAAGAAGTCGTTGTAAGAATTACTATGGAGGAATAGAGTTATGGCCCTGGCTTCGCAACTATTTGACCCAGTGACCTCATTTGAACAAATCTGAATGAGAGTCACCTAGGGAACATCCACACCAAATATGAACCAATTCGGTCTTCCGGTTTCAGAGGAGAAGATGTTCAAAGAATTGTTGACGGACGGGCGGATGGACGGACAGACGGACGGTACGACGGACGGACGACGGACGAGGAGTGATGACATAAGCTCCACCGGAGACTTCGTCTCAGGTGAGCTAAAAACTGCAAACAAAATTGCACAATCGGCCTGTGTCAAGTTTTTTTTAAATTGACCAGAAAATTGTAGGAATACAAGCTCGTACAAAGTTATGCTTGTTGCGAAAAACATTCTAAGTAAAACAAGCAGTTGCAGACGGCGGTGTCCCCCCGCCGAAATGTGCAGTTGGGGAAGTGCATTCTCAATAATGTTTGCGTTCTCAGTATACATGTATGCTAAACAAGAGGTGGGATTTTGTCAAAAAGCCTGGCTTGCGAACTTATTTTAGGTACTGGTCATGGGAATGAATATACCAATAAACAAAGTCCAATAACTCTGCTGAAAATATCCGGCCGGACCTGGTTTGCAAACTCGTTCTAGATACTGGTCATGTGAACTCATATACCAAAAACTTTGAAATCAATTGACATTTATGGAAATGAGCCCTGTGACGTTGTCCATTTGCACCAAAAAAATAAACAAAGTCCAATAACCACACAGCACAATTGTTTCGACGATTCTACGACCAATTCCACGATTCTGCGGCTTGACAACCACGGTGCTGCGACAATTTAACGATTCTGCGACCAGGCTGATGCGATAAACACGAAAAAAACATTAAGAAATGAATAATTCCAGAAATATAGACAGTTATGTACCACATATTATATTTCTATTAGGTACGGTGATCTTCGATTCGATAATCGGTAGCGAGTTCAGCACTAGACAGTTAGCACAACAATACATAATCTTTGACACAAATAGACCAGTTGTTTTGGATTTACACACATCACTGTTAGTGTGGTCGTTGGAGAGTTGAACCCGGAATAAATTGGATACAAGCTGATTTTTGTGTTATTCGACGCGGAAAACACCAGGAACAACATATCAAAAATCCGCTCATGGGAAAATTCAGGATCCAAGATGGCGTCCATAATGTCTGTTGTTATCGCAAAATACTGAATTTCTGCGGTAGGTGCTCCAATTAATGCCAAATTCGTAATAAATTGAAATATAAACAAACAAAACTTTGTTGTAAACCATATCTGTAGAATGTATTTCCCAAAATGGCCGCCAAAATGGACAAAATCGAATGAAATTTACATGTTGTGCAAAATTGAAGATATAGTCCTATACGAGTGAACAAACTCTCGAATTATGCGAGGAAGAATAATTGCAGAGTATAAGAGAAACTTTTGATTAGAGATGTACGAATTATCTCTAATGCACTTCACGAGAGAGCAAGCGAAACCAGGGTCTTATGCAACGGTTAAATCTTGACTTTTGTACACACAGAAACGGAAACATAACGCAGTTTTTTCTGTATACTGCTTATCTTGAATCGTGTGATGTATGTGTAATTAAACAGCTAAATGGGATTTAGTAGAGATGTATTGACTATGAGACCTTTCCTAGAAAGCAGTCTCACGAATGTGACCGATCATCATTTATTTTGATATCTACAGCATGAAACCTTTAAAAATTAACTGATATAAAACGGTATGAAAGATATTCATATAGTACTGGGTAAAATGCGTATATTCTATTGTTCGTGTCTCAAAATAGTAGTCATAGTTGCCTCAGATCAAGTGATAAAACACGAATATTTCGCTTTTATCACATGAATGCATGGTGGTATACCATGAACTAAATTTATTAAAACACGAAGGAGTACCATATACTATCGTCAATAAATTCTAAACTTGACCAAAATTGCCTACATACTCTGTGACAAAGACTGTGTTTATACCTGAAAATTATATTTGGTTGAATTCACCAAGGCCACATCTACGCGAAACTTGCTACGTTTTCTTCAACCGCATCACCACATTTACTCCTTCTCCCTGATGTTAAACATAGCTGCTGCACACAGAACCACAATTAATACTATTGCGTGAATGTTCAACGTTGAAATAACATCTTAAACGGTGATCACTCGATATTTAGCATGATTATGTTGGTGGTAATGGTAAGATATTTTCAAACAAATATATACTGAAAACTAATAGTGTGCATTGCATAGCTGCATATTCCAGTTGTAAAGTTGTGATTTAAGTAATTTTAACAAAATTGTCTACTAAGAACACGGTTTGTTAGCAGCATGAAAATTAGTCTTACATACAATGTGTGTTGTACCGTCTCTTTGGTCTGATGAGACGCGGTGCTAATCTATTGAAGATATGAGTGTTTCTTTACAGTATAATAAGTATTGCTACAAATATGTATTGTTTAATATCACCGGAAGTGTTGACAATTCCGGAAATGTAACTAACATTTAGACCGCTATAGTGTGCATTTAAATTTCGGCGTTACATTCAATAATTAATCATCATGCAGAATCAAACTACCATGAACTGTGAGGCGAAAAATTAGTTCGTGTGTTGCATGTCCGATATTATTATTTTTGGCCAGACAATTGGATGTTGGATAAGCAGAACACCCAAACTTTAAAGACGCAAATCATTGGGGTTTGACTTGCGGTGCAGTGGCCGATAAATCCTTCAGATGGATCTGTTTAATGATGTGTGTTCCTTTAAAGATATTCAACAACCGACTTGTATATTATCAATACATATTTTCACTCATATGTGGTTATCCAATATGTTGCTTTCTTTGTTGTATTGCTTGCAGTTGTGGCAATTTTGACAGCCATTTCATGGCCACGATTGTATGATTTTCTGTGCGTGTCACTATATTCGCTCCCGTACTATAATTTAACACAAACTGGTATAACGGCGTAATTCCGATGCCACAATATATCGTATAATGACTTGTTTCGAGAACTGATGTAGTATAGACAACCATGTTGGACGCCATCTTGGATAACAAAGTTTCCCCACAGCGGATTTTTGCGGATTTTGGATATGTTGTTCCTGAGGCTTTTCCGCGTCGAATGACACCAAAATCGGCTTGTATCCAATTTATTCCGGGTTGATCCCCAAATTCTGCTTCAACGACCACACTATGTGTGAAATTCGTCTTTAGAGTTGAGAAAATATATATAATGTCCTATAAAATTGAGTGGAAACCAAATAATAACATAGCCATGCGTCTTTGGTTGATTTTTCACAACTGATGTTAACCTCAGTTCTGTGATTGATGGCGCTGTGTCCATATTTGTGGGGGTATCATCGCCCTCAATTGACAACGCCGAGTAGTCGACTATGACAACGACGATTGTGAGACCAGCAATTGAAATTTCATTAACTTGTGCTCACGAGAAGTCGTTTTCTAATGAATGTCACGCTCGCAATAGACATGAATACGCATATGAATCACACGACCTCAAGGCTACGAGATTATAACTCTTTTATTTGGAGCCAGGTGTGGAAAATAAAGTAATGTCGAATCGTATTTTGCTATACTGTACAGGTTTAATTTCCATATCTGTGCACCACACATTACATGATTTAAATTTTCTGCCTATCTAACTTTCCTTCCGTCTGTCTGTATGCCTAACTAGCAGCCGACTCTTATGGCCAACATGTCTTATTCTCAGCTGCGTTGTGGTATCGATGGTGGGGAATGGTCGCCTTCCTGTTAGAAATTAACTCCACACATGAAACTTAATATTTTGTTTTGAGTATAATTCCATATTTTGACATCCAGGTATATATATCTATAAACGGTGAAAATGATATTCTATAGTGATTTATTTATTTGTGATTAAAATCTAGTTATCTAAAATATAATTCCCTCGCTCAGTCAAGATTTGCCTCCAGATATTACAATTCTATGACATTTATTTCCTATTAATTCTTAACTCATTTGAAGTATGCACACACCAGTTTACCCAATTAAAAATACTACCGCAACAAAACACCCCATGTTAATAATATACCGGCAAGTTGGCGTCCAAACCGGGGGATCAGGGGTAGGGGGTCATAAATCAGCGTATCCCTATAGGTTATTTTTTTATTTTGGCTACTTTCGGGACCAACCAACCCAATGTTCTACTATTTTATGTATGTATAAGTTTTTACTGCAATTTTCTGGCATCCATCCCTTTTATTTATATTTTTTATAAAGTGTTGCTCATTACTTTCAGTTTCAGATAACCATAAAGAATTTTAACTAATACTTTCATACAAACACATTTATGAAAGTAACTAAACGGTCAATAATTTTTCGAGGACATCTTAAAATGCAGGGCCTACATGTACCTGACAATCAGAATATGACTAAAATAACTCATGTTATGGTAGGATAAGTGGTGACATTTTCGAATGAACAAGTCAACTTTACAAAATTTACAAAGCCGCTAGGTGCACCAAGAAGGAAAATGTTCAGGTACATGTAAGTCGGGCATTTTGTCATGTTCAAAAAATTAAAGAATGCTCGTTTAGCGACAAATCTCTTATGTGACTTGGTCTCTATACCTTCACATGTGGGGATCAGTAAATACACAGTACTGTATTGAATCCAGGACATGTGCATTGTACAACGAAGGTACTGTTCCCCAACATTTATTGATGCAGCATACATGGGCTTACACGCATAACTAAGCTGTCCGATCATGCAGTGACAGATACGTCGTATACATATGAAAATTACCGTTCAACGAGTCGCACAATCGTCGTTGTCATGGTCGAAGCGGGGCGTTGTCAAATAGTTGACACTGTTACTGCATTTATGTGTGTAGTTTAATCGAATATGCGTCAATGGAAGTACGAATTTGACAAATAATACATTTATGCTTATAAAGGTTACGTTGGATGTTAATTTTCGCACTGTTAATGTCCCCTTGTAGCCCAAGAAACGACTTTTTGCGATCGGTTCGCGGTTCGATCGGATTATCCAGACTTGACCGAGCCGATTGTGACTCATTTTATGTATTGATCGCATCTTCGTATGTATTCCGTGAGTCAACCTGATGGACCTGCAAAGTCTACTCTACACAATGCATACAAGAAGAAGCCCACTTTTATCGTCCCAATTCAGTAAAAGGCCCCATTATCTAAGTTTGTCATAAAATATCACGTACAATAAGGCCGCAGAATCGTTGAACTGCCGTAGCACCGTGGTTGTCAAGCCGCAGAATCGTGGAATTGGTCGTAGAATCGTCGAAACGATTGTGCCGTGTGATAACTCTGCTGAAAATATCCGGCCGGACCTGGTTTGCAAACTCGTTCTAGATACTGGTCAAGTGAACTCATATACCAAATATCTTTGAAATCCGTTGACGACGTCTATTTGCTATTTGGTAAATTCGACCAAAATAATAAACAAAGTCCAATAACTCCGGTAAAAATATCCGGCCGGACCTGACTTGTGAACTCATTCTAGGTAATGATCAGGTAAACTCATATACCAAATATCTTTGAAATCCGTTGAGATTTGTGGAAATGAACCCTGTGACGTCGTCTATTTGCTATTTGGTAAATTTGACAAAAATAATAAACAAAGTCCAATACCTCCGGTAAAAATATCTGGCCAGACCTGACTTGTGAACTTATTCTAGTTAATGGGCAGGTGAATTCATATACCACAAATCTTTGAAATCCGTTGACATTTGTTCAAGTTATGACTCTTACAAATTCGGGACGGACAGACGGAACCCATTACTATATCCCCCGCAAATTTACGATAACTCCACAAAAAAAGTATGACGATTCACATAATCGCAGGGGCACAGGTTCCCATGGTACTAAATATCTGTACCAAGTTTTAAAAAATTTGACCGAAAAATGTAGGAATAAAAGCTCGAACAAAATTATGCATCTTGAGAAAAATTTGAAAAAGAAGGTGATATGAAGTTTGGTTATAATCGGATGAGGTATGCAGCCTGTAGGGTGTGCCGAAGGATTTTATTCATGCAATGGAGCGATTAGAATATGCAAAGTTGTAAAGTCTAAGTAATACTAGATTATCAACATGAAGATATATATATATATAAAGTAAAATCCAAGATGTTGCTGGCGGCTATGTTTTCCAATGAAATTCAAAACCATTTCATAGCTTCCATCTAGTAGACCAATATCAAGATTAATATGAAGTTTGGTGATGATCAGATGAGGGAAGTGGACTGCAGGTGTGCCAAAGGTTTTATTCATGCAATGAGTAAAATCCAAGATGACTGCCAGCGGACATATTTTATGGCCGAATGACCCCAAAATGACCCGTTCCCATCTGCATGTCAATGTTAACAGCCGTGCCAAATTTCATGATGATCCGACAAAAGGTACGAACTGTAGCCCGTCCCAAAAGATTCAGTCATGCAAGGAATAAAATCCAAGATGGCTGCTGGTAGCCATTTTTTTGGCTGAATGACCACAAAATGACTCAATCCCATCTACATAAGCAATCAGCGTCGTTTTCGATGCATCTGTCGGCGTAAAGAAGTGTCAGATGCAAAACTACATACTGTATAATTTCGCCTCAAAAATGACGTTGATTACTTATAATTGCGACAATCTGCAAAAATTATTTGCTGATTATGACTATTTTTTTAAAGAAAATATACCAAAAATACCAAATCGTAAAACTACCAAATTGATACTGTGTCTGGACTTCATAACGGAAATTGGATCGAAAATAAATTGGGCGACTTTATAAATCAATGTCAAGGATAAACAACGAAATCATGGAATCTGCATCGTTTCAATTCATTTGTGGAAGTGAAAATGGAAATTACATGTGTCAAGTGTCGGCCCTGATGTTTAATGATAACAGAAAATGTGTTTCTTTATTAGAAAGTGGGGTTTTATTGTCTATTTTAAAGGTGGATTATCTCTTTGTAAACATGTATTATATAGTTACCGGGGTATAAAATATTAAATTTGAATCGAAGACTCCTATCCGGAAATGCTTCTATCGATTAATATTAATTTTATTTCGAATATTTTCTGGTCTAAACAGGGGTCAATACTATGAAACTTTTTCTTTGTAAGAATCTACAATTGTTTGTAAGAAATAACAATTTATCATTCGCCAATACTATGAACCTACGATTACAAACATAAATCACAAATAGTACGTGTTCTTTGTATTTACAAATATCTCCAATCACAAAGAATGTTCGAGTACTATGAAACATAATTTTTCAGTTTTCGCACCCTTAACACGGATAATATATATATCTATGATACGCAGGGACGTGGCGACAAGGGGTCGATTCACCCCCTCGGGAAAATATTTTGTCAGCTGGAAATTTCAAGTACAACCCACAGGGACGTCGCGACAAGGGGGTTGGGTTATGTTTCTCGCTCCAAACATTTTATCAACACGTTCAACAGCTGGAAATTTGATACCTGAAACAACATGAATTGGAAATTTTACAACAACAATAGGTTGAACTTGTTCTGTTATTTTGTTTTTTCCCAACAATTTATTAGGGGGTATGTTTTGTTTTAGACCAACATTTGCATATTTACCTCCTTTGGTCAAAAGTTTGGATTGAAATGGCCTATATTTAGAAATTGTCAAACATTATGGGGTGTCAGCTTGGATGTGATGTAGCAGTATGTGTTCCTTGTAACTACTGAAATTACCCAATTTATTGAAAGTTACAACGTTACGGAACTTGTCTAGAATGTCTATATAGGGTGTCAAACATAAATTGTCGATTTTCACATCCTTAAACCGGAGCATATAACCATCTGATTCGCAGGGATGTAGCCCCCTTATGAAAATGTGTTATCAATGGAAATCTCATAAACAGGGACATGGCGATAGTGGTCTTGGGAACACGATGCCTGGCACATTACAGCTGTTCAGAATAGGATGGGGCGAGTAGCCGCCAAATCGTATGAGTCACAACATCTCTGACAAAAGTTAGTGATTAATACAAATAGTGAGTGATACTTGCGGATTATAGCCAACATTAGCATGTAACATGTACTTACCATAATCAATGATATATCCAAGAATGGATAAAAATGACGCGTGTTCCCAATGTGAGTATGATTTTTCGCTCAAGAATGCATTGCGGATTATCCTTTGAGTTTCAATCGTCGACGCGAATGCATTTGGTCACGGTAAAGGACACGAATACGAAGATGCAAGCACATTTTTCATAAATGACTAGAGCATAAATGCAGTGACGTGGCAAGATGCTTTTTTTTTTCGAAACGTCGATATCCAACTGTATCCCCACCCCTCAATTATAAACAATTATAAAATTGTTTACCCCGGTTGGCTTCTGATTTTCAAGCTGTAACAGTAAGTTGTGCACCCCCGCCCCTTGGATTGGACATATTGACTAAATATGACTAACTTAGTGTTAGTCACAAACGTTTTGAGAAACTTTGGTCAATTATTGGAATTATTTGCACATAATTCAGCAACTTTAATTTACGCCTTCCAATTGACTAAGAAAAGTCCCCATTCCTTAGTCGTTATGACTAACATCACCCTAGTAATTTTGATTAATGTTATGCCTCAGTCATGTTGGCTGAACTAAGTCAGTCATCCTGAGGAAAAACGTTTGACTAACATATGTTAGTCATATTTACTAAGTTTTGTTATCAGCGTAGAAAAATTAAAATACTTTCCTCTTGATATACGATTCCATCGTTATGTGGAATTTATAGGCATTGTTTTGTTCAAAGGGTGCATATGGAAATTATAGGATGGACACCCCGTCGCCAAACTGAGCCCATATAGCCACGTCCCTATCTAGATATATTATAAGATATCGGAGCAGTTTGATATTATAAAATGACACTCCTATTGGTTTGGTATGGTTTATTAGGGTTTATCAACGTTCTAGCCGCTATGCCACACACGACGTTGTCAATTTTACGGGTGGAGGAAAAGACCACCCAGAGGCTCGATTTCACCGCGAAATCGTCCCACTGCGTGTAGAAACCACCGACCCCCGTAAAGCAACTGACAAACTTGCCCAGATACACGATTCCGGTCACCCTACATATGACGGGGTTAGAACCAGCTTCGTCAGCGCTGGACGGCATGTAACAGTGTAGTGCACCTGTCATTCTACCGACTGGCACTCTACCGCACCACTCCTATAACCGAGACCATTAGCACGTCCCTGCTTCGATACACCCCTCCCGATAAAATGGAGCCACGTTACTGCCTCGATGTGTTATGATAAGAGTAGCGGATCAGTTTGAAATAATAGGATGGTCACAATATATATAATGCTATACCATCAAAATATAATATTTTATTTTCACAAACTGAATGATTGTAAATTTGTAATTTGTAAAAACAATGATACCAAAATGTTTGTAGTACTCGGTATTACACTGACTTGTACTTACATACACACACTACAAACGGACCGTTTAATTGTTAACTTGCGCAGACAAGTGGTCATCAACTTAGCAATCCGTGAACCGATTGGATAGCTCTGATAAGCGTTCACCTCTCAACTTATGATTGGTTATTTCTTTTGTAACTTTGGCCCGCCGTGATTCAATATATTGTTAATCACTCACAGGCAAAAGTTTGTCCGTAAGCAATCTACAATAATCAACAGTAGATCTTTGTGAAATTTCCGAGATTTTGTTAGCTCATCGTTTCATAGTACCGGCGTTTTCACTAATCACAATATGATAGCACGCATTGTAACTTCCCCATATAAATTGTTGTCAGTTATTTTAGCTCTATATACATGTCCGTCTAATTTGAACTGGTATTCAGATGACACTGATAACATGTGCATGGGAGCAGAGTGGGGAGTTAGTTTTTTCTAAGTTTTACAGCTGCCTTTTAGGGGTTTCACCTCTCGCCCAGTCTAAGGTATTACAATAATACGGCTAAATTTTCCCTGTACTATGAAACCACTGTGATAGTTAACACAAATTTGTAATTACAAATTAATAAATACAATTTGTATTTACAGGTATAAAATTGTTCATAGTATTGACCCCAGGTGTGTTTGTCCAGCTAACGAACAATAGTGGTTACTGTTATCAGAGACCAGAAATTTTATTGTGTAATTTTGTCACAAATAAACGTTAATTATACTCATTATCGCTTTTATCTGTGGAACAAAACAATACAAACAACCAATCTGGGACAGGTGACGTCCGGTGTGTATCCATAGGAACAGCCCAGTGCTCTATATCGCAATATGGTATCAACCGAATGGTCTGTTCTAAAAATAGACACCTAAACGGTCCCGATTTAATATTCGAAATAAAATCAATACCAATTGATAGAAGCTTTTCCGGACAGGGGTCTTCAGTTCATATCTATTATGTTATACCCACGCAACTATTTAAAATTTGTTATTTAAAGAGATATTCCATCTTTAAAGATGGATTATTAATTGATAGAAGCATTTCCGGACAGGGGTCTTCAGTTCATATCAATTATTTTATACCCGCGCAACTATTTAAAATTTGTTATTTAAAGAGATATTCCATCTTTAAAGATGGATTATCTCTTTAAATAACAAATTTTAAATAGTTGCGCGGGTATAAAATAATAGATATGAACTGAAGACCCTTGTCCGGAAATGCTTCTATCAATTGGTATTGATTTTATTTCGAATATTAAATCGGGACCGTTCATGTTACTATTTTTAGAACAGACCATTCGGATGATACCATATTACGATATGGAGCACTGGGCTGTTCCTACGGCTACGCAACGAAAGTCAAATGTCACAGATTGGTTGTTCGTGTTGTTTTGTTCCACAGATATAAGCGTTAATAAGTATAATTAACGTTTATTTGTGACAAAATTGTTACATAAAATTTCTGGTCTCTGTTAACGGTAACCAATATTGTTCGTTAGCTGAACAAACACACCTTTTTAGACCAGAAAATATTTGAAATAAAATTAATATTAATCGATAGAAGCATTTCCAGACAGGAGTCTTTTATTCAAATCTAATATTTTATACCCCGGTAACTATATAATACATGTTTACAAAGAGATACTCCACCTTTAATTTGTTTTTGTTTAATTAATGTACTACATGTATTTTACAGTTTATTCGGCGCCAATTTGTCGCTGAGACTTGGTGTCTTGGGTTACCACTAGAAACGGAAGTTATTTCTTGCGATTTGATTGGTGGACTAAATAAAATTTGACTTTGTTTGCGAACTTTTTAAAGTATCACTACACCCAGTGATTCAGGAAACGACACTTCCCTCGGCTGGTAGAGATTGTCGCTACCAAGTTAAACAAGAAAACTAAGATGCATGCATCAGGTCGCCTGTGAACTATTTATCATAGAATTCTTGCAGCTATCGATTTACACATTTTGGAATATATGTCTGTATGTATGTGTGTATGAATGCATGTATGTATGTGTGTTATAGACTCGAACACTGCTCGACCGATCCGACTCGGATTTGGTATTTAACGTGTCAACCTGACCTCGCTCATAGGCATGTTTCTGGACCTTGACCGATCCGACTAAAATTTGTGTGTAGGACTACTTCGATCCCGGGAGCAATATGCACGGGTCCAATTTCACGTGCGACCATCTCATCGAACGTGCTGATATAGGCATGTTTCTGGATCAATTGAAAAATAGTTTGTCCAGATGCTGTATATACCGGGTACTGTCCAGATGAAGGCGATCACAACGATATCCCTAAATAGCCCGAACGAAGTCGAGTACATCAGGTAGTCTATACTATATATTTTGAGACTTCCGTATATATATATGTGTGTACTTTATAGAATCGAAAACGCGTGGACGGATTGAGCTCAAATTTCGTATATAAGTGTAAAATCCCACGGACACCGCCGTGGTCGCGTTTTGGAGAACCTCAGAGCACCGTTTCTCCCTACCCAATCATCAAAATCACCGCAATCGGCACTTCGGGGTTAATAGCGTTGATATATAAAGATCGTTCGTTTTCCGCAGTGTCTATATAAAGAGCATCGTTTTCGCTATCTACTTATCTGTATGACGAATTGTAGCCTGTCGCTCGAAATATTATGCAGAGAGAGATTTCACGACGGAAAGCGTTTGTTTTCAATTCAATGCAATGTTATCGCTCGAAATATTATGCAGAGAGATTTCACGACATTAGGACGGGTACGGCAGACTCTAAATATTATGCAGAGAAATTTCACGACGGGAAGCGTTTGTTTTCAATGCAATGTTATCGTAGAGAGATTTCACGACGGGAAGCGTTTATTGAAATGCAAGAGAGATTTCACGACATTAGGACGGGTACGGCAGACTCGAAATATTATGCAGAGAGATTTCACGACGGGAAGCGTTTGTTTTCAATGCAATGTAATCGTAGAGAGATTTCACGACGGGAAGCGTTTGTTTTCAATGCAATGCAATGTTATCGCTCGAAATATTGTGACATTAGGACGGGTACGGGCAGGTTAAAAAAAAAACAAACAAAGAATGCGTTGTCTATCGTTCCTAGGAAGGGAGGATTTCATCGGGTCAATTAGAATAAAAATTAAATAAATAGGTCAATTAGAATAAAAATTAAATAAATATTAAAAAATTCAAAAAAACCTAAATTAAATTTAAAAAACATTAAATTAATATTAAAAAAATTAAAAAAATGTCATGTTTCGACGAAATTTGGTACAAATGCAGCATAAGTGTCTCGGAACCTGTTGCAATTGCTTTTTCGAACAAAGCCATGGGACGAATGCCGCCAGTGGCGGGCTAACCTGCTAGTATTATATATTTCTAGATTTAGTTACAAACTTTATACCTGTATATTGTACAAAGAAATGTTTGACAAATGTATCTATATCAATATTACCATAGGGGTCATTAAAAATTAGATATGACGAAACAAAATTTTGAAGGGTGCATGTGATTGTGAGGAATAATAGGATCATAGGTAAATTTAATTTATGGACGCTTGTTAATTTTCATTGGACTACATGTATCAGGTAAATTTTTATATTTCAAATGATGACAGGAATGTGGAAAGTTGAACTACCCAAGTAATACTGGTTATCCACACGCAGAGACATACATGTATATAAAAACCAAAATAGAAGATGGCTGCAGCCTGCTGGCAACCATGTTTTCCAAAGAAATTCAAAGCATTCGATAGCTCCCATCTAGTGGTCACCCCGAAGATCAATATGAAGTTTGGTGACTATCAGATGGGGGATGTGGTCTGTAGAGGCGCTAAAGAATTCAGTCATACAAAGAGTAAGATACAAAATTGCTGTCTGTGGTCATGTTTTTAACTAAATTCGGAAAAAAATAGATTACTCTCATCCTGGTTATCCAGAAGATCATTGTGGAATCTGGTGACGATCGGACAAGGGATGTCTTCTGTGGGATCAACCAAATTATTTAGCCATAAAAATAGTAAAACTCAAGATCACCGCTGGCAGTGATGTTTTCACAAGGAAATTTTGAGAAAAAAATATGGCTCCCGTCTAGTGGTGACCCAAGATATCCACATGAGAAACAGTTCTCCAATAAATGCTGGCTGCAGGGTGCGCCAATTGATTCAAATTTGAAATTTAACCGGGTATACTGCTGGTGACCATGTTTACCCCGCAAATTTGATAAGACTAATGAACAAAACCACTGAATCCGTTGAATCAATATACGTGTACACAAATATATATATGCATTGTTATCCACACTACTTGTATATAAAGGTACTGAAAATAACTATATTATAATAGTATACACAAAATAAACCATATATTATGGCTATGGGTTCTAATATCCGAACATGACAGCTGAGAACTTGGTGTGAATTGAAGAGTAGTGGGGTCTCAAGAATATCTACCCCTCCACGTTAGAAACATGCCATTAAATAGCATAAGTATAATCTAGCTCGAAGACAGAAGTGATCCATCAAACCGCTCTTAATTTAACCAGGTCATCACACCCTGTGTATGGTAGATCACATGATGATCTAGGTGGAATCGGGCTTCTCAAAGTACCGCCGGTACCACACATGCCGGTACCGGTATCGATACTTTTCTAGTACCGCGGTTCCGGTATAGGTACTGGCAAGCCATTTTATAGTTCTAGGTATATCTGGAGGTAATACAGTGCTGAAAATCACAAGCCACGAACTCTATTATTAACTTGAACTAATGATAATTTGATATCAGAATAAAGAAACTATTTCGTGATATTAGATACCATTTTGGAATATACTAACAAACTTTACCGTATAGTTTAGTGATGCGCAAATGACAACATAGACAATTCAATCAACCAAAATGGAACTATTCGTTGCACACGTTTTGTGGTTTTAACTTATTGTTCTTCTGTATGTGATAAACTGATAGAAAGTAACGCGACACATGTCGGTGGTTTCCACTTCACAATATTCAATCAGAATAAATGTATTTGCAAAGTCGCGCGGTCGGCCATTTTATATCTAAACAATAATGAGTCAAGTTAGGCAACGATTTCTCTCCACGAGTTCCTATACCAAATATGAACTATCATGTCTATTCAGCAAATTACATGTACATTGTGCACGGTTCGTGGATATTCGTTCCCAATTTTATTATTTAACTGGAGGTTCCATGAGTCCCATTTAAATTCAAAATGGTCTACCTTATATATGCAAACTGATACGACATGTGAACGGGTATGTGTGTATGTGATTAGTCAAAATGTGTGGGCCATACTTGTGGGTGGGTCGTTGGTGAATAAATGATAAGAAATTGTAACTGGGTTTAGTGTATAATTGCCACAACTGGGCAAAAATAAAGGCAAAAGCATAAGTTGCAATCATAAGTTCCCAACACAAAATAACCTTTGAAGATTAAAACAATATCACAAGGCCGTGCTTTCAAAGAATTGGAATTCAACCATTGAAGAGTTATAATAGACACATAAAAACCAGGAACCACCCTTCCGTGACTGACCTCTCGCGCCATGAATACAATCACGACCGATGTGCATTGCATGTAGTTTAAAGAGTGAAACTTGATACTACTGTATTTTGCCAAACAGCCTGCTGTGTGGGTGAGGTCGTTGGTGAATAAAATTTAATGACAATAAATTGTAACTGGGTTTAGTGTATAAATGCCACAACTGGGCAAAAATAAAGGCAATATCATAAGTTGCAATCACAAGTTCCCAACACAAAATAATCTTTGAAGATTAAAACAATATCACAAGGCCGTGCTTTCAAATAATTGGAATTCAACCACTTTAAGAGTAATAATAGACACATAAAAACCAGGAACCACCCTTCCGTGACCGACCTCTCGCGCCATGAATACAATCACGATCGATGTGCATCGCGTGTATTTTAAAGAGCGAAACTTGATACTACTGTATTTTGCCAAACAGCCTGCTGATCTACGAACGTGCATATATGCAACCACAGTACCGAGTACCGGCGGATCTGCATACCAGTACCATTAACGCAAAACATGCCCGAGTACACGGTACCGGTACTGCGTACCGTTGAGAAACCTGGGTGGAATTGTTGTATGAAAAACAGCACTACATGTAAATATAAAATGAAACAGTGCTACATCTTATTACAGATTATTTCCACATATAATCAGTGACTACAGGCAGTCTAACAAAAATAAAGTTTGATCAGTGACACTCTATTCGAAGAGGGGGATAATAGCATCTGTTACAGTCAATGGAGCGATTATGAATCTGGAAAGCTGAAATTTCTAAGTAATACTAGATATCGATATGCATGACGCGTATAGTGTGTTTCAGAACGAAAAATTTGAATAAAATCAACAAATTTGTAAATTTAAAACATTATTGTATTCCATGTCCCAGCACGGACATATACACCAAATTTCAATAATATTCATTGAGAAACAACGGACCAAACGCCATATAACACCCCGTATACACCTTTCATTCCTAGCCGGCCTCAGTATACATGTTATAGTGTGTACCGAACTGGTACACGTCGACTGGGGCGAGTTGGCCCTGGGGCGAGTAGGTCGATTCCGGCACCTTCTATCATTTGCAGCAGGTATCAGTTTACGCTGGTTTACGCGTAATTTAATTTAGAAAGTTCCCCAATTAGTATCGTAAATAGAGCGACTGTATTTGACAGAGACTGCCTCTGTTATTGATTATCATCTTGTTATAATTAAAAAACGACAAATGCACCATGCCGTTCAAACGTAGTAGTCTATATTCCCCATGTTAAACGACATCCGCAAATACAAAATAACGCTAACCTACTGCAAATGTTTTACACGACAACTGTTAACATATTTGAGCTGAATTCATCTGATGTGGTATGATTCCTCAAAATAAACAACAAACCATCGTTACTTGGAACTGTAGTTTGGGCTAACATTTACACAAATCCTCCACCTCCTCTGTCCCGACACACACGTCAGACGAGAAACAGCCATCATAGAACCGCCCAAATTGGGCGAAATAAATTAATCTGAGGTGGGCCGAAAGATCGAAAAGGGGTGATGATAATCTAGGTATTTATTTATTATAACCTAAAGGAAAGAATTGAATATATTCTTCAATTGTAGAAATGTTCAGATTGTATACATGTGTATGCAGACAGAATCACCCCTTTGTGGTCCTTTGTATTAATATTTAAATAATAATAATAAGCCATTTGTTGAACTTATTAGCTGAACATCCCCGCAAATGAATCAATGATAATCAAGTAAGCACTCATTAGTATAAATATTATTCAAAAAACATGGGGGTGAGCCTAATAGAGGCAGGTGTTTAACCTACAGTAATGCCCTAAGTAATCGACTCTTTAACTACAGCAGAATTATGGGTAACTTTTCAGGATTTAGTCGGAAATATGGCTTGTTGCCATTCATCGGAAAGCTCTCCCCGAGAGCTTTCCAATGAATGCATTCCAATGAATGGCAACAAGCCATATTTCCGACTAAATCCTGAAAAGTTGCCCATAATTCAGCTGTGTTTAAAGGAGTCGATTACTTAGGGCAACACTGTACATACAAACAGAATCACCCCTTTGGGGTCATTTGTATGAATATTTAGATAATAATAAGCCATACAAAATTTGTTGAACTTATTAGCTGAACATCCCCACAAATGAATCAATGAGAATCAAGTAAGCACTCATTAGTATAAATATTATTCAAAAATATGGGGGTGAGCTTAATAGAGGCAGGAATTTAACCTACAGTAATGCCCTAAGTAATTGACCCCTTAACCACAGCAGAATTATGGGTAACTTTTCAGGATTTAGTCGGAAATATGGCTTGTTGCCATTCATCGGAAAGCTCTCAGGGAGAGCTTTCCAATGAATTGCAACAAGCCATATTTCCGACTAAATCCTGAAAAGTTACCCACAATTCTGCTGTGGTTAAGGAGTCGATTAATTAGGGCATTACTGTATGTGGGTCCCACATACAGCAAGCAAATAAATGTTTGATCTTGCCGCCCGGCAATGTGACAATGTGACAACTTACTGTCGCACGTGGCGCGGAATTAATTCCACACCCCATGAATACATCACTAAATGATACATCTGTCTGATTCAGTGATAGGAAGATTCCATTCTCACGCTAATGCCAGGGGTGTCAGTTATTAGCTTTCAACATGTGCTACTCGGCACTCGCAAGTCACTTTAATTGTATACAGTTTATGTTTTAACTTTTAATTATTATGCGTACGGAACTACGGTACCCATTGAAATGTTTATTTGGGTCATGAGTGTACCAACAGACTGGCAACAGTCTCATGTCGATGTTGCCATCAAGGTATATCACCGTATGTGATGGGGGCTGACCCGTGCGTAAAATAGTCACATTTTGTTCTGGAAATGCCCGTCATTTATTTAATATTAAAGTAGGAATTGGTGTCAAAACGTTCACGAAGGACGCAACATGTATCGGTTGACGATATCGGTCGGGAGACTAAATTTTGTCGATACCACATATATCGGCCCGATCCGATAGCCGATACCGATAATTGGTACATCACTACTACCAACTGTATCTAAGGGCCTTGACCAATCAAATGCACGCATTTAAGTGAAAACGAAAGTAGTTGTAATTAACATAAATGACAAATTTCATGATGATCAGACAAGCAGAATGGCCTGTAGCCCGTGCTAATGGATTGAATTTTGAAATCCAAGATGGCTGCTGGCACGATTTCACGGGTTGTAGGGGGTCTGAAAAATAGAAAAATAAGTATCTGGGGGGGGGGTGGCATAACAGCCTGTGTTAAATGTGTATTTACTGGTTTGAATGTTTAATTATTTTACAAAACTGGGAAAGTTCTCAAAAAAGTGAAAAATTTGGATACGCAACAGGGTTTTCGTATTCAGTGGAGGCCAACTCTGTGTTATTGGTTACAGGAAAATAGCCCGATTTCTCTCCCTGAATTCTGTCATCTGGGCTCGCAAAGACATTTTTTTTTTAACTTTTTTTTTATTTCAAATATTTCTCAGCTCTAACATAGCTCTATCAGGTGGAAGAAGCTTATTTACTGACATTCGCTCTATCATGGTCTGTTTTTGGGTTGAAAATGGTCAATTGGAGTAAAAAAAATGGGTAATATTGAGCGTTTAATGTGTGCAAACCAAGGGGCATAACTCAATAACAAATTGTACGAAGAAGCTAAAGTACAGACAAATGATTACACCTAAAATTTCTGTCGAAATTAAAACATGCTTGATGGGACCTACATGTATGCCAAAGATAATGGCTCATCATTGATTTGAAGTACAGTACCCCCTCCCAAGTTGGAAATCGTGTACTGCTACCTTAAAGAGACTATCAAATTGGATAAATTAGTGAAAATCTACTGAAACATTTTATCTTTCCTATCTTCGTGTGTGAGTTGCTATTCAGTTTCGTATTGACAACTGTTGTGCTCGGAACTAGGCGCATTTGCTTGTAGATTATTTGTTCCAGAGGCTTAACATAGATTATTTGTTCCAGAGGCTTAACATACTATGGATTTCAGCTTGACAAGTCACTGAATGCTCACACCGACAGGACCAAAAAACCAAAAAACC
The DNA here is from genome assembly GCA_032622095.1 of Siphonodentalium dalli. Lineage (NCBI taxonomy): Eukaryota > Metazoa > Mollusca > Scaphopoda > Gadilida > Siphonodentaliidae > Siphonodentalium > Siphonodentalium dalli. The sequence goes on along the minus strand of CP136063.1, from coordinate 63,768,369 downwards.
AAATTCAACGTATGGCTACTATGGATAAAACAAAAACATTATGGTTCATATTTGGGGGGGGGGGTGGTGATGTGGTTATATATGCATCAGTTACTCTGTACGATTTGTTTTGAGTGTTGTGTTTTGTGTAATTACATAAAAATGACATTCATTTAACGAAACGTGTTGTCATGCAAACATTTCAACAATGGAATTACTTGGATACCTGGTGCGAAAAGCCGTATTAATGTTGGTTATTTAGTCTTGGTCGTGTTTCCGAATGACCGAGTAACGTCAATACATATATTGGAGATGAGTAAAGTCAACTACTGAGTTATCACGAACAGTGCGTGAGCACCAGCACAATAAAGATGTTATATAAGATGCTATAAATAATTATAGTGTGATTTCAACTTGACAATTAAGTCATTGAATGTACACCGACCGGGCAAATATACATACGTACATGGTTCATATTTTGAGGAACGGGGTGATTATATATGCATTAGTTCACATTTTGGGGGAGGGGGTGATTATATATGCAGTATTTATTCCCTATGATTTGTTTGGAGTTTTGCGTTGTTATATGACCACATAAAAGTGATTCGCATGTAACAAAATATGTTGCTAAGGGAACATTCCAACAATGGAATTCCTCGGATACCACCTACGAATAGGCGTATTAATATTGGTTGTTCAGTCTTGGCCGTATTTCCGAATAACCAAGTATTGTCATTGTCTTAGCATATTAGGGGGGGGCGGCTGGCTAGTAAATAATCACAGCGCACATGGTCTGGTCAGCACAATACACATGTGATATATCTGTTCAGACCGCCTTTTCGACCGGATGAGATTTAGTTTTAAGGTGGGTGGGCATAATATGATGTGACATTTAGAATTTATCTTTGTTTTTTTCGCTATAACCAATAATTTGGGTGAAATTGGTTCATTTTATTGAAAGCACAGTACTTATATTGACCTTATTTCCCATTCGCACTGAAGAAACACTATATGTGTTATATATAAAAGTTATCAATGTATGTCAGAGACTTAAATGGACATTGGCGCATTGAAGGGGGATAACTCTATTTTCCCCTTAAGGTAGCCGTACACGATTTCACGGGCTGTAGGGGGTCTGAAAAATAGAAAAATAAGTATCTGGGCCATTCTGGGGGCATAACAGCCAGTGTAGCCGGTGTTAAATGTGTATTTACTGGTTTGAATGTTAAATTATTTTACAAAACTGGGAAAGTGGAGGCCAACTCTGTGTTATTGGTTACAGGAAAATAGCCCGATTTCTCTCACCTGAATTCTGTCATCTGGACTCGCAAGACATTTTTTTCAAATTGATACGATAACTTATTTTCTATTTCAAATATTTCTCAGCTCTAACATAGCTCTATCAGGTGGAAGAATCTTATTTAGTGACATTCGCTCTATCATGGTCTGTTTTTGGGTTGAAAATGGTCAAATTGAGTCCAAAATGGGTAAAATTGAGCATTTAGTGTGTGCAAACCAAGGGGCATAACTCAATAACAAATTGTACGAAGAAGCTAATGTACAGACAAATGATTACACCTAAAATTTCTGTCGAAATTAAAACATGCTTAATGGGATTTTGTCACAAACTTCATCACTCAAATACCAATAGAAGATATATCATCTGGGCATTGAAAGTTACAAAGTCGCACTCGATCTATTGGTACAATATCAAAGATCCATGCCGCTGTCTTTGATCTTCCAACATCCAGGATTCACATGTATTGACTTGTAGGAAAAGATCAAGATAATCTATATCAATGCATTCATTAGCTTCTTCTCATGGAGACGAATGATAGACCAGCACTGTCATTTGACAACTGTCAAGTGGGGACGATATTAAGATAGCATCGCCGAAGGAGAAAATCTGATTTGTTAACACTGGCTGATAATAAAAAAATATCATGATGTGAATGTACTATGGCAATTACAAGGCTATTGTACTTCTATATTATTTCTCTATACTGTTTTTCCAATGCCCAATGTTTAATGTCAGGTGTAAACAACTGACATTAGTATATGGAACTTCAAGTTGAAGACTTCAACCCATGTCAACAATACCAAGAGGTCAGTTTTCCCGCCAAAATGTTTCCATGTAAACTCGGGAATTTCTAAGTGAATATCGCATTTTGTGCTAGAATAACGTTATGTGTAATAATCAGAAGGCAGTATCAGTACCCCCTTTGAAACCCAACCCATGCTCACAATGCCACATGGTCAGCTGTCCCGATATAACCACTCCTGGTGAAGATTTTCAATAATAATGTATCATTAGCATCCTTTACGCTTTTTCGAGCCTCAATTCATGCGTAAAATGCCACTTGGCAGGGCTGTCATTGCCAAAACTGGCTCTCATCTAGTGGTCACCCCGAATATCTATATGAAGAATGGTAACGATTGCGTGAGGAAAGCGGTCTGTAGGGTGTGCCAAAGGATTTAGTTGTGCAATGAGTAAAATCCATGATGGCTGCTGCAGCCAAGTTCTTCATTGAAATTCTTGTAAATTTGATAGCTTCCATCAAGAGGTGATCCTAAACATGCCGGTATATTTTCAAAATATTTCTCCTAAAAATACAAGCTGCAGAGTGCGCCAATGGATTCAAAGTTGAAATCGATGATGAATGCTGGTGGCCATGTATTTTAAAGAAATTTCAGAAAACAAAATTGATGGCTCCCATCTAGAGATCAGCCCGAAGATCCATATGATTTTTGGTGATGATCGGATTAGTGATGTGGCCTGTAGGGTGTGTGCTGAAGGAATTGTAGACTGATAATAGCCCAAACTTAACTGAAAAATGTAGGAATACAAGCTTGGATAAACAGGTCAGGCATATCCTGAATTCCACTATTATAGTGGTATTCCACTATTATAGTGGTATACATGTATTCCCATTACCGTTTATTTAATTTGATAAAAGATGGACAAATCCAAAATCATATTTCACACAAATATTATTCAAAATCAGTGTCGCACTAATTCGGTATCATACATATGGTTTGTCCAGGAGAATGATTAATCATGACGACAAACGATAACCAACTCAACTACATGTAGCATGCAATTAGTTGAAATGCTGTTATGAAGGAGCGATTGAGTCATCATGTTATTGTCATTTAGATAGGCATATATAAGTAATATTATAATGGTATTGAATAACAAAGCTGGCGCAAAAGATCGCACAACGAATTTTGTCGGAAGACTTTTCATTCGCTACGATATTATTAAGAGTGACATTTGGCTGTGCATTGGGATGCGCCGTCTTCTATTCCCGACGCAAATGAAGGAAATATGAATATGTTATAGTCATATACCACTATAATAGTGAAATTCCAGATGTGCCTGACCTGATAGAGTTGAGACAAACGAAAGGGTGTTTAGGTGGATAGTGGTTCATGTGCTGAGGTCCGTCCATATTAACAAGCTTAAACGAGGCATCAAAAAGTGCACCAATGAAAGAGGTTTAAGGGCTACTTTGAATATTGATATTAGCATACCACATATAAATTTTGTCCAAACTTTTGTGGTTTTTAGAAAGTTGTGTTAGAATGAATTATAGACCCAAAAGAACAGTTTATATGGCAAAAACAAAAATGTTTAAGGGCTTGAGCTCTTAAATCCAAAAAGCCCCTAAACCACATTTAATCCAAAGTCCAAACCTCATAAACCCCTTTCGTTGGCGCAGATTGACAGATGGATAGATTGACGGAAAAGCTGATTCCTCTAAGGCTGTATACCCCCCAATATTTTGTTATGGGAGGGGTATAAAAATAGCATATAAAATAATGTGCAGACATGCCAGACATGCTTTTCAATATGTCTAACCTAAGAAAAGGAAATTGACTTCGCATTGACTTGAGTTTGTTTGGCATGCCATAGTCCCAATTGTAACTTACCAGCAAGTATAATTCATAGAGACAAGACTCGAATGTGTGAACTTCAGTTTAATTGTCATGCTGAAGTCCCAATAGTAATTAAAGACTTACCAGCTGGAATAATTCGCAGGGACCAGACTCGCCTGCAAAGATCTGATGTATCCAAACTTGGAGCGCTACTGTAGAAACCATGAAATAACTCTGACAAACCACGCCAGCAGTCGTCAGGGAACGTGAAGCCAGACTGGTTAGCTAGAAACCTACGATCATCATTTATGGGTATTGTACTCCCAATGTGATGGAATATGTTATGGCTTGCTTTTTGATGTTGTACTAAGGTATTCAGAGCGACAATCTCAAGAATTCGGTTTGTCAGCTGCTCACTGCACCAAAACCCATGTACACCATAATGTTTGAGCAAATAAAATAACACGAGCTTCAAATAGTATGATGGAAAAGCCGACTTCGGACACGTATCACATGTCTGTTTATAATCTTGGAGGAGATAATGAGTCAGGCATTTGGTGAGCTGGTATATGCGGCCCACATTAGTTCCCGATTGTCCAACCAACACCCTCGATTCTGCAAATGTTGATGTCAACATGAACCTATCTCCTTCCTTATTCAAAATGTAGAAAGCAAATGGTGGCTGTTCAGCGAGAGGTTCGATGAGAGATTCATTTCTCGACAGAAGATTTTCATCTCTCATTCCGACAGATATATCCAATTTAATTTCTGATCTACTGTTTGTCTTGCCTTCATGGTTTGCGTTGCTGACTGTGAATGATACAGCTGTTGCTTTATGTAACCAACAATGTTTGGTGTACATAATCCTGTTATTTGTCTGCGAATTGCGTATCAGGGAATCTACAACCAATTTCCTTAGTCTTCGGACAGTTTTATAACACTCCTCATCAAACCAAGTCTCCTTTATCCATGCTAGCTTAGGATCTTTAATAATTCTATTTATTTCTAAATCAAGTTCATTCTCACACAGTGAACTCACTGAAACATTATACATGGTAGTGATGATTGGGAAATATTTCTCATGATGACCGTACAACCAAGGCAGGAATATAACAAAATCAGCCTCATCCATGGCAATAATCTTCGCTTTCTCTGCCGTAGATCCCAATAACACGGCCCTGGCACCACCAAATATCACAGGGAAATCACTCATCAAATCTCCCAGAGCTTTATCCATTAAGTCAAAGATAACATTCATGACATCATGGCTTTCTGGGCGTGACACGACATTGCAGTCCAAATGTAATGAGCACAACATTTCATGAAGCATGCTCCCCGTGTCTGGCTCTAATAAATTCACTCTTCCAGCTATTTCCTTGATAATATCTGGAGCTACAGTATCATTTGCTTCCATTATTCTCAGTACATGGTTGAGTAGAGGTTCATCAGGAGGAGCTATGTGATCCAACATATCGTGCTGAGGACTCATTGTTAAAGGACTTGATCTCCAGCACAGATCACCTGGAATATAAGGGGATAATGTCATACATTACATTCAATGGAGCGATAAGGAATGTGAAAGGTATAAATGCTAAGATGGATTATCTCTTCATATAACGATTTTGAAATAGTTTTTTGGGTATAAAATAATAAATATGAATTGAAGACACATGTCTGGAAATATTCTATCAGTTTAATATATTGATTTTATTCCGAATATTTTATTATAAAATGAGATGATTAAGTGGGACAGTTTATTGTTCTATTTTTAGAACATACATTCAGGCGATACCATATAGTGATAGAGATCATTAGGATGTTCCCATAGCTATGCACTGAAAGTCAAAGGTCCCAGATTTATTGTTTGTATTGTTTCATTTCATAGTTATAACAGATGACTGTGTCAATGACACTGTAGCTCAACTTAGGTAGGGGAATAATTTAATGGTTGACAGTAAATGGAGGAATAGGAAAGTTGCTAATTGAAATGTCTAAGTAAGACTAGATGTACATGTCAATATCAACATTCATGACAGGTTTCATAATGATCAGATCAGGGATGTGGTGATTATGGTGTGCCAAAGGATTTATTGATGCAAAGAGTAAATTCTAAAATGGCCACCGGCAGCCATGTTTTTTTCCGAATTACCCCAAAATGACCTGTTCCCATCTACAGCCTTTACAAATCTCATAATGATCTGATCAAAGGTACGACCTGTAGCCTGTGCCAATGGATTTAGTCATGCAAAGAGTAAAATCCAAGATGGCTGCTGGCGGCCATGTTTTTCGGCTGAACGACACCAAAATGACTCGTTTCCCATCTACATGTCATTGTTAACATCCATGACAAATTTCATGAAGTTCCGACCAAAGCTACGACCTGTAACCCGCACCAAAGGATTTAGTCATGCAAAGAGTAAAATCCAATATGGCTGCTGGCAGACATGTTTTTTGGCTGAACGACCCCAAAATCACTCGTTCCCATCTACATGTCAATATTAACATCCATGACAAATTTCATGATGATCAGACGAACAGCACGACCTGTAGCCCGCGCCAATGGATTGAATTTTGAAATCCAAGATGGCCACCAGCGGCCATGTTTTTTTGCCAGATGACCCCAAAATGACTCGTTCCCATCTACGTGTCAATATCAATATTCATGACAAATTTCATAAAGATCAGACCAAAGGTACGACCTGTAGCCCGCGCCAAAGGATTTAGTCATGCAAAGAGTCAAATCCAAGATGGCTGCTGACGGCCATGTTTTTGGGCCGAACGACCCCAAAATCACTCGTTCCCATCTACATATCATTGTTAACATCCATGACAAATTTCATGAAGTTCTGACCAAAGCTACAACCTGTAGCCCGCGCCAACGAATTTAGTCATGCAAAGACGGACGCCAAACCATGGCAATAGCTCAAACTTACAAAGTAAGTTGAGCTAATAATGAGTCTAATAAACGATTATTTGTGACAAAATTACACAATAAAAATTCTGGTCTCTGTTAAAAGTAACGAAGCTAAACAACTACACACTTTTAGACCAGGAAATATTCAAAATATAATCAATATTACAGGGGTCTTTGATTCATATCTAATATTTTATACCCGGTAACTATGTTTACAATGAGATAAACCATCTTTAAGTTATACTAGATGTCAAATGGTATAGCCATATAGTTATAGACCTTTAGATTCCCATAATTTGGGCACACCAGTTACAAACTATGTTTTTTGTTTAATTTGACATCAAAAGTAGCAATTTTCTTGTATCTGAGGGTTCATTGTGTAGTTAGTTTACCTATTTTAATCTGAATATAATTATTAGAATAGTTTTCAATTATTTGACCTTTTCCAATATTTACTGTCAAGTTTTGATGACATTTTGGTATCATATTGGACTAGTCAGAATTTTATTGATAATTCCACTGCGACAGTAATATTTACACACAATGATTAGGCTTGCCACGATTATTCGACTAACCTTCGACAGGTGCGGTAGTCGACGGTTATTTACTTTCGTCGACTAATCGCCAGAGGGGGGTGGGTATGGTTGTGTAACTTGTGTATGTAAGCAGTACTTTTCATCGATGTCATGCCTGGAAGTAACTGTTAACTGCGTGTGCAGCACAATTCCGTTGCGGCGTCCTCTGCCTTTGATGTTGCCGCCGACGTTTGGCGGTCATCTTCAAAGAATTATGTGTGTGACATCGAAATGTTAATTATGTTTATTGTTTAACTGTGAATATTAATTTACTATTAGTGCTACTGTGCTAGATACATTTCCGAAGCGGTTGCCGGTTACGTATATAATATAAACTATTAATATGTTTCATTATTTCTTGCAATTCTTTACTGAAAATGTCCAAGTTATACACGGCAGTAATTGTGACTGCATCCCCGTCCCCCCTGGGCCCCCCATAAAAGCTCAAATATCTCCCACTGTCTACTAGTACCTATGTCTTCGTTAACTGCATTGTAAGTGCACACCTTTCGCCGCAATTTTACCGATTAATGTGATGCACGTGACCTGCCGAAATACGTAATGGCGGCTTGGGAGTCGCGATCTAGATTAGCTTTACTTCGTGCAATTTTGCACAGTTACTCTCACGTCGTGTATGCAGTTTGCTCCAACTTTGCCAGAAACATCGGCAATATGGGCACTTGGCAGTACTTAATAGTAAGGGCCTGTTAAAAACTACATCGGGACGAATGAGACCACGAGGGCATGAGTATTCCTTGTTGTATACAAAATAAAACAGTGTAAAACACGGAGCATCGAGAGTTTATAACTGTCTTCAAAATGGATGTAAAGAAGTCATCGTAATTTCGCATTTATCAATTGTTTACCTGGATGTAATACAGGGCGCATATATTACCGATTAATCGACTAACCGTCGATTATAGCTGCCGATTAGTCGATTATGAAAACTCATAGTCGTGGCAACCCTAACAATGATGTCTACGGGTCAGCAACTTTCATAGAACTAAATTGTCAGTTGCTTCACTATAATTATTAACGGTAACATCCCAATAAATTTCAGCCATCTATGATTAAACATTTTTGCTATGATTCTTGGCAACCTGCGCCTGATGGTTCTCATCAGAGTATCACTGTGGAGTGGCTATAAACACCTGTTAGTTTACTTGTAAACTGTTATTAAATCAGGTGAATTAAGTTAAAAATTGGCCATTACTCATGTAAAAATATACCGTATTTTTGGATGCGAAACACGCTTGCCAACTTTGGTTCTGATCAAATAATCCAAACTAGGATTATTGGTCGAAAAAACAAAATGTTACGAAATTTGGGTAAATTCTAAGTAAAATGAAAGTGTCAATAACATTATAGCTCAACTTGGATGGGGGATAATTTCACTGCGTTACAAACAATATAACAATTAGGAATGTGGAAAGTTTAAATGTCTAAGTTTTACTAGATATGAAGAGATGTATATAAAATAAATTCCAAGATGGCTACTGGCCATGTTTTTAATAGAAAATTGTTCAATTAGATAGCACAAATCACATCAACAGGTGATCCTAAACCTGCCTGTAAATTTTCAAAACAATTCTCCAATAATGAGGGTTGTAGGGTTTGTTGATGGATTTAAATTTGAAATGTGACGATGGCTGCTGGCAGCCATGTTTTTTTCAACAAATATCGGTCAAAATAGGAGGCTCCCATTTTGAGGTCACCCTGACAATCCTTTGATGTTTGGTTACAATCGGGTGTCAAATGTGGGCTGCAGTGTGCGCCGATGGATTCAAATTTGAAATCCAAGACGGCGGCCATGTTTTTTAACAAATTTCGGTCAAATTAGGAGGCTCCCATCAAGAGGTCACCCCGAAGATCCATATGAAGTTTAGTGACAATCAGATTAGAGATGTGACTTGTAGGGTGTGCTAACAGAAAATGTTGACGGGATGGATGACGGATGCCAACCCATGGCAATAGCTCAAACTTTAATTCGTCAAATTGAGCTAAAAAGGACCGTAACTCAGAGTATCCCCCACCAAGGTGGCTTTTCGCTGAGGTTTATCAATTTTCTGATATGGCTTAATTCGAAAGATGTCTTAGCCTGATGACTGAATAAAACATGTTAGATATGTTTATCAATGAGATCACTGAGTCGAGGCCATATTTTATTCACCCAACTCCGTTCTATTGTTTCAGATTGATCCGTCCCCGGTTCCATGGTTTTTATGCTACATGTCAAGGTTCTACAGCAGCATTTCCATATATGGAGCTTCTGAATGTTCATGACTTCCATATATGGAAATGCTACTCCAGAACTTTGACCTGTAACACTAAAACCATGGACCGAACGTGGTGGATCCAATATGGCTGCGAGTTAGTGACAGGGCGTATTTAAAATACAGAAGCGGAACTTTCCTGACACAGAATGTATAGTCATATGTCGGAATGTTGTATGAAATGAAGCGCAACTAGCACTGTTGATTGTGCTGCTTAATTATGCGTACTCATCGGTTAGCTAACGATATTAACACAGCTATACAAGGTTAACGGAGGAGCCACGAGCGGGGTTCTGTACTTTTTCAATATTCAAGGACTATTCAAGGACTGGTTGTTCAATTCAAGTACTATTCAAGGTTCAAATCGGATTCACTATTCATTCCAATGTCCGAAACCAAAGGACTATCCCTTTCTGTGTGAAGAGTAAAATATACGGACATGATTTTCATTGAAAATCGTTCAAATGTGATACCTCCCATCTAGAGGCGATCCTAATCATGCCTGTAAATTTTCCAAACATTTCTTTGATATATGCATGTGGGCTGTTTTCAGAAATAATCGATTGCACCCAACTATAGGTCACCCCAAAGATCCATGTGAAGTTTGGCGGTGATCAGATGAGGGATGTGGTCTGTAGGGTGTGCCAAAGGATTTAGTGATGCACAGAGTAAAATTCAAGATGGCTGCTAATGGCCACATTTTTCATCATAATTCATTTAAATTAAATAGCTCCCACCTAGAGGTGATTATATACATGCCTGTAAATTTTCAAAACATTTCTCAGATAAATGCGCGGTGCAGTACTCACGGGCTTCCAATGAGCAAACATGATCCCACATCATGGAAATCCTGGAAATGATCAGAATATAATTGTTATAATGACTTATATAAACATTGCATCTATTTCATATCATTTCCATGGCGACTAAGGGTCCACTCTGATAAGGTGTCATGTTTGCAAGAAGGCCACGCAAAGTGAATTTCAAAAATGTTTTTTTTTATATTTTGTTATTTATTTCTGGGGCACTTACTTGACAATGAAGCATTTCACCCAGGCATGAGGTAATTGTAATTAATTACTTTATGTTTGGAAGTAATTGTAATTGGATATGTGTAATTGCGATTGTTGACAGTAATTGTAATTAATCACTTTCGCTAAGTAATTGACCCATCCTGATTCCACCTATGCATCGGCTTATTCGGCTAGCTCCAGTCTCAATTCAGTTGCCACTATTTTCTGACCAGAAAGTTAGTTAATAAATTTCATGTTATTTATTTCATCAAAAGTCACCCAATCAATAATGACCTACACTACTGAGATTGATTACACCGGGATCTTGTAGAAAAAAATATGTATATATAAATATTATATAAATATTGCACGACTTGGAGGTGACTATGCCAAAATAGTGGTCTGAGGGGAGGAATAGTCCCCCGAGCCAGAGGCGAGGGGACTATTCCTCCACCGAGGACCACTATTTTGGCATAGTCACCGACAAGCCGTGCAATATTTATTATATTTTATCGAACGTTTTTCATTCTGTCCCAGAACCCATAATGTCAAACAATTCACAATCAACTATTTTCCCATGTATTCCCTTTTCATTGCAGAACGATTTCAAAATTTTCAGTGCAAAGTTTTGTTGTTTCTACTTTCTTTTGTTTTTTTTGCTTGTCAAATTTTAAAAATTGCCCAGCTTCTAATTGGGCAAGTCTTAAATTATCTTCCTCAGGAATTATTGTTGGCATTTTGACTAGCAATGGAAAGCAGACGTCGTTGTTGTTGTTGTTAAAAACAATGAAAAAAAACTCAAGATTCATTCCGAAAATTTAGTAGTGCGAACTAAGGAAATAGACAAAAATATCGAAGCGATATTGTGATCAGCGGCGAAAGGAACATGATAAATCGCCACACCACACATGGGTAAAACATCACAAATAACATAAAGAATTTGCTTACGATCATTTATTGTGATCTAGTTGTCGATTACAAAGACATTTCGGACAAGAAAACTAAGATGCATGCATCAGATCGGCCGTGAACTATCTACCATAGAATTGTTGTAGCTATCGATTATACATTTTGGAACACCTGTCTGTATGTATGTGTGTATGCATGAATGCATGTGTGCATGTGTTATAGACTCTAACACTGCTCGACTGATCCGACTCGGATTTGGTATTTAACGTGTCAACTTGACCTCGCTCATAGGCATGTTTCTGGACCTTGACCGATCCGACTAAAAAATTGTGTGTAGGACTACTTCGATCCCGGGAGCAATATGGACGGGTCCAATTTCACGTGGGACCATGTTCTCAAACGTGCTGATGTAGGCATGTTTCTGGACTATTTGGACGGGTCAAATCTTGATCCCGACCTGACTTTGACATTCAAAAAGATCAATTCAAGGTCAAATCTGGTAAAACGGAAGTATTTCAACGAAATATAATACCTACTGTTACTTTTGTCCCAGGAGTGTTTCGGGTGGGTCAAATTATGACCCTGACCTGATCTTGACATTCAAAATTGTCAATTCAAGGTCAAATCGGGTAAAGCCGGGCGGATTTCGACGGGTATATTTGTCGTGACTTTTGTCCGGGGAGTGTTTTGGACGGGTCAAATCGTGACCCGACATGACGTTCACCTTTAAAATGGTCAATTCAAGGTTAAATCGCGCAATTCTCCGAAAATCAGAGGGGAACATCCCGGACGAAGTAGGGTCCACCAGCTACTATTATATATTTCTAGATTTAGTTACAAACTAAATACCTGTATATTGTACAAAGAAATGTTTGACAAATATATCTGTATCAATATTACCATACGGGTCATTAAAATAGATACGACGAAACAAATTTTGAAGGGTGCATGGTATCAGGTAAAGTTTTATATTTCAAATGATGACAGGAATGCGGAAAGTTGAAGTACCTACGTAATACTGACTATCCGAATGAAGAGATATACATGTATATAAAAACCAAAATAGAAGATGACTGCTGGCGACAATGTTTTCCAAAAAAATTCAAAGCATTCGATAGCTCCCATCTAGTTGTCAGCCCGAAGATCAATATAAAGTGTGGTGACTATCAGATGAGGGATATGACTGTACAGTTGCTAAACAATTCAGTCACGCAAAAGAGGATCAAACAGTAAGATACCAAATTGCTGCCTGTGGTAATGTTTTTTAACGAAATTCGGGAAAATTAAGATTACTCTCACCCTGGTTATCCAGAAGATCATTGTGGAATCTGGTGACGATCGGACAAGGGGTGTCGTCTGTATGATCAACCAAATTATTTAGCCATAAAAATAGTAAAATTCCAGATCACCGCTGGCAGTGATGTCTTCACAAGGACAGCTTGAGAACAAAACATGGCTCACATCTAGCGGTGACCCAAACTATCCACGTGAGAAAAAGTTCTCCAATAAAAGCTGGCTGCAGGGTGCGCCAATTGATTCAAATTCGAAATTTAACAGGGTGTACTGCTTGTGGCCATGTTTCCCCCGCATATTTGATAGACTTATGGACAAAACCACTGAATCCGTTGAATCAATATACATGTATACATGGATTAATTTATATGCATTGTTATACACAGTACTGGTATATAAAGGTACTGAAAATAACAATATTACTAGTATACACAAAATAAACCATATATCATGGCTATGGGTTCTAATATCCGAATATGACAGCTGATAACTTGGTGTGAATTAAAGAGTGGTGGTGTCTCAAGCATATCTAACCCTCCACGTTAGAAACATGCCATTAAATGTCATAAGTATAATCTAGCTTGAGGACAGAAGTTATCCATAAAACCCCCCTTAATTCAACCAGGTCATCGCGCGATGTATGGTCGATCACATGATGATCTAGGGGGGATTAGAATTGTTGTATAAAAACAGCACTGCATGTAAATATAAAATAAAATAGTGCTACATCTTATTACAGATTATTGCCATATATAATCAGTGACTATACAGACAGTCTGACAAAATAAAGTTTCAGTGACACTCTATCCGAAGAGGGGAATAATTCCATCTGTTACAGTCAATGGAGCAATTATGAATCTGGAAAGGTGAAATTTCTAACTAATACTAGATATCGACATGACGCGATAACATATAACGTAAATGCAATATGGCCGCTGGCGACCATTTTTTCCTATAAAATTAAAAAAATATTTGATAGCTCTCATCTGATAGATCAATATCAAGATAAATATTAAGTTTAGTGATGATCGGATGAGTGAAGTGGACTGTGCTAAACGGTTTAGTAATGCTTAAAAAGATTTTTACCTTAATATTTTTATGTTCACTTTATAAACTTCACTGAGTCATCTTTGTCATGTATTGAGTTTGATATCTTTTGTTAACAGTTTATAAATCATGTATGTCTCATGTTTGTTATTTTAATTTATGTGTTTATTATCATTAAATAAAGTTGCATTCCTTAAAAAGATTCTTACCTGAATGTTTTTATGTTCACTTTATAAACTCCACTGAGTCATCTTTGTCATGTATTGAATTTGATATCTTTTGTTAACAGTTTATAAATTATGTATGTCTCGTGTTCGTTATTATATTATATACACTTTATAGTGTGTTTCAGAACGAAAACAAAATGAATAAAATCAACAAATTTGTAAATTTAAAAACAATTCAAACGTTGTATTCCATGTCCCAGCCCGGACATATACACCAAATTTCAATAATATTCATTGAGAAACAACGGACCAAACGCCATATAGCACCCCGTATGCATCTTTTATTCCGAGTTGGCCTTTTATTCCGAGTTGGCACTCGCCGATTGGGGCGAGTTAGCCCTGAGGCGAGTACGCCGATTCCGACACCTTTTCTATTTGCAGCAGGTTAAGTTTACTCGTAATTTAATTCACAAAGTTCCCCAATTGGTATCGTAAATAGAGCGACCTTATTTGACAGAGAATGCCTCTGTTATTGATTATAAAGTTGCTATACATTAAAAACGACAATTCACATGCTCGTTCAAGCGCAGTAGTCTATTTTCCCCATGTTAAAGGACATCCACAAATACTAAATAACGCTAACTTACTGCCGAATGTTTTACACGACAACTGTTAACATATTTGGGCTGAATTCATCTGACGCGGTATTATTCCTCAAAATAAACAACAAAACCATCGTTACTTGGAAATGTAGTTTGGGCTAACATTTACATAAATCCTCCATATCATTATTCCGACACACACGTCAGATGAAAAACTCACATGAAGTAACCGGCCAAATTGGCCGAAATAAAAACATGTTGAACTTTTGCAGCGAGACGGAGATGACTTTCAAATTACCTCCCCGGAATAGTGGGCATGCTAAAATAGATTTCTGGATTTTCCAAGTGATAGTGGGTGTGCTAAAATTATGAGGCCCACTATCCATTCGGCAAACCTCGTCAGATTCCGCCCTTGGCCCACAAAGGTCACAGGTCGAGGAGTTCAGAATGGCCCACTATCGTGTCGTGGATGACACTATCGATAATAGTGAATGTCAAGCAACCAATCACAAGAGTGGATTAGGCTCAGATAGTCACATGAGATAAAACATATATATATATATATATATATATATATATATAGAGAGAGAGTACTAAACAATAACAAGGGGTTGAGACCTAGAGGTAGATTTGAATTTCTGACTTACAATACTGCACCGATTGTGGACGGGTAAACAGCATTATCGCATATACTTCGATTACCAAATGTGATAGAAACCCTGTTAAAACATCAGAATATCCATCTAAACGTGTATTACAACATTGAGGCGAGATAAAATCATCTCAGCGGACCTTTGGCAGGCATGAAAGCCTGGTAGATGAAACTATAAAGACAAGTTTAGCGGTTAATATTTTAATACTTTAGAAACACTCGTCATTTTATTTTGAAAATCACCAAAAGGCAACAACAAAAATCGTCAACAAACCAGAACATAAATTGCTAATGATTATTTCCCCCATGGCGCATATGAGCCCCAGTGCTAGCTGGTAGCAATCTCTTTCACCAGACTTTTTATGTTCACTGGTTAGATATCTTCTCACCTGAATAATGCCATCATCTGATTTGATATATAATCTGGCATAGTAACAACTCCACTGTAATCGGTGGCGGAATCAACTGACACTTCATGTATTATATCCTTTTCTTGAGACACCTTGAATGTTGCTGGCTGCTTGTCACTTCTCACTGTTCCATGATCTGTACTGTGTTCTCCCTTAAGAATAGAATCAGAACATGAAAATATTAATATCAAACTCAAGGCCAAAACTTTGGTCAGAAGGTGAGAAAAAACAATTTCAGTTTCTGCACACATTAAATGAAAGTGATGCAAAGAGTCAAATACAAGGTGGCTGCTGGCAGTCATGTTTTTGTTTGAATATCATTCAAATTTGATAGCTCCCATCTAGAAGTGATCATAAACATGGCTGTAAAATAAAAAAAAACAATTCTCCACTAAATGTTGGAAGCCGATGGATTCAAATGTAAAATGAAAAAGTTTTTTTTTTAAGTTTGGAAAAAATGATCGATATGAAGCATTTAGTGACAATCGGATAAGGGGTGTGGCCTGTAGAGTGGCGAAGTATTTAGCCATGCAAAGGGTAAAATCTGGCAGCCATGTTTTTTAACGAAATTCAGAAACATTTAATGGTTCCCATCTAGTTGTAACCCCAAAGACCAATATGAAGAGTAGTGATGATCGGATGAGGGATGTGGTATGTAGGATGTGTCAAGGGATTTAGTGATGCAAAGAGTAAAATTCAAGATAGCTGACGGTGGCCATGTTTTTCATTGAAAATAGTTCAAATTTTATAGCTCTCATATAGAGGTGATTCTAATCATGCCTGTAAATTTACAAAACATTTCTCAGATATATGTAGGTTGCAGGATGTGCCGATGGATTCAAATTTGAAATACAAGATGGCTACAGGGGACAATGTTTAAAAAAAAAAAAAATTTAAGAAATAATCAATGGCTCCCATCTAGAGGTCACCCCGAAGATCCATATGAAATATGGTGATGATTGGATGAGGGATGTGGCCTGTAGGGTGTGCCGATGTATTTAGTCATACAAAGAAAAATCCAAGGTGGCTGCTGGCAGCCATGTTTATCAAAGAAATTTGGCAATAATCGATAGCTCACAGCTAGGGTCACCCCGAAGATCCATATGAAGTTTGGTGGCAATCAGATGATGGATGTGTTCTGTAGGGTGTGCCAAATGAATTAGTCATGCAAAGAGTAAAAATCAAGATGGCTACTGGCAGCCAAGTTTTTCATCGAAAATCGCTAAAGTTGATAGCTCCCATCTAGAGTTGATCCTAAACATGTCTAAATTTTCAAAACATTTTTCCAATAAATGCGGGCTGCAGGGTGTACCAATGGATTCAAATTTGAAATCCAAATCATTAATGGCTGCTAGTGCCCAATGTTTTTTTAAAAAGAATTTCAAAAACATTGATGGCTCCCATCTAGAGGGGTCACCCTGAAGATCCTGGCATATTAAATTTGATGATGATCAGATGAGGGATGACTTCATCTCGATTGTCATCATCATCGGCATATTCATCCTTGTCATCATCCTTCTCATCCTCATCCCAATCATGTCATCTTCATCACCATTCTCATCTTCACCATTGTCGTCCCGGGACCATCATCGTCATCATCATAATCATCATCACCACCATAGGCATTGCAAGCATCGTCATCACCATTGTCATCTTCGTCCTCTTCCTTGTGATCATCATCGATCATCATAATCAACATCATAACACTCATCATCATCATCATCAGCATAGCCATGGGAAATTTAATAGTTACATACTTGCAATTATTAGATAGACACAATTTTGATGTGGTGTAAATAGCAAAGTAAAAAGTTTACCATTCCATTATGAGTGATGAATCCCAGATTATCACGATCGTATCCACAGCAGAAAGATACATCAACTGGGGAAATTGTATACATTGCAAATGCCAATGCTTTTCCGTTATTGAAATTTATTTCCCTATCATTATAATATATCTTAGATTAGACCTGCATTGTTTTCCAATAAGTTAGATATAGTTACAAATAAACAGTAACAAGGTATACCACAGAGCGATATTATAATTACCGTGGTGATTTTTATCGGCCAATCCACCCAGCGCTATGTCCAATTTAGTGATTGCACTGGTGATCATATTGACTGAAATTCCAGACAAAATACTTCAAAAAGTTGCTGAAAAACATTTGACCACAAGAACGAACTAATGGTACTGACATTTTCCTCCCTATTTAAAAACAATTTACCCTTTAGCAGGTGAGTACTTTATATGTGATGTCATATCCAAGGATGAATATGTTTTTGCAAATAAACTGAGTTTTATACAAGGGTTATGCATCGGAAGATGGCACTCATCAAGATTTTTGCCTGAAAGAGTGGATCTGGCGCAAAAGAATTATTGAAATCGGTTGATAGCTCCCAACTAGAGGTGATCCTAAACAAGCCTGTAAAGTTTCAAACCAATTCTGCAATAAATGTGGGCTGCAGGGTGTGTTGATGTATTCACATTTGAAATCCAACAAATTTCGGAAAAATGGGAGGCTCCCATCTAGAGGTCACACTGAAGATCCATATGAAGTATGTTGAGATTGGATGAGAAATGTGACCTGTAAGGTGTGCTAAAGGATTTAGTCATACAAAGAGTAAAATCCAAGATGGCCACTGGCAGCAAAGTTTTTAACAGAATTCGGAAAAAATAGTAATCACTCATCTTGAGGTCAGTCGAGGCCCAGGGATCCATTGGTGATGATCGGATGAGGGATATGGTTGGTCAGCGGCCATGTTTTTCATCGAAAATCATTCAAATTTGATAGCTCCCATCTGGAGGTGATACTAGACTCATATACCGAGTATCGCCTATCGGTGAAATCGGTTTGTTTGTTTGAACGGTCACGAAGGATCAAAATTGCTAAATACAGACAAACTAAGTCCCATAACTCTCGTATAAAAGATTCGATAAACCTGGTTTTTGAACTTATTCAAGATATTGTTGCAACAGACCCATATACCAATTATGAATGAAATCGGTTGACATTTGTTTGAGTTATCGCGCTAACATTCTCACGCCCATCACAGCTGGATGCCAGCCTACCGACCACGCCAAACTATAAGCTGAGTTTTTTTTTTAAACTCGGCTAAATATTGGCATATTGTACAAAATAAATCATACAAATATTATTAAAACCATGAATGAATGTAAACAAGTGCACCGCCCAGAGTATCCCCCACCTAGGTGGCTTTCCAATGAGAAAGATGTCCTAATCTGGCCTGTGATGACTGAATAAAACCTGCATCAATTCCAACAAGAGCACCACTAGGTACGGCAAACTATATGCCTAGTAGCCATTTTGAATTGTACTACTGCAAAATACAATAACAATTTTAGCTTACAAAGAATATCTGATATACCCCTAATTTCAATGCCAAAATGTTTCAAATTCTAATTCGAAAAAGAACTGTAACTCATGTGAAAATAATTAAGACATAACCCATAGTCGAACATGGCCTGTATTTTTTAGATGGGAAACACATGTACCAGCTTAGATTCAGATCATCAAATAATCCAAACAGGAGTTAGCGATCTGAAACCAAAATGTTATGAAATCAGTCAAATTCTAAGTCAGAAAAGAGTCACAACTCATGTAAAAATAATTGCATGGAACCAATATTCAAACTTTGCCTGTATTTTAATTGGGTTCAGATCAAACAAGAGATTTCACCACAGGTGAAAATTGAAACATGGACAGGTCTGAAACCATATTGTGAAAAAAATAAAAAATAAATTTATTTTATTTTTTATCCAGCTGCAGAAATATTTAACTACATTGATCGAAGTGACATAAAATCGCAACTCATGTTGTGACTTGTGGGAAATGAAAATATGCATTTAGATTGAATAAAAGATAAAACATGGTTTATACTTAAAGGGGTACTGTACGCCATTTTCAATAAATTCCCGGTGATAACAACGATATATTATCGATACTATATAGAAATATAAGTAATTTGAGTCGAAGATGTATTCTGTAAACGCTCAGGTTAATAGGCTATCTTAAAATTTAATAATTTAAAAGTTAATAATTTAATATAAATTGATTTTATGGCTCCAGCCATAAAATGGCGTCTCTTAAAATTCGAATTTCCGTGTACAAAACGTAATCAAATTATAATTGAGGGATACTGGATTAGGAAAACAATTGCACACACGATCGTTTGAAACATTATGCTTATACGGGGAGAAAACCCAAGCCACTCATTGACTAGTGACGGTACACTAACTTAAATGAGTATATGGGACTACTAAGCATATAATATAATGTTTATTTGATTCATTTGGTTGAAAACTTTACAAAAATTACTCGACAACGACAATTTGTATTTTTGCATTCCGGTAAATTTGCCATCCGTAACAATACTTCGTACTCAACAAACTTTCAAAAAATGGAAAAGTTGTTAACTTATTCTCCGACTCGGGGATTATAGAAACCAACAACAACATCTTGGGTACAGTACCCCTTTAAGTATGTGATTTGTTATTCGCATACCGCAATTTCATAATTTTGGCTATATTACTTGGTATTTTATGAGAATTTTACCCATAATACTGTCGTCAAACCAGTGTAACACGTCATCTTCCACCAGGATGTCCCCCCCCCACCCTGGGTATCTTCGCCGCCCCCCCCCATATATGACTAAAAAATAATCTCACTCATTTGATATCGTTTGACCCTGAAATGGCCAGAAAATTGTTTGTTGAGATTTAATTTTGTTTTTTCTTTAAAGGTGGATTATCTCTTTGTAAACATGTATTATATAGTTACCGGGGTATAAAATATTAGATTTGAATCGAAGACTCCTGTCCGCAAATGCTTCTATCGATTAATATTAATTTTATTTCGAATATTTTCTGGTCTAAAAAGGTGTGTTTGTTCAGCTAACGAACAATAGTGGTTACTGTTAACAGAGACCAGAAATTATATTGTGCAATTTTGTCACAAATAAACGTTAATTATACTCATTATCGCTTATATCTGTGGAACAAAACAATACAAACAACCCATCTGTGACATTTGACATTCGTTGCGTAGCCGTAGGAACAGCCCAGTGCTCTATATCGCAATACGGTCTCATCCGAATGGTCGGTTCTAAAAATAGTAACATAAACGGGCCCGATTTAATATTCGAAATAAAATCAATATTAATTGATAGAAGCTTTTCCGGACATAGGTCTTCAGTTCATATCTATTATTTTGTACCCACGCAACTATTTAAAATTTGTTATTTAAAGAGATAATCCATCTTTAAATTTTTTGTTCTCAAGTGACAAATGTTTTTTTTTCCACACTTTTCATAGTTTGATCCTGAAATGGCCAGAATTTTTATTTTTTTTAAGTGACACTTTTAATTGTTTGATCCTGAAATGACCAGAAAAATGACATTTGAGATTTAAATTTATTTTTATTTAATTTCGTTTTTTTCAAATGGGGTGGGGGGGGGGGGGAATGTCCAGGTCAGAATATCTTCCCCACACCCAGCACCAACGTGACAAAAAAATCATCTTATGGTTTTATCACTTATTTTGCTTTATAATAGTCATGAAACAGCGAGAAATTAACTTCTCCCGAGAAAAAGTTGTTTGAGTCATATAACAATCAATTAATCTGAAACACTGGAGAGGCGTGACTAGCCGATTGATTGAGCCGGGTCAACTCAACCACCAGTCTTTAAGAGATGTAGGACCAAAGAAGACCATGAGCTAAGTCATATCCACAAGGTGATGCCTCACGTGATACAACCGTCCTAGTACCTCCAGGACTCCTACACCACACCTCATTCGATGCACCCCATGGCAAACAGGGTGCCACATTAGGAGATTTTTTACCACTCGTAATGGGGCAGTAGGCCTATTCTACCCAGGTCTACAGGGGACTGAATTATATCAAAACTATACAGGTGAGGGATGTGTTATCATAAACATGCACATAAAATTTTAAGACAATCTGATAAAAAGTACCTGAGTTATCGAGTCAGATAGCAAGTGTCTACTGACGATGGACAAACAGATGGACAGACGATGGATGGTTGAATCAGTGAAAATGAAAGACCGTCTCGCGGCTCTTAAACTCACTTGATTTTATGCTTTTTCATGCAAAATACATGCATCAAGATTGATTCCACAATAATTCATCAAATTTCGTAATGTCAAAGTTACTGTTGGTGACTTAAAAAGAAGGGGGGGGGGGGACAAAAATAAATAAAACAACCACACTATTCAATGGCGACGGAAAACGTCAAAATATACACATACAAATTTGCCAAATTCCACACATAAACATACAGGCTTATCAACAAATTCCTCTTGCGCCGACGCTATTGGTTTAAGCAGGATTTTTTTCAAAAATTATATCAGTTATCAAGTCGAACAGACCAAAATTGCAAAAATTTGAAAAATATGGTTGATAACTCAGACAAAATGGAACTGCAAAGATCCATATGAAGTAGAGATGATCAGATGAGGGATGTGGAATGTTGGTGCGCCGAAGGATTTAGTGATGAAAATCCATCCCATAACTCAATATGAAGGGAACTCTGGGAAAAATCAATGGATGAAACCAAGTTTCTAAATACTCTTTCCACCCTATGTTGTTTCTTCAACATACCGAAAATCATTAGAATCAGACTAACGATGACAAAGAATAGAGCTTCAAAGTTATCATGAACAGACAGAGCCCAATCCTATATCCCCAAAAGGATAATAATAAAGATAATATCCATTCACATTAAATCTATGAAATGTTCTCATATAGGAGACAATTTGTTGAAGTTATTTAAAACACAGTAACATGGTATTAGCCTCGAACTAACATTAAGAATATAAATGTCATTCCACCAGCCAACTGTACAGCGACATAAATGTCATTCTACCATCAAAGGATTAAAAAAGATGCCCTGAGATTTTCTCGACCAGATGTCTGTTAGACCAGCAGAATGTACTAACCTTCGTCAAAATCAGATCTATTGTCTCAATGAGTGCCCTCTGCATATCCCTCTGTTCTGCATTGGTTCCATCCAAAGATTCAACCAAACTGTTTAATTGTGGATGGCTTATCTCACGTGACATCGCTCTTATCATCCTTGATTTCGCAACCTGATGTGATTGGCTCATCTCATGTAACATCGCTTCCTGCATTGATTGGCTTATCACACGTGACTCTGCTTCCTGCTTTGATTGGCTTGATATCCGACGTAACCACGCTTCTTTCTTTAATTGGCTTATCTCATGTGACATCTTCCTTGTTGTCACTCCCCCCTGTGATTGGCTTATCTCACGTGACATCGCTCTTATCATCCTTGATTTCGCAACCTGATGTGATTGGCTTATCTCATGTAACATCGCTTCCTGCATTGATTGGCTTATCTCACGTGACCCTGCTTCTTTGGGTTCTTTCTTTAATTTGCTTATCTCACGTGACAACTTCCTTGATATCACTCCCACCTGTGATTGGCTTATCTCACGTGACATCGCTCTTGTCTTCCTTGATATCACTCCCACCTGTGATTGGCTTATCTTCCTTTTTAATTGTGGGTGACTTATCTCATGTGACATCTTCCTTGTTGTCACTCTCCCCTGTGATTGGCTTATCTCACGTGACATCGCTCTTGTCTTCCTTGATGTCACTCTCCCCTGTGATTGGCTTATCTTCCTTGTTGTCACTCTCCCCTGTGATTGGCTTATCTTCCTTTTTAATTGTGGGTGACTTATCTCATGTGACATCGTTCCCTGTTGTGATTGGTTTACATCACAAGATACTGCTCCTTCCTGTGATTGGCTCATCTTCCTTGATGTCACGCTCTCTTGTGATTGGCTTGTCATCCCTGATGTCGCAGCCTGCTGTGCTCCCTCCTGTGATTGGCTTATTTCGCTTGAAGTAGCTCCCTTCTGTGATTGACTTATCTTCCTTGATGTCACACTCTCTTGTGATTGGCTTGTCATCCTTGATGTCGCAGCCTGCTGTGCTCCCTCCTGTGATTGGCTTATTTCGCTTGAAGTAGCTCCCTTCTTTGATTGGCTTATCTTTCTTGATGTCACACTCTCTTGTGATTGGCTTATTTTCCTTGATGTCACACTCCCTTGTGATAGGCTTGTCATCCTTGATGTCGCAGCCTGCTGTGATTGGCTTATTTCACTTGAAGTAGCTCCCTTCTTTGATTGGCTTATCTTCCTTGATGTTGCAGCCCGCTGTGATTGGCTTATCTTCCTTGATGTCACGCTCACTTGTGATTGGCTTATCTTCCTTGATGTCGCAGCCTGCTGTGCTTCCTCCTGTGGTTGGTTTATTTCACTTGAAATCATTTCCTCCTGAAAAATAACAAAGAAAACTGTGTTGGAATGATTGCTGACAAGAGACAGACTGGCATAACTGATGCTAGCATATTACAAAGAAATATATTCTAGCATAACACTTACCTCGGGTGCCTGGGAACTAGTCACAATGGGATATCGACCTGCCGTTACATCTCATAGAGCCTGGGATATCCCTTTACCTCAGGGTGCCTGGGAACTAGTCACAATGGGATATCGACCTAACATTACATCTTATAGAGCCTGGGATATCCCTTTACCTCGGGGTGCCTGGGAACTAGTCACAATGGGATATTGACCTGCCATTACACCTTATATAGCCTGGGATATCCCTTTACCTCAGGGTGCCTGGGAACTAGTCACAATGGGATATCGACCTGCCATTACATCTTATAGAGCCTGGGATATCCCTTTACCTCAGGGTGCCTGGGAACTAGTCACAATGGGATATTGACCTGCCATTACACCTTATATAGCCTGGGATATCCCTTTACCTCAGGGTGCCTGGGAACTAGTCACAATGGGATATTGACCTGCCATTACACTTTATATAGCCTGGGATATCCCTTTACCTCAGGGTGCCTGGGCACTACATTTGTAGTCGCATTGGTATATCGGCATGTCAATATATAATATAGAGCCTGGAATATTTCTTATCTTGGGTGCCTGGGAGCTAGTTCCACTGGTACATGTATATCAGCCTGTCATTACATGTACATTGTAGAGGTACATGTAGTCTTGAATATCATCACCTCGGGTGCCTGGGAAATAGTTGCATTGGTATATCGGCCTGCTATTACATTGTATATATGCAGTCTAGGATGTCCCTTAACTTGGGTGCCTGGGAACTAGTCGCACTGATATATCGGCCTGCCATTACATCATATAGATGCAGTCTGTTATATCCCTTACGTCGGGTGCCTGTAAACTAGTCGCACTCTGGAATATCAGCCTGCCATTACATCATACAGGGTCTGTGCTATCCCTTACCTAGCGGTGCCTGGGAACTAGTCACACTAGTATATCAGAGATTAAAATTGTTCACCACATAAAGTGTCAGACCTAGCTGTTCATGCCCTCTGGATATATTGTGCTAAGTATGAGCATCCAGTTGTATTCTATGATTCGCTGCAGACGTGGTATATCAGCCTGTGGTATATCAGCCTGCCATTACATCAAATAGAGTCTGTGATATTCCTTACCTTGGGTGTCTGGGAACTAGTGTATCGGCCACCATAACATCATAAAGATACAGCCTGGGATATCCCTTACCTTTGGTGCCTGGGTACTAATGTATCGGCCACCATAACATCATAAAGATACAGCCTAGGATAACCCTTACCTTTGGTGCCTGGGTACCAGTGCATAGGCCTGCCATAACATCATAAAGATACAGCCCGGGATATCCTTTACCTTGGGTGCCTGGGAACTAGTATATTGGCCTACCATAACATCATAAAGGTACAGCCTGTGATATCCCTTACCTTGGGTGCCTGGGTACTAGTGTATCGGCCTGCCATAACATCATAAAGATACAGCCTGGGATATCCTCTGTCCCTTATAATAGACCGCCATTCATCAAGCTCCCTCGCAGCTTTTAATGCTTTAGATTTCTCATCACTTTGCTCCATTATTTATCTTTATCTCTCAAAATCTGCTTAACAGGAAATATTTACACTCCTGCAAAAGTAAAGGTTAAAACTAAGACAAAAGGATCAACCTAAAGCATCATTCAAACTGAAGTGATCTCTTTACAACAATATGATACACACTTGTGGCCATGGCCCTATAACTGGGCTGACTCTTTTCAATCACTTTTGACACATTTGAAAATCGAGATTCCATATTCCTTAACCCTTTCAGTGCAAGTCTGATTTTTGTATCAACCCATATTTCCTTTATCATTTTTCAAATTTATTGAAATTTATTATAATAATGTGATACATTGATGGAAAGATCTCTTAGCTAAGAGCTCTTTCCATCAATGTATCACATTATTATAATCAATAAATTTGAAAAATGATCAAGGAAATATGGGTTGATACAAAAATCGGACTTGGCACTGAAAGGGTTAATGGATGTTGATTTGCTTGTATTCCATGGAGTATGGATGCAAGTTGTTCTGACATTTTTATATGTGGAATGCTTTCGTGTCCCATATAAAATGTCAGACCAACTTGCATCCATACTCCATGGAATAGAAGCAAATCAACATCCATCTCTTAAATAATTTGCAACAGATTTGCACAGTGATATTTGCAGAGTGATCGCAGGTGCACAGGTTCCCATGGTACTAAATATCAGTGCCAAGATTAAAAAACATTGACCGAAAAATGTAGGAATAAAAGCTCGGACAAAATTATGAATGTTGCAAAAAAAGTTTCTAAATAAAAAAAGGGGGATAACTCCACCAAAAAATGTCGGACAGACGTCATAATCGCAAGTGCACAAGTTCCCATGGTACTAAATATCTGTGCCACGTTTTTAAAAAATTGACTGAAAAATGTAGGAATAAAAGCTCGGACAAAAGTATACATGTTGTGAAAATTTTCTAAGTCGAAAAAGGGGGGATAACTCCACTAAAAAAAGTCCAACAGACGTCATAATCGCAGGTGCACAGGTTCCCATGGTGGTTGATGTCTGTGCCAAGTTTCACGGAAATTGATCATAAAACGACTGAGAAAAACTCCGGACAAATTTGTGTCCATGGACGGACGACGCCGACGGACGATGGACGGACGGACGGACAAGCTGACTCCAGTATACCCCCCCTAACTTCGTTGCGGGGGGTATAATCATAGAAAGACCCCCCCCCTTATGGCTCATAGAATGCAACAGAATTCAAACAATAAAAATGGACTTTCAATGGAAGGGTAATATCTCTATCTTTAAGATTTAGTTATTCCCCCGCCATTGAAAATAATTAACTTTTGCACTACAGATAAAACTTAAGCACAAAACAGTTCAGTAACTCAACAAAAACATGTTCACAGTTTATTACACCAAATAAGTTTATGATACAATGTTTTTGAGCTTCCTGTTTCAGATGGTATATAATATGACATATATTTTATATTTGTGATCTGGGGTTCGAAAAAATTAAGTGGGCCTTTAATATGTTATCTG
The DNA here is from genome assembly GCA_032622095.1 of Siphonodentalium dalli. Taxonomy (NCBI): domain Eukaryota; kingdom Metazoa; phylum Mollusca; class Scaphopoda; order Gadilida; family Siphonodentaliidae; genus Siphonodentalium; species Siphonodentalium dalli. Next base: position 63,741,189 of record CP136063.1, on the reverse strand, counting down.
ATCCAGATTTTGGCGCCATCTACAATGAATTCAATAGGAGAAATAAGGTTCTTTGTTGGTTTCTTTGGCTGTAATTTGCTTGGATGATTTTAACATCCCTGCAAATGAATATATCATTCCCGTGTATACTTTTCGAACTGAATGGGTGAATCACCCATTCAGTAATATAAGGGATAAACACAATTATGTGTCCCGCTGTCCAGTGGTAAGATGGCCGTGTAAGGGAACAATGAAGAATCGAGAAGTTTTATACTTTTATGTTTCAATAACGTGTACTGCCAGTAAGGACACTGGGTAGACGAACAGAGGTATTGGTGGTTCAATGGTTTAAGCGGGAGTGAATCTGTATCTTAGACACGAGTAGTTATTCAAAGAGTTGAGGCATCATGTGAGTAAATACGGTCTGAGATATCATGATACCCTTGTTTATTATATACTTGCCCATGAATTATAAGGTTTTAGCAGTGAGATATAAGTGATATCCCACTAGTGAGATATCGATATCTCACTGGTATTATTACCAGTCCCATTATGATTGATGTCTTTTTTCTGATTCTCTTTTTATATCTACTTTGCTTCATTATTATGTGTTTTGTTTTTGGACGTAATGTGTCAACATGAAATTGATGATGTACTGACATTCATTGGGGGCCATCGGCAAGTAACGAAAGTATATAATACATACAAAATCTATACTTTTGGAGTGTTTTAAATATGGGACTATTTTTTTGGGCGTAATTTGTCAGCTTGAAATTTCTGATGTATTGACATTCATTGGGGGCCATAGGCAAGTAACTAAAGTATATAATAAACAGAATATCCACACATTTTCAGTGTGGTGGAAGTAGAACCTGTAGCCTGCATCAACGGATTCAATTTTGAAATCCAAGATGACCACCAGCGCCCATGTGTTTTGGCTGAATTACCCCCAAAATGACTCGTTCCCATCTACATGTCAATATCAACATTCATGACAAGTTTCATAATGATCGGATCAGGTATGTGGTCTGTAGGTTGTGCCAAATGACTCGTTCCCATCTACATGTAAACGTCAACATTCATGACAAATTTTATAATGATCAGACCAAAGGTACGACCTGTAGCGCCGCGCGAAAGGAAATGTAGCCGCCAATGGATGCAAATTTGAAAGTATTTAGTGAAGAAAAGATTAAAATCCAAGATGGCCCCAAAATGAGTCGTCCCCATCTAGAGGGCGCCCCGATGATCCATATGAAGTTTGGTGATGATCTGATCAGAGATGTGGTCTGTAGAATGTGTCAAAGGATTTAGTGATGCAAGATTGTACTGGGATGTTACGTACATTATAGTTTTAATGATTTCCGTGGTTTCTTTGTTCTCTCTCACTAAGATTGTACTGGGATGTTACATTATAGTTTTAATGATTTATGTGGTTTCTTTGTTCTCTCTCACTAAGATTGTACTGGGATGTTACATTATAGTTTTGATGATTTCATGACAAATTTTATGATGATCTCACAAAAAGTACAGCCTGTAGCCCGCACCAATGGATTCAAATTTGAAATCCAAGATGGCCACCAGTGGCCATGTTTTTTTGGCCAAATGACCCCAAAATGACTCGTTCCTATCTATATGTCAATGTCAACATTCATGACATAAATTTCATAAAGATCAGACCAAAGATACGATACGATACTTACAAAGTTGAACTAAAAATTGTCCATAATTCATTTGAACAATATAGTTGGCTACCATCACTAAATTCACCCTCTGGTCAATTCATCAGTGAAAACATTTTTTTGAGATAGATACAGATAGATATGAATGAAATTAATTTTTCTGAACTATGACCATGTACACAGCATGTGAATTTGTTTTCAATCATCATCAGATGGAATGAATTGACAGACTGAGAATGTTGAGCCTCTCATAACGGCGGCTTGTAAAAAGAAGAACTCCTAAATTATTTCAAGTCTTGACATCTGCTCCAATAAAAATCTCCCCAAATAACAATGATGTGTATATTTGGAAACTCATGTTTATAATTATGCCTACCTGATGGTAATAAAGATTAAACCAGGTAAGAGAAAAACAACAGCTATATCTCAAAATAAATGCACTGTCAAACAGATGCCTTGCTTTTAGAATACATCCTAGTAATGTTCCTAGTCACAGCCTCGTTCTCATTTAAGATTGTACACAAATAAAGTAATAGATACAAGCAGAGAATTTTCATGGAAGATTGGATTTCAATAGCGTATATTTGAGTGAACACATTGTACATTCTACAATGAAGAACACAGTAGGTGAATCATCACTTTGGTGTGAATTGGGCATCGCGAGTCCTACCATAAGTGTCTATAAAGTGTGTTGTTCTCAAAATATGATTAAAGATGGTCTATCTCTTCTGGGCAATAATTACAAAACTACAAATAATTTTTTTGCTGTGAATAAAACACTGACAAACTGAAGATTGGGTATAATATTTGTCTATAAAGGCACAATACAGTGGTTTATTCCTGAAGTTGTAGAGCAAAATATCTAAACTTTTGCCTTGATGGGAAGTGCAAACAAGATATATATGTATTTCTCCTGCTTGATATGCTCCAATATTAATTGATAGAAGCATTTCCAGACAGGGTCTTCGATTCAGATATATTATTTTATACCCAGATATATCATTTTTATACCCTAAAACTTGTTATAAGAAGGGTCCAGGGGATAGACCATCTTTAATTTTAAACTTTCAGATTTGTTTCAGGATACACCAGATGAACAAAATGAAAATGAAGTTTTGGGAATAAAATTGGAAACATCATTAAAATGCATTAAGGAACAGGGGACCCCAATATTTACTATGAAATTTGACAATCCATTGCCACAAAATATGACACACGTTGAAAAAGTGAAGGAAAAGCTCAGGGTCCTCTGATCCTTCTAAACTGTAGTTACAACATTTTTACAACATCATCTTACACCAGTATTGTACAGCTGGAAAAAAAATGACAGTTGACACATAAATTAGGCCTTTAATGAGGTCATTTCCATGCAAATATCCGCAGCAAAAGTTACAGAGCTGCAAATAATTCTTGGAGGGACTTTGTGTATTTTGTTTTTATTTTACAACTTTTTTTTATTTTTCAAAAGTAGGTCAAGAGTTGTAACCTGAAGAAAATAATTATCAAAAATGAATTTAAAGCAAAAAATTTAAATTTACTTAGCCCAGCCGCCAGGTAAATGCTATATCTGTTTATTGATATGGTTACTTTATTTCCCAGACAACTGTTTCAGATATAACTTTTGCTGTGGAGGTTTGCATTGAAATCCCCATTCAAAACTGGTCACTCGACCTCCCCCTTAATTTTATGACTCTAAATCCTCGAAAATATATGAAAAATATTTTTATATCTTCAATATTCTTTTCCATACGAAACTTCTTTGGCTCAATCATGTTAGATTATAGAAAAGAATCTAGTAGATATGCAAGATAAAAATCAGCTGTGAATAGGTGTGAACACCGTAAGGGAGGTAAAGTGGCAACATTTAAATGGGGAATACAGTGTTAATTTTCAAGACAAGATTACTCATATTTACAAACCGTAGAATAACACTTCACGTCTTGTTGGAATGTTTGAGCATATATCTATTGACAACGCCAAGCTGATTTTTCATTTTATGTTTTGTTTTTGTGACATTTGATGGAAATATTATAAACAGAGATTAGCAATGGTGACCTCCTTTTTAATAATATCCAACCTGGGATGAAAATTTAAATTCCACTTCGCTTCGTCACTATATAAGTCTTCAAACTTTCCAAAAAGGTATGATATGTCACCTGCACCTTGTAATGTTTGATCAATCTTTTCTCAAAAATTAACACTGAATTCCCCATTCAAATGTTGCCACTTTACCTCCCTCTTAAACTGCAAGCTACAGATAACATTTAGACCTGAAGACAAAATGCAGCAGACACCCTACCATCTGTGATATTCTGCCAGCATGTGAACATCTCAGCTCTGATTATCATATAATCCCTACACAATTAGATTAGTGGGAGTGGGGTGCAATGTTCTCAATCAGACCTGAAAATAGGTGCTGGCCATTTGCAGAATGAGGTCCCCAGAGGGGTAAATTTAGTGAGGCTACCCTGCACGGTGGGCTTGTATCACTAAATTAACCTTCTTGGGACCTCATTCTGCTCAGGCCTCATCTTCTATGAAAATTATCTTTACTATCTAATGAACAAGTTTTTTAGAAATTATTTTAGAAAGATTAATTAGCTTTTTTAGGTTAGTTTCTCTATATCGCCAAATTGACAGATGACACATTGCATAATCGAGGTGTCAAATGGGTGCACATCACAGTCTTCACCATTTGGGATCTTAAATCTGAGTCTAGTTCTCCCATACCACACGAGACCCTGCAGAATGAGGTCCCGAGACAGTGAATTTAGTTATGCTAGCCCACCGTGCAGGGTAGCATCACTAAATTCACCCTCAGGGAACCTCAATCTGCAAATGGCCAGCAGAATATTTTTAGCCCTGATCCCTCTTTTAGTAACACTTAAGTGACCATGGCCTTCATAATTGCTAATAATCTTCAGAAAATGATTTCATTTTATCCCCTTAAAACATTGATGATATGCAGGGACGCTGGAACCACCAAATGGCAAGGGGGCAAACCAATCAGGTGCCCCTGCATGCCCCCCCCCCCTTCGCCGGTGTCCCTGAAGATATGAGTAGAAAGAGATCATTGAAAAGGGCATTCAAAGTCCATTATTGTAAAAAGATAATAAAACAGGACATATTAATCTAATTTTCTCTGTGTTTTTGAAGTAAACACAACCATTTTCCCCATTTCAATCAACAACCACCAATGTCCATAGAATTAATTTAATTATGGCATCTTGTGCAAATAGTAAGGAAAATCAGTCATTTTAATGATCCTAAAGAGGAACAACTTTTGTCTGCAGTTTACTAATTTTTCTATTTTTAGCTAAATAAAGCCCAGATAATGATGTACTTATTGAACTGTTCTCTACCGTGATAATGTAACTGATAATGTAACTGATTATAAATGTAACTGATAATGTAACTGATTATAAATGTAACTGATAATGTAACTGATAATGCAATAAAATGATCCAAACCCTATGTGCACCTTTAATCAGGGATGGGTCCAGTACTTTGCAAAGTAATGCATTACTATTACAACTAGAGATGGGCCTGTCCCAGATGGGACTGAGGTATAATACCCCCCCCCCCCGTATTCAACATTTAAAAAATTCGAACAGACCTCATAATCGAAGGTGCACAGGTTCCCATGTACTAATTATCTGTGCCAAGTTTCAAAACAATTGACCAGAAAATGTAGGAATAAAACTCGGACAAAATTATGCATTTTGAGAAGATTTTGTAAGTTGAAAACTTACACCAAAAAAAATCAGATAGTTGTCATAGGTTCCCAAGGTACTAAATATCTGTGCCAAGTTTTAGAAAATTTCGCAACATGTATATGTTGTCCGAGCTTTTATTCCTGCATTTTTAGATAAAAAATTTTATGTTGAAAAAAGGGGGGGGGGGGGAACTCCACCAAAAAAAGTCAACGGACGGACGGAACGACAAACGGACTAGCAAGCTGATTCCAGTATACCACCCCACAACTCGTTGCGGGGGGGGGGTATAATTACTTGCCATTAACTCTTCCAAGACTGGAGCTGCCAGACATTTTGTGAGAAACACTGTGCCAATAGGAGCCTTGCATATATAAGAGAATACATTAATTGGCCTAAAAATATTTACCTTGACCGTGTAAGCCAGTGCATTCTCTTATATATATGCGAGGCTCCCTATGGTATCTTTAATGCGGCACCAACGCAGTTCCCATTATGAAAGTGTTAAGGCTTTAAATTAATAACCTATTCTATCATGTCAATCGGGCGGCTGCTTTCCTAATGTTGACAATATGCAGCTCATTTTGATCAGAGCTGTATCACTTGAAAAGTACAGTTGTGAGCCACTTGCTTTCGTTGCATCCTTGGGACCCTCTTGGATATATATGTCACATTAAATTCTATTTGAGCCTCAGTAAATTTCATCTCAAATCAAAACAATTCATCTCGGTTGATAAATTCCGTATAAAATAGAAACTCATGTGAGATCATCTATTTAATTTTATTAAAATAGCATCGAGTGAAATGTTAATTGGCTCGTATATGCTTAGATGCCTATTTGTATATGAAGCATTTATATGAATAACCCAAATTGCACAAGTCAGCCCAAAATAGAGTTAAAGCAAACTTAATTACAAACTATATACCGGTACACGGAATGAGGTGCAATGACAACTGTGAGCAAAATGAAATTAAGATATGTGCCCACAGGACAACGTAAACACCACCCCCCCCCCCCCCCCAAATTCAGTTGACCGCCTTTGAATCATGCGGAATGTTTCAAAATGAGCCAATGAGTAATAAATATATATATTCCGATCAATTGTCGACACATTTGTTTCTAAGCGGATACTTTATGACACTTTATGCCTTTATTGTTCGTACATTTTCTATAGCTATTGTATGCTGAATTTATGTATATGTTTGGCACATGTTTTGGTAGTGTGATCTCAAGCCTCTTTGTGTCCATAATATAACCATTATTATGGCGCGTGTGGTTAGAACATTGGCCCAAAGATACCATGATCGGAGTTATATAGACAGGGATGTGGTCACATTGATCCCCGTGTGTATGTTAAGTATGTTTCACTCGAATACTTGTAGAAGTTTTCATGCATGGGACCAACAAGCATGCGAAGATCAGTAAGGGATAACAGCTTGGGTTTTCTTGAGTGTATTAAGCATATTTCATGGTATGTAGTTTTACATTTTAGCTATTTGCACGTTCCTGTGGGTAATGTTAAAATATTTTTAACTTGTTAAAATGACATATACCATATACCAATTCCCTGTATTGTTTTATTTTTCAGAGCATTTCAGGAGCTCCTATTGCCAACATGAGAGCAAATATTCAGATGGGGCTTTGGATCACGCATTTTCTGCTCACCAAACCGAGGAAATTGTTTTCTTATAGCCCAGCCAAACATGGAAAGGTCAAATATAGAATGGTTCGATTTGGCATACACCAAGTGACACGACCAAGTTACTGAGTTACTGGTACTGTACCACAACTAGCAATTGGAAATGTGTCAAAATGCCTGCGAAGAATGTGTTTACTGCTGCAAAATCTGCAGTTAAATGGCAAGGCATCGGATCGGAACTGGGGCATTTGATCAGATGCGAACAAAAATGATAACTTAAGATCAGAGGGGCACTGTAGCATTTTAAACTCATTTCAAAAGTCATCTCTTGTGACTTAGACGTGAAATATGACCATGATCGGTGGTCTGAGTGTGAGGAGTTATAGGAAACTGGCCGTAGAATCGACAATAAATACACGGTTGGTGTGTAATAAATGTAATTAGTCGGACAAGTTTTCATTGAGTGGTCGTGGTCTTGAACATATGACAATAAGTACACAGTTTTCAGCTAAAACAACTGTGACATTGGTGGATGGGCACTGTGTCCAAAACTGAATGCGAACCAGTTCTCACGGGGCAGATGAGACCCCCATGCATTGTTCTAGTTAAATAAATTCACTTGGTTTAGTGGTGGAGGCGCTAACAGAGCACCCTTAGAAAAACAATAGTATCCATGCTCTGTTGAACCTTTTTTTTATTCAATTGTCGGATTAGATAACAAATCTGACATATCATTTGGTCAGGTAATTAATTGTGGGTATTGTTCTCAAAGCAAGAAGAAAGTATAATTTTGACAAGAATTTGTGGTAGGGGTAGGACGGAGAAGGGTAGGGAAGAGGATGTGAGGGTATGGGAGCAGGGGGTGTGTAGAAGGTGGGATTGCAACCGTGGGAGGGTTATTCATCTTTTTCTTAAAGACCTTAAAGATCAATTATAATTTTTGTTTGTTTCATATTTTTATTTGTTTATTTTTTAAAAGGACCATAACTCTTTTAAAATAAATCGAACTTGATCTGCATTTTGGGCTGAGAAACTATTGTACAAAATTTGGTTCACACCGATTAGAAAATGTTTGAGTTATTGCATTGTGTGAAGTGTCTAGAATGAAGAGTGGTCAATCCGGATGTCGACACTATGTGTACCATACTATGCTATGGGTACACACAGGTGACCTCATTTGAATAAATCTGAATGTGAGTCACATGGGGAACATCTACACCAAATAAGAACCCAAATAAGAATTATTGATGGACAGATGAACAGACAAGGAGTGATGACCACAGCTCCACCAGAGACTTCATCTCAGATGAGCTAAAACAGGGTAAGAACATGAAATATTTCACATGTTTTGAACCCGTGGATTCGGCAAGTCTTGAACTAATGTAGAAGAGAATGCATACACAGGGTTTTCACAAAATTTCAGGAAGCTCTAGTCATGGAGGGGTTTAAGCACACAATACACTGTTAGGGACGCTGCCCTTTTGTGAATCTTTGAATGCATTCGCAGACCATCCGCCTGAGCAAATATTTTAAGGTAAACATTCCACTGGTAAGGATTCTCTCGCCTGTATGAGGTCTACCCTTCTACTATAAATTACAACACAAATTTATGCAAATAGCCAGAGTATGCTCTTTATTGTGCAAAATCAGGAAAGAGGCATATCACAAACAGCTGGTATTATTCCTGCGTTAAAACAGAGATGAAAACCCATTCTTCGGGGAAAAAACCCTCTGAAAGCATGGAACAATACCTCATACATGACATGAATATAACATGAATCAATTTGTATCACGACAAAGTAATATAATATACATTGATCTACTCGTTTGTATATATATCAGATTTATTTATTTATTTATTTTTTTGCCTCTATTGTGTGCCACACTTTTGTATAATATATTTGTTGTCGAACCATTCGCTGCAAGCAGACTGGCTAAAGTGATCTATTTCACTCAAAACGCCCAAGGCGTAAACACATTTCAATTGTAATACTGCTCACTCATAATTAACCATTGACAAATCATGCAGTCACCGAACAAGCGCTCAACACATTCGGTGACCATTCAATTGTAATTACTCGTATCCATATAGACAAAAGTTTTGATACTATTCTTCGAAACGTACAAAACTATTATTATCTTGTGCTGTTTAAGATTGCAAAAATGAATGAACTTTTTTAGACAGACAGACACACTGGTGCTTTTTCTCTCTCGTGTGGATATTAACCCTTTCAGTGCCAAGTCCGATTTTAGTATCAACCCATATTTCCTTGATCATTTTTCAAATCTATTGATTAAAGTGATGTGATACATTGATGGAAAGAGCTCTAAGATTCAAAAATCAGACTTGTTACTGAAAGAGTTAAATCGTATGACTTTTCAAACTTCCGAACTCCATGAATCTATTAATTCTTCCATAACTGGAACTTCTTGAAATTTTGTGAAAACCTTGTGCCAATGCATTCTGTTATATATGAGAGTCTCCCATTAAGCGCCTCTCATATACAAGATAATGCATTGGTCTCACAATATTTACCTTGACTTTGTAAGCCAGTGCATTTTCTTATATATACGAAGCTCTCCCGAAGCTCACTATGGGAGACTCGCAAATAAGAATGCTTTGCACAGGATCTTTAAAGATCTCTTCCTACAACAAGTTTTAAATAGTTTCATGGGTAGAAAATAATAGATATGAATCGAAAACCCCTGTCCAGAAATGTTTTTATCGATTAATATTGATTATATTTTTGTTATAAACATGTGTGATCATTTATATAATGAGCAATAGTAGTTACGGTTAACAGAGACATTAACTTTTATTGTGCATTATTGTTTCATGAAGAAATGTTAATTAGACTCATTATCGACTATATAATACATGTACATGTACAACAATACAAATAATCAACCCGGGACATTTAATGTTCGGGTGTAGCAATGATAGAACTAAAATAATGAAAGTGTCAATGACACTGTAGCTCAACTTGGAAAGGGAATAATTTAATGTATTACAGTCAATGGAGCGATTAGGAAAGTAGAAAGTTGAATGTCTAATACTAGTTTATAGACATGAAGAGAAAAGTAAAATCCAAGATGGCTGCTGACGGCCATGTCTTCGGCCGAATGACCCCAAAATGATTATATCCCATCCACATGTCATCGTTAACATCCATGACAAATTTTATGACGATCAGACTAAAGGTACGACCTGTAGCCCATGCTAATGGATTGAATTTAGTCATACAAAGAGTAAAATCCAAGATGGCTGCTGGCGGCCATGTTTTTTGGCCGAATGACCTCAAAATGACTCGTTCCAATCTACATGTCATTGCTAACATCCATGACAAATTTTATGATGATCAGACTAAAGGTACGACCTGTAGCCTGTGCTAATAGATTGAATTTTGAAATCTACATGTCATTGCTAACATCCATGACAAATTTTATGATGATCAGACTAAAGGTACGACCTGTAGCCTGTGCTAATGGATTGAATTTTGAAATCAAAGATGGCCACTGGCGGCCATGTTTTTTGGACGAATGACCCCAAAATGACTCTTTCCCATCTACATGGCATTGTTAACATCCAGGACAAATTTTATGATGATCAGACTAAAGGTACGACCTGTAGCCTGTGCTAATAGATTGAATTTTGAAATCTACATGTCATTGCTAACATCCATGACAAATTTTATGATGATCAGACTAAAGGTACGACCTGTAGCCTGTGCTAATGGATTGAATTTTGAAATCAAAGATGGCCACTGGCGGCCATGTTTTTTGGACGAATGACCCCAAAATGACTCTTTCCCATCTACATGGCATTGTTAACATCCAGGACAAATTTTATGATGATCAGACTAAAAGTACGACCTGTAGCCCGTGCTAAATGATTTAGTCATACAAAAAGTAAAATCCAAGATGGCTGCTGGTGGCCATGTTTTTTGTCCGAATGACCCCAAAATGACTCGTTCCAATCTACATGTCATTGCTAACATCCATGACAAATTTTATGATGATCAGACTAAAGGTACGACCTGTAGCCCGTGCTAAAGGATTTAGTCATACAAAGAGTAAAATCCAAGATGGCTGCTGCGGTCATGTTTTTTGGCCGAATGACCCCAAAATTAATCGTTCCCATCTACATGTCAATATTAACATCCATGATCAATTTTATGATGATCAGACGAACAGTACGACCTGTAGCCTGTGCTAATGGATTGAATTTTGAAATCAAAGATGGCCACTGGCGGCCATGTTTTTCATCCAAATGACCCCAAAATGACTCGTTCCCATCTACATTCCAATTTCAACAGCCACGAAAAATTTCATGACGATCAGACTCAAGGTACGACCTGTAGTCCGTGCTAAAGGATTTAGTCATACAAAGAGTCAAATCCAAGATGGCTGCTGGTGGCCATATTTTTTAGCCGAATTACCCCAAAATGACTCGTTCCCATCTACATGTCATTATTAACATTCATGACAAATTTTATGATGATCAGACTAAAAGTACGACCTGTAGCCCCTGCTAAATGATTTAGTCATACAAAGAGTAAAATCCAAGATGGCTGCTGGCGGCCATGTTTTTTGGCCGAATGACCTCAAAATGACTTGTTTCCATCTACATGTCATTGTTAACATCCATGACAAATTTTATGATGATCAGACTAAAGGTACGACCTGTAGCCTGTGCTAAAGGATCTAGTCATACAAAGAGTAAAATCCAAGATGGCTGCTGGCGGCCATGTTTTTTGGCCGAATGACCTCAAAATGACTTGTTCCCATCTACATGTCATTGTTAACATCCATGACAAATTTCATGATGATCAGACTAAAGGTACGACCTGCAGCCTGTGCTAATGGATTGAATTTTGAAATCAAAGATGGCCACTGGCGGCCATGTTTTTCATCCGAATGACCCCAAAATGACTCGTTCCCATCTACATTACAATTTCAACAGCCATAAAAAATTTCATGATGATCAGACTCAAGGTACGACCTGTAGTCCGTGCTAAAGGATTTAGTCATACAAAGAGTAAAATCCAAGATGGCTGCTGGCGGCCATGTTTTTTGGCCGAATGACCCCAAAATTAATCGTTCCCATCTACATTACAATTTCAACAGCCATAAAAACATTTATGATGATCAGACTAAAAGTACGACCTGTAGCCCGTGCTAAATGATTTAGTCATACAAAGAGTAAAATCCAAGATGGCTTCTGGTGGCCATGTTTTTTGGCCGAATGACCCCAAAATGACTCGTACCCATCTACATGTCATTTATATTAACATTCATGACAAATTTTATGATGATCAGACTAAAAGTACGACCTGTAGCCCGTGCTAAATGATTTAGTCATACAAAGAGTAAAATCCAAGATGGCTGCTGGCGGCCATGTTTTTCGGCCGAATGACCCCAAAATGACTTATTCCCATCTACATGTCATTGTTAATATCCATGACAAATTTTATGATGATCAGACAAAAGGTACGACCTGTAGCCTGTGCTAAAGAATTTAGTCATACAAAGAGTAAAATCCAAGATGGCTGCTGGCGGCCATGTTTTTTGGCCGAATGACCCCAAAATGACTCGTTCCCATCTACATGTCAATATTAACATCCATGACAAATTTCATGATGATCAGACGAACAGTACGACCTGTGGTCTGTGCTAATGGATTAAATTTTGAAATCAAAGATGGCTGCTGGTGGCCATGTTTTTTGTCCGAATGACCCCAAAATGACTCGTTCCCATCTACATTCTAATTTCAACAGCCATTACAAATTTCATGATGATCAGACTAAAGGTACGACCTGTAGCCCGTGCTAAAGGATTTAGTCATACAAAGAGTAAAATCCAAGATGGCTGCTGGCGGCCATGTTTTTTGCCCGAATGACCCAAAAAAGACTCGTTCCCATCTACATGTCATTGTTAACATCCATGACAAATTTTATGATGATCTGACCAAAGGTACGACCTGTAGCCCGTTTCAAAGGATTTAGTCATGCAAAGAGTAAAATTTAAGATGGCTGCCGGCGGCCATGATTTTTTGCCAAATGACCCCAAAATTACTCGTTCCCATCTACATGTCAATATTAACATCCATAACAAATTTCATGACAATAAGACAAACGGTACGGCCTGTAGCCCGTGCTAATGGATTGAATTTTGAAATCCAAGATGGCCACTGGCGGCCATGTTTTTTTTCCGAATGACCCCAAAATGACTCGTTCCCATCTACATGTCAATGTCAACATCCATGACAAATTTCATAATAATCGGACCAAAGGTACGAACTGTAGCCCGTGCTAAAGGAAATTGTTGACGCATCACGCACACACACACACGGACGACAGATACCAAGCCATGGCAATAGCTCAAACTTTACAAAGTAAAGTTGAGCTAAAAATAGTAACAAATATATGTCCCAGTTGATCATCGATAATGTAAGAAAATATAAATGAACGAGAGGCCGATCACGATCGGCAGATGTTTAACCCATACCTTGGTGATAGCGATTAGCTATAACTGATAATTGGTCAAAGATATGATCACAGTAATATATATATCAGTACTTAAACTTAAAATCAAAAGCTCATATAATTTGTCTTAAGAAGAGGTTAAAGTATTTGGGGTGGGGGGAGTCATTTTAAATCTCATAACTCTGTCCCTTTCACACACTGTGAGATCCAATGGTTTAGCCATTAATCTATTTGACAGATAGGATAAAGAATTATCCAGCCAGCAGGTTGTTTATCTTTACCTTCATACAGCCACTCCCTAGAGCTCTGTAACATATGTCATCACTCAATTAATAACAGATTTTGCTTGGAGTGACATCTATTAAAGGTACACTCATATAGTCGGTATATTGGATGTTCACATGGCAATTTATTGATATCATTATATTACATGCAATGACAAATTTTTTTTAATATTTTTTGCGTGTTTAAATTGAGCGAGTAAATTCAATCTAAATTTTTTTGTTTAAATTAAAATTTCAAATCTTAAAAAAAAAGGGTTCATAACTCCTTTAAAATAAATCGGATGGAACCCATATTCGAACTTGATCTGTATTTTGGGCTGACAATCTCACATACCAAATTTGTTGTCAATCAGATAAAAAATTTGTGAGTTATGGCAGCATGCGTGAATTCTAAGTAAAAAAGGGCCATAACTTTGTAAAAAAAACTTGGATCAAACCCATATTCAAACTCGAACTGTAGTTTGGGATATGAAACCTATATACAAAATTTGGTTTCGATCAAATAGAAAATGTTAGGAGTTATCGCATTATGCCTAAAGTGTCTATGGACGGACAGACAGACGGACGTACAGATGGACGGATGAATGACAAGTGGTCAAACTGGACATTGACAATATGTGTACCATACTATGGTATAGGTACAGACATAAACAGTTTTATCTCATGCAGAGTACAAGAAAAATATATCAAACCTGGTGTGCCCCTTTAATATTTCTATTCACATTTGTCAATTCAATGTCAAAAAGGCTTTCCATTAATATATAAATAAAACAAACTAGACCTACAGTTCTAAAAGTGTTATGAACAATTATTTTGTTCTCATCAAGTTTTTAAAAATTTGAAAACCAAAGTTGTCTTTCCATGCAACCAACAGAATTCCAACAAATCTACTAAACACAATCACATTATTAACCTCCAATAGTAATGCTATTAAACAATAAAACCAGATTATGCCTTTAACTTAAAGATGAAATTTAAATAACCATGCATATAAAATATAATAGCATAAACATTCCATCTATGATATCTCATCATATGGCCAAAGCATCTGGTAGCTGTTAATTAAACTCAATGCAAGAGAGAGTCAGTGTAACTGGATACTATTGCTGTTGGTCTATGTGAGAAGACAACTTCATAGCTTTGTAAACCTGATTTATGAGATTCTACCTGGACAATGCAACCTGTATCTTTGATATATTTTAGAGATGAATAAAATAATCAAAGGGCCATAATCCATTAAAAAATATCAGATCAAACCCATATTCAAACTCGATCTGTATTTAGAGTTGAGAAATTCATATACAAAATTTTGTTCCGATCAGATATAAAATGGTCGAGTTATCGCACCATCCGGACAACGACACTATGTTTACCATACTATGGTATGGGTAAACATAAAAAGTGGTTTAAGCGCCAGAGTTGACAATGAAAAAAAATAAAGTAAAATGTGTCACAAAAAGAAGCGACAATACGCCACACCAGCGTAAACTTAAAACCATAACAGTAATAAATGAAAGTGTCAATGACACTTTAGCTCAACTTAGGTAGGGAAATAATTTAATGGTTGACAGTAAATGGAGGAATATGAAAGGTGCCAATTGAAATGTCTAACCTAGCTATCCCAAAGGATATAGTCATGCAAAGAGTAAAATCCAAGATGGCTGCTGGCGGAGATGTTTTTTGGCTGAAAGATCTGGAAAGATCCCAAAATTACTTGTTCCCATCTGCATGTCAATATTAACATCCATGACAAATTTCATGATGATGAGACGAACAGTACGACCTGTAGCCGGAGACAATGAATTTAATTTTGAAATCAAAGATGGCCACCAGCGGCCATGTTTTTTGGCCAAATGGCCCCAAAATTACTCGTTCCTGTCTACATGTCATTGTTAACATCCATGACAAATTTCGTGAAGATCCGACCAAAGTTACGACCTGTAGCCCGCACCAAAGGATTTAGTCATGCACAGAGTAAAATCCAAGATGGCTGCTGGAGGCCATGTTTTTTGGCCGAACGACGCCAAAATGACTCGTTCCCATCTTGTCATTGTTAACATCCATGACAAATTTCAGAAAGATCAGACCAAAGGTACGACCTGTAGCCCGTCCCAAAGGAATTTGAGCTAAAAATGGATTAATAACGATTCACTTAGTCATTTACGGTTTACGGTACCATGCTTGATGATATATCGCCCAGTTGGTGTCAGTCTAGACATGATGTAAGTACATGACCTACTTTCTCTGCCGTACAACGATTGAGGGTTAATATACATAATCCAAGGTCATGGCCTATTTGTTACTCAGTACATCAGTTTCGGGCCCAACACAATATTACAGGTTGCCCAGTTGGTGCCAGTCAAGACATTATGTAACATGACAGAAGTACATGACCTACTTTCTCTGCCGTACACCGATTGAGGGTTAATTTACAAAATCCGAGGTCATGGCCTATTTGTTCCTCAGTACACCAGTTTCAGACCCAACACAATATTACAGGTTGGTTCAGCTAAATGGTGTGTATTATTTATATGTAGCATAACCTGAGGTCAGGTGTGAGATGTACCTGTTCGGTATTACACCGCTTTCGGTCCACCCACATATAATGTGAGGTCACGTGCATGACCTATATGTTCAGACAACGATTTATGCCACCCACGCACAATGTGAGTTCACTCGGATGACCTATTCGCTGTTGCAGTACCCCACCACGCCCAAATACCAAATATATATATTTGTATTAATCACAAAAGTTTGGGGGGGGGGGGTACAAATCTAGTATGTTCATCATGTTCATGGAGATCTTGACTTACAAGACCAGGTTGACGAAAGCAAATTCTTGGGTTGGCAATAGGTCTCAATAAAACATCCAATAGCAGCACACAGCTTTCGTTGTATTTGTCTCAGCTCTGACATGCCAGCACCGTCTGCTCATGGCCAGCAGAAAACATTAAATATTAAAGGCTTTTGGAAAGATTGCGGAAGAGAATAAGGCAGATATGGTAAATTAAGAGACGTTCATGTGTCGTATCGAAATCAAGGTATGAGGGCAAAATGAACCCACATGTAATCGTTGTTCAAGGAGATGCCATGTACAATAACAGTATTATTCCAGTGTGTGAGAGAACATCCCTTCCAACCTGCGGCAGAGAATGTGAAAAAAAGACCACAACATTATTGGACTTGTTATCCATAAACAAGTTGTGGTCGAAAGAAGATCACCTTAAAGTAACGGCGAAATGAAACAACAAAATCATTTTGCCATCGCGGAATATGAGAGGTTTGGTTCATGGTAACGTGTGTGACAAAGTCATGTTCGACTTTGTCTCAAACATTACTGCCAGACAAAGCTCTCCTAATCAGCGATAACAAAACTTTTTTCTTTATCAATGTCTGTATGTAAATACATGTCCATTTGTTAACCATTTCCCATATCAAATGTCAACATTGCTTAAATAAGTACATTTTAACTGTGTACAAACTGTGAAAATGTCATAAATATGTCACACACGTGCACCGAAGCCCCATGATTTGCAGTAATTAAACTTAACTCAAATTTATGTGAAAATGGCTCCCTATCACTGTTTTGTCGGATAGGGACAAACATTTTATTTTCATGAAGAACATAGAAAAAGTTATATAAAAGCATCCAAACAATAATGAAAAATATATATACAACACCTATAACAAAATACATTCTTTACACACATTGTAGCAGGCCAGAAAAAACACTACAGATGAAGTTATCGAAGCAACTTCATCCACCCGAAACAATTATTCATATTAAAAAACAACATATAAACATCAATATAAACTACATTTCACAAATATAAAATAAATGTACATATACATGAATCATCAATTATGAAAACTGTAGAATCCTTATTACTACAAGTACACGAGATTTCCATGCCGATATTGCAATATAATTACACAACTGTGCATAATCTACTAAGAACAATTAAATTCCCGTGCTAATGATGGGACTGCTGAGTACCTGTGTGGAGCCATATCGCATAACAACCATTGCAATAGCAGGTATGTTTAAAATGGTTGGGGAAAACAGGAAAACAATTATTTTAAATACATATTTTGAAGTGTGCGTAAATATAACAAATGAATGTTTGTTTTCCGAAATGCATGCATTATGAATGTGTGGTTACTGTCACATTTCTTGTCATAATACATGCATTTAGGAAAACAAACATTCATTTGTTAAATATAGGTATTGAGGAGTTGGTAAGAAATTCAATTCATATGGCTTGTATTTAATAGCTGTTTACAGTATTTTTCACAATCTGAGAAATTGACCAATAAAGGCAAATATTTATACATGTATATATACATAATAGTGATAACACCCTTCCATAACCACATTTTTATGCAATGGAAGGATCTGATTATTTGTACGGTCAGTTTATGGCCAAGAGCGATAACACCCTTCCATAACCACAAGGGTATATGGGTTGATACAAAAATCGGACCTGGCACTCAAAGTGTTAAGGTGCCAAGGTGTTCTGAAAGCTAGCACATAATGTCTGCATTGTCATAGTTCTGCAAATATACTTAGTTTTGTTCCTCTCAAAATAAAATGGGCTATAGTCTGCTGTTTGATGCGAGTCGACCATAGGTCGCCTCGCATATATAAAAGAATGCATTGGCCTAACAATTTTTCATCATTTGTTATTATTTTTTACAATTTTAATAATTTTCTCCAAAACATGGTATTATCAACATATCTTATAAACTGGCAACAATTTGTTTTTGTCGATGTACGGATGTGTGTTCTGTGCTTAATATTGATTCTCAATGGAAGGGGAATAATTCTCCTAGTTTGAATTATGATGCATTCTAGGTTGACAACGGGGGAAGTCCTGGAATGAATCTGAGAATCTCTATCACTTGGTGGACACTCCCATGGGCCATAACTGTTCCGTATTCTGTTCCATAATATGGAATATGTTGTGTAGAATGTTATCTGAGCATTGGAAAATTAAGTGGGCCTTTAAATGAATAATTTGTTTCATGTTTAACAGGCAAAAATAAGAAGAAAACAGTTAGTGATACAGTTTGCGGTGAAGAGGAAGACGGGTGGGAAATGGGTTTGCAGAATGTTAGACAAAGGTTAGAAAGTTAACTCTGAATGCTGATGTCCTTACGGCATGCAGAGATGAATTCAATGAGGAGGGGTGTCTCCTCGACACGGATGTCAAACCGATTAGCTCAATCTGGCTGAGTTGGATCACCGGATGAAGAAATACCCGGGGACAACCCGAATCTATCTGGAAATCGCCGATGAACACACTAACAACGAGTGAGTGCAAGGCAGTTAGCTATAACAGTAAGAATTCATTTATAGTTAGCTATAACAGTAAGAATTCATTTATAGTTAGCTATAACAGTAAGAATTCATTTATAGTTAGCTATAACAGTAAGAATTCATTTATAGTTAGCTATAACAGTAAGAATTCATTTATAGTTAGCTATAACAGTAATAATTCATTTATAGTTAGCTATAACAGTAAGAATTCATTTATAGTTAGCTATAACAGTAAGAATTCATTTATAGTTAGCTATAATAGTAAGAATTCATTTATATTCTTGCTAAAAATAATGACTATTTTCTCAGAATTTCACCTCTATACAGTTCGCATATATTTGAAGAAAAAAATCATAATAGCGGGGAGGGGGTACCAGGCATTGCTCGAGTAAAGAATGAGTAATTTTACGCGATGAAAGAATCTGATTATTTGTACGGTCAGTTTATGTGATATGGCCAAGAGAGATAACACCCTTCCATAACCACTATTTTACGCGATGGAAGAATCTGATTATTTGTACGTGGGATTTTACCCTTATTGGTATAATCAAATTTTAGCCATAATAAATCGTGATGTGGGTGATGACCGGAAAAACAAGACTTACAAAAATCATTGTATGCGATGACGTCACATTGTGTATATTCTTGCGCAAAGGACAATGCATGACCCTATGTGATTATGAAAAAATGAACGCCAATCCAGATAATGGGAATCTGTATAGGAGATGAAATTTTATCTAATACCAGTTTGAGATAGTGTCTATGAGATATCGCTCGATATCCAACATGTTGGATATCGCTTTTCCCGTCCGTCGAAGTGTGACAATGAGCATCGGCTTAGCTTGACCTAGCTTGGTCAAACTAAATGTCACCATTTTGGTTTAAATTGATGATTGAAATTGTGCTCCAACAAACAAATCAAGGCCCAATTTAACCCTTTGAGTGGGGGTCCAATTTTTGTATCAACCCATATACCCTGTGCCAATGCATTCTCTTATATATGCGAGTCGCCTCGCATATATAAGAGAATGCATTGGCCTAACAATTTTTTAGTTTTTTTTACAATTTTAATAATTTATTCTTACATTCTTTAACAGAATTATTTTGTAGGTTTAGGGCCAACGAGTTCAGCCCCTGGCACTCAGAGGGTTAATAATATAACGACTGATAAGAGTAACATTGTATTTGCAATCTGAGAGTATACGTGTAGTTTGTTTGCTGTAAATTTTCCCTTATGGACTGGGATTTTTTGGGAATTTTACGCGAACAAAACTACTTATTTTGAAGATAATACTCATTGAAAGTGTATTTAAATGGTTGGTATAAGATAAATACAACATTAGCATAGTGTTTTTTTATATGTGCGACATCTCGACTCGTCGAAAGTTGGTGTTATCGCTCGGCAGAGCATCGCGGTAACACCAACTTTCAACTCGTTGAGATATTGCACATGTCAAAAAACACTATGCTAATATCATATATATACATGTACTCAATTATAGTTATAGATTATGTAATATATGCATACTTTTCAATGCAGATACAATTTTGAGGCCTGCAAATATAAGTTCAATTCCCAGTTACATGTACCAAGCAACAGACAACAAGAAAACATGTTAATACCTTGCCAATTGAAACAAACTGCAGCACAGCTCCCCCGAATAGTAGCTATGTACTTCATCAGACAGCAAGTGGTCATGTTTTTTTGGGAACTCCTGATGATCCTAAAATTTAAAGGTAAATCCAGGTAAATTATTGAAAATTAATTTTAATTTATTGTTGATAGTATTTATTGACTGACAAATTGAAATCAGTAATCGTCATTCTATAAGGATTGTATTTTGGGTGTAACCCGAGTCCACTGGAAAAGCTCCACAAGGAAAACTACATTCACCGAGGGTTGTAGCAGCAAACTCATAGAAAATATTAACAATTTTTCAACTATTACTGGTACTGGCTCAAGATATTGCGTGATATCATTTGTTCCACATTGGATTATCACACATTCAGGACGGAAATCCTCCAATACTGACATAACAATTCCACAAACATCATCACTTTTGCCACCGTTTAATGCAACACCTGAGCCAAAGTGAAAGTAAACAAAGAGATTGGGGCGGGAACTTATGGCACTACGTTGGCAGTACACCTTGGCATCATCGACCTTTGACACCCCCCCCCCCCCCAAAGATATCACTGTCGATATGCAGCTAAAATCACATAAATAAATTATTTGTTGAAATTATATATTTAAAAAAAATATATATAACTCCGATATAAAATTAGAGGGATAAATCTCCAGTGTCCATAATCCATAATTTCTACGAACCGAATTTGAATCGTGCGCAATTCCGCGTCCTTTCTTGGAACTGGAACTTTGTGGATGCTGAATCTGAAAACAACAAAAATGTCATCTGGAAGTGTTGGCCTAGATAATAATTCTGATGATTATTCAGAATGATGAGACGTGTAGTAACTCCGAGCCGGAGTCAGCAACTGAGTTGCAACTTAAACAGGTTCTCACTAGTCTCAGCCAATGTGCAAAAATTGCTGGGAACATCGATGGAAATGACTCCAAAAGTGAAAGAGAAATCTCGAAAGAGAAGGAGAAGGCTCATGGCGACCAACGGCAACACACCCTTAGCGACAAGTGACAATGACGGTGATATAAAAGAAGCTATAAACGGACTGATGTGACAACTAGCACTTCATATCAGGTCAACTGAAAACAAGCACTACTTGTTATATTATTACTGGCATAGATACAATAAATGTAAATGATGTTTTATTATTAAGGACCAAGAGAATATTGGATGACAAATGATGGTTTATTATTCAGGACCAAGAGATCATTGGATGGCAAAGAGTTTGAGGATGTCTACAAAGAATTATTATTTTTTTTTAAAAGATTGCGCGCACTAGAGGACACCCCAGTCTGTACAAGAACCCTCTACAGTTCAAGAAGTGTCGGCACAGCTTTATAATGGACACACACGTGCCCATTTATTAGCAAAAGTAACCGATTGTACTACTGCTGATACATTACTAAGGGCCATGTTCACAAATGAGGACCTTACCGACAAATTTCAAAGTATCCAAAAGGTTTTACGGAAGCAGACCGTTAATCATGCTCCTAACAGCTCCTAATTCGAAACCTTTTGGATACTTTGAAATTTGTCGGTAAGGTCGCTTTTTCTCGCAAACTTCGGAGAACAAAATTACAGATAAATGAGTTTTATTGTTCACTGAAAAGAAACGCAATGGTTCGTTTCCCACATTGCCCGCATGCTCTTCAGACCCACCACAAGGAATTTTGTTCCAGTTTAAACAAATTTCTTTATTTAATTTGTTTTTTTTTAAACTTATTTATTGTTTGTCCAACATGTTCTGGAATATTTTACCCAGATTTGAGTACTCATTATTCAGCAGTAATGTGAAAAATTAGAGGTCCTATTACCATCACTGGTATCCACTAAGTAGATTTATATGTGCCCAATAGATACTATTGAAAAAATACAAATAAAAAACAACCCTGCCTGTTAGGCGGTTGAGTTTCATTAGGTGAATTTTGGAGTGAACGTCTTTCTGTATTTGGCTAGGCATGGCGCCCTCATGTTATAGGGAGACTTTCCCCTCTCAGCTCTTATATCAATCCCATTTTTGCTACAATGTACATAAAATTCCAATTTTAAATACCACAAATGAATGACTGATTATTCGATACATCCGTCCTGTATACCGTACTGGCCAAAATATTTACATTAACAAATGTCTTTTTTATATGGTGTATTTTCAGTTCGTAGACGAAAATGGGTTTTGCACGAATAAATCCCCTGCTAACTGAATCTTTGTTGTTTTTTGATTATCGGCCACCTGTTACATTTCAATGTTTATTCAATCATTTAGTATCAAAAAATAAAACTAGTCCATATTGCACATCAGGTCATGGAAGTCCAAGAACAGTCAGTGAATATTCATGAATTGCTCATGAAATATTCTTCAAAGTTTATGAATATGCATGAACCCAAAATGGACAGGTCAGTTTGTTCATGAAAGTTCAAGAAAGGTCAGTGAATGTTCAGGAAATATTTTTCATGAATATGCATGAACCAAAATTTAGACAAGGTCATTCAATTCCATTGTTCACGACAATTCATGAACCAATATGGTTCATAAACCCCAATTGTCACTTTATTTAGTTCATGAACCTGAGAATTGTCCAATTTTTGGTTCATGTACATTTTGAACTTTGAAGGATAATTCATGAAATTTCATGAATTTTAATGAATTATTCACAAACAATACGCCGGGGCAATATAGACTCAGTGATCGCCTATTACATGCATGCACATATACCAGTTTTTATGAATATGTACCTTAAATAGATTTAAATGTTTACAAGTGGTTTACAGAGTGGTATCATGGTACCACTGGTTCTACATCCAGGGAATCCTGATCTATACAGCGGTGTGAAGGTCGATAGACACCAGCTTGTATAATACCAAAAAATTGGCCTTTGAATGTGGTCCAAAGAGACCACCACCAGCAGTGCTACTTAGCCACATTATGGACATGGTGTTTACCCATGTTGAGCTGTTCGAGGGTCGGGCTTAGGAATCTGGGGGGAAAAGTCAGAGAAAGAGAATCAGCGCAACCCTCTGAATCCACTTAAAGTGGCAGCAATAAAGGGTAAGCTTTATACTTATGTATATAAGTACCATTAATTCCTTATCAGGTCCCTTTAATATAGAATTTCCATTGTAATAAACATTTATCTAATTCTATTTCAGCTATTTGTAGTAGTTTACAGGATTCACAGCCCTATGTTGAAACTTTTTGTTTATCTATGGCTGTAACAGATAGAGTTGATGAGCCGATAGCTGATTATTTTTCAGATTCAGAAGATAATGTTGAGTATGTTGTTACTCTTCCCCAAAATACAGTAATACCTACTGTCCCTCGGGGGGAATGATGTAACAACTTTTGTTTTAGGTGATAACAGACACCGACATCATGCCTGAAGTGTCGGATAATGATCCTCGTGTGAATATTTCAGGTGAGACCACTGACATTTTAGACACACCGTCTGAATATCGACCAGTGGCCGGAACAAGGAAATCGGGGAGAGTCAAGAAGCCCCCACCCTGGCAAATGTCTGGTGACTATGTGTTGCAATATTTACAGCCAAATTTTCAGGTATCGGAGAGTCACTGCTCAGTCGGAATAGATAAATTCATAATTGCATACATTGTTCAATTGAATGCTCATAATTGCAATATGGTATATGGAGTGGTAAGGCCTATTGGTTACACTGGTGTAAATAAGGTTCGGAGAGACCTCTAGCGGATGCGGGAGGAATATATAGGAGAGAATAAAATAGACACTGGGCCCTGATTGGTCAATAGCCTTGTGTGCTTTTTGCATAAAAAAATCATCACACCTCTTCCCTATGATTTCCCATAGGTAAGATAGCCATTGGCACAGGAATTAACCCTTTGTAGTGAAGTTTGAATTTGTTGGTGTAGTCTAAAATATGACAGTATTTTTTTATGCGGATCTGACACTAGTTACGAAAACACAAGATTTAAAGGCGAATTCCCTGCTAGACAGATATGATTTTTTTGTGTAAAAAGTTTCCCGAAATGTCAATTTTTCAGATTAAAAAAACAAATTGGACCCATGGTTCATATAGCCAACAGCATACGCTAAAACGTTAGCACTGAGGCCTATGGAAAACATTTACACCAGTGTAACCTAAAGGGAAAAATGAACTTTTTGGCATTTTTGATTCCTGGGAGTCACTTTAAAGTATTTTAATGCATTTTTCACAGCCTGGTCTTTCAGTCCAATGAATCTCCCATGCATGGTGTGGCTATTCTTGCTGCTGATGTCTTCTTTCACTTTCATCGGCCAAAAAAATGGTATGATTTTTCATAAAAAATGCCAATATTTCAAGGTATTTTCAAAAAATTTCAAGGTGGTAATTGTCACATGATAATGCAAATTACCCATTACATGAGCATGTCAATGACACACATACCAATTGTTATAAGAAGCTAATCTAACAAGTATTTTGGATTTTATAGCCAGTGATATACAGATATATATAATAAAAGTGTCTCATTTTCACTGGTGGGTATGGCCATTTGAAGGTTAATAGCACTAAAACTTGGACACATTTAAGAAAATGCTTCAGCATTTCAAAGAGAGCATATCTTTGTTCAACTAATTCAATATACACCCACATCCAGTTATCTTGGATCGCCCTTGCAGACCTGAAAATGTCATATTTTAGTCTTCCATGTGCTGATAAAGTCATGTGCTTGATGCTCAGCTGATCAGATCTGGACTCAATGACCTCACATCACCAGAAGTTCTCTCATGGAAAGGATCTTGTACAGTCTTCCATAGCTGATCCAAGTTTGCAACACCAGACCCCAAAAACTGTGTGAAAATGGGGCCTGAATATGACTTGTGGTGGAAAAATGTGCTTTTTTGATGAATAATGTGTTACAGAGAGTGGGGTTAAATTGTGTGTGATAAATAAAGAACCACAGAAGTGATATTATTTTTGAACACATTTTTTTCATTCATGGGCAATTCTGAAAAAATGTAGGGTGTTACAATTATTCCGCGAAAAAGCGGGCTATCGCTTTAGGTTACACTGGTGTAAATAAGGTTCGGAGAGAACTCTAGCGGATGCGGGAGGAATATATAGGAGAGAATAAAATAGACACTGGGCCCTGATTGGTCAATAGCCTTGTGTGCTTTTTGCATAAAAAAATCATCACACCTCTTCCCTATGATTTCCCATAGGTAAGATAGCCATTGGCACAGGAATTAACCCTTTGTAGTGAAGTTTGAATTTGTTGGTGTAGTCTAAAATATGACAGTATTTTTTTATGCGGATCTGACACTAGTTACGAAAACACAAGATTTAAAGGCGAATTCCCTGCTAGACAGATATGATTTTTTTGTGTAAAAAGTTTCCCGAAATGTCAATTTTTCAGATTAAAAAAACAAATTGGACCCATGGTTCATATAGCCAACAGCATACACTAAAACGTTAGCACTGAGGCCTATGGAAAACATTTACACCAGTGTAACCTAAAGGGAAAAATGAACTTTTTGGCATTTTTGATTCCTGGGAGTCACTTTAAAGTATTTTAATGCATTTTTCACAGCCTGGTCTTTCAGTCCAATGAATCTCCCATGCATGGTGTGGCTATTCTTGCTGCTGATGTCTTCTTTCACTTCCATCGGCCAAAAAAATGGTATGATTTTTCATAAAAAATGCCAATATTTCAAGGTATTTTCAAAAAATTTCAAGGTGGTAATTGTCACATGATAATGCAAATTACCCATTACATGAGCATGTCAATGACACACATACCAATTGTTATAAGAAGCTAATCTAACAAGTATTTTGGATTTTATAGCCAGTGATATACAGATATATATAATAAAAGTGTCTCATTTTCACTGGTGGGTATGGCCATTTGAAGGTTAATAGCACTAAAACTTGGACACATTTAAGAAAATGCTTCAGCATTTCAAAGAGAGCATATCTTTGTTCAACTAATTCAATATACACCCACATCCAGTTATCTTGGATCACCCTTGCAGACCTGAAAATGTCATATTTTAGTCTTCCATGTGCTGATAAAGTCATGTGCTTGATGCTCAGCTGATCAGATCTGGACTCAATGACCTCACATCACCAGAAGTTCTCTCATGGAAAGGATCTTGTACAGTCTTCCATAGCTGATCCAAGTTTGCAACACCAGACCCCAAAAACTGTGTGAAAATGGGGCCTGAATATGACTTGTGGTGGAAAAATGTGCTTTTTTGATGAATAATGTGTTACAGAGAGTGGGGTTAAATTGTGTGTGATAAATAAAGAACCACAGAAGTGATATTATTTTTGAACACATTTTTTTCATTCATGGGCAATTCTGAAAAAATGTAGGGTGTTACAATTATTCCGCAAAAAAGCGGGCTATCGCTTTAGGTTACACTGGTGTAAATAAGGTTCGGAGAGAACTCTAGCGGATGCGGGAGGAATATATAGGAGAGAATAAAATAGACACTGGGCCCTGATTGGTCAATAGCCTTGTGTGCTTTTTGCATAAAAAAATCATCACACCTCTTCCCTATGATTTCCCATAGGTAAGATAGCCATTGGCACAGGAATTAACCCTTTGTAGTGAAGTTTGAATTTGTTGGTGTAGTCTAAAATATGACAGTATTTTTTTATGCGGATCTGACACTAGTTACGAAAACACAAGATTTAAAGGCGAATTCCCTGCTAGACAGATATGATTTTTTTGTGTAAAAAGTTTACCGAAATGTCAATTTTTCAGATTAAAAAAACAAATTGGACCCATGGTTCATATAGCCAACAGCATACGCTAAAACGTTAGCACTGAGGCCTATGGAAAACATTTACACCAGTGTAACCTATTGACTGTAGGTCTGCCAATAATTTGATGTTGAGGTACATGTACATATGTAGCCAAAAGGGTTATATATAATGTACTTACATTGTATTACTTTTGGATGTCACCCTGTTAACCCTTTTCTGCTTCTACAGGAAACATCTACGGTCAGCATGGGCTTATCCGAGCTAAACCATCTCTTAGACGCAGTTGGGGTGGGGAGACGGCACTCATGTTCTTATATGTAAATAGTTGTGACAATCTATTTCAGACTTACATATCTACTTCTGATACATGATTTTACTGTTGTTACCTGCAGTGATAATGGAAGGGAGAGAACTCTACACGGAAATCACCTTCAGCCTATTGGTTCTCTGCCTGTTTATTTAAATCCATCAACATAGGAAGGTGATAATGCTGTTGAGAGTAATGAAGTTGAAGAGCCTGTATACATGTATATTGTTTCTATTTCAGATAATCCTGATGATAATCTTGTAGAACAATATGGTGATGAATTACCTGAAGATGCTGGTGATTTCATGTTTGTTGTCCCACAGCATGCGATTTTATCAACTGCGAATGACTGTGTGGGTTCAGTTAAATGTTCCAGATTTACAGGATTGTGCTCCTGATACAATGAGTGAACATGGTTCTCAGGATGGTGACAATCATCCATCTTCTTTTCAGAAGATTGTAAGAGAACACAGTATTTCAGGTGCTCATCGAAGAAGTGAGTTCCTCTCGTTGTGACATACCGCACAACAGAGCAGAGGATGAGCCCGGAGTTGTTGTAGTAGATGAAAGTGACACTGTCGACATAACCGTTGACAGGGGTGCCAGATATTACAGGCCAGGCTAGTTCCGTTTCAGGTACGACAGTTGACAATAATCGACTGATTATTGCATCAAGGCGATACCTTCGCAGCTTGTCAATTGTTATGGGTGCTCTTACATTTATTTCAGGGTAGCATTTATCCTAGATAAGTGTGTTGAACTGTGGATTCATTCATAAATTATTGTTTAACCCCCTGAGTATAGGTTAATACGTCCGTTGGATGGTTAGGGGTATCTTGACTCATCGTCAAGTGTAGGTTTGTATATTATGTAGTGCATTTCAGCTTGCTGGTCGCATGAATTTCACCGGTGCAGTATATACTGGTAATTACAAGTATGTAAATGTTTTGTTCAAGAGGGGGGAGAATGTGGCAGTGTTAAATATATTATATATATGTGTGAATGCGGCAGTGTTAATATCTAACAGAAGCCAATAGTGTATGTAAGTAGAAATTGTATAGAGCAGTGTGCCAAAGTTGGAGCTGATCTAATTAAGTCACTTCATAAAAATAAAGCCAGCACAAGCAAGTAAATACTTCTGCATGGCAACAGTAAAGGATAATACTTATTCTACATACAATATACGGTTCCCCCCCCTTTCCCACTTAGCCCAATTTAAGCCACCTGCACCAATTTCTACTTGTTATCTCTTTTTAAAATCTAGTGCCTGGCTTTACTCTATACCCAAGATCTGGCCCCCAGAATAATCTCCCGGACCAGTTCCTTACAATCTGTCTGGGATAGCAGTTGACTATAATAAGATTATTTTAACAAATGGATGGTTGATTCCTCAGAGGATTTTATACACTTATGTGAGATGTGATGCTTCTGTTATTATGTTCCATTCTATACACATATATATAATGTAGATATATAAATATCATGTGAAGTATTGTTTGTGTGTTTTCTGTATGTGCCTTGTGAGGCCTAGACTTTATATCCCGGACTGACCGTGGGGGAAGTGCTCTCCCCTAGCTAGCTAAGAAGACCGGGTTATATATATTGTAACTTATTTTAAGTATCGTAGATTTAATCTACTAGTACTAGTCACTAGATTTATTCTATTATTAATTCAGTATAATTGTATTAAGTTTCGGTTCCTTGCTAATGAGTTGGCTCCTTGCCAACACAGTAGCAATTTAAGCCCCGGACCACTACACTGGCAGATCTGGGAGAGGCAGATTTTCTAGCAACCAGATAGTTTCTCAATCCATGAAGTTTATCTATCCGTAATACTGCCGTGCTGTTTATATATAGTTGTTCATACTTTAATATTAAAGTTATCAAGCAAAGGACTCGTGGCCTAAGAAAATACAAGTTGACAAGAAGTTATGCACATATAAGAGTTCATTCTGTTCGCTTCAATTTCAACACTAACAACAAGATATATTATTGTCATTTTGAGAGGCTGCATCGTCACATTATTCTTGTTTACAAATAACCTCATGAAACATATCCATGATTCCTCCTCTTGTTGATTTGTTACCAGCAAAGTGAAGTACAAGTAATTCAATAGAGTTATGCTTCCTGAACTTGGGTGAGTAAACAAGAATCAGATAAAAAAAAAGGTATCCCTGGCAGCCGATTAGCGCATTATGTTGACAATATAAATATACAGATAAATACAAACAAATGCATGGGTGTTTGGGACTACATGACTGACTGACTACATGTAACCTACAGGGAAGCAATGAAATTTGAATGGGGAAAAAAAATAACGAAATCTACATGTAACTGTTTCTTGCTATGAATTTAGCAGGTTTGAGACACGCTCAATGCCGAGCATAATTTTTTTTATGAAAATAGGTCAAGTTTCAGCTCAAAGGATACAAACTAGTATTGTCGCAAAAGAAAAATGTTTCTAAACTATATATATGGATGGTGTCCATTTCAAGTATGATATATGCCCAAAATTTTATTTAACCTGTAGTTCACTGAATAAAACAAAACATATACAAATAATAAAACACCCAAATCAGAGCGCGAGTGCTCGAATGGAGCCATAACCATTAAGAAACTGTGCAAACACATATAAAACAGAATATCAAAATACATGTTTAACATGCCAGGGCTTTGGCCATGGCCAGGAACATTGTAAAAAGTACCTCTCCCCCACAAACTGAGTGGGAACATTAAACACGTATTGATTACCACGACCTTGTCTTTAAACGATATTGGTATCAATATAAGTCGCATGGGACTTCATCTTGTATGCATGAAACATCGCTGTATTTGCATTTCCCTTTTATGTTTTTAATTTGGTATGGGCGAAATATTTGGGAATAGTCGGAAAAAAGTTTAGGGTCAGCGTCTAGAAATATGGTCAGTCGGGCACAACTATTTTGTGTTTGCTCAAACTTGATGGTTCAATATGACATTTATCTCACATTCTCATTATTTAAAGTTCATGATTTAGCAACACAGATTTCTGTTCCCCCAACTTATTATGACCCTCTGTAACTGGTAACTAAAACCGAAACGGAGTATTTTTTTACCCAAACGAGAGGCCGATCACGATCGGCAGATGTTTAACCCATACCTTGGCGATAGTGATCAGCTATTTTCAGTTCTGACACGAAAATCCATAAGCCATAACTCTGTTTAAAATATAAAAAAAATGGATCAAACCCAAATTCGAAATCTATCTGTATTTTGGGCTGAGAAATTCACATACAAAATTTACATACATCTCAATAAAATGAGATATATCAGATGAAAGGTATTTCTGCTAAGTATAAGGAATGTTGAGAATTAAGGGTTCATTTTAACCACAAAAATCCATACAAGTGAAAGGGATATAATAGGAGAATGATTACATGAAAAATATACAAAAGCATAAAATTGATGACAAGGGTTAACAATTTTAACTCAATAAAATTAGGTACAGGTATGTCACTGGAACACTGCATTGATATCCTAAACCAGAGAGCTGTATGGAAATACAATAAACAACAGATGGTTCTCTGTCCAATTACAGCTTCCACAGTGCCCTGACAATATGATGGCTAAAAATAACTCTAATTTCCAATAATACAAGTTAATCTATTCTCTCTCTCAGTGCTAACTGATATCACAGGGGTTATATATCTGCTATGGTTCTACATGATAAGCATAAAAATATCGAATCTGTTCAATCCTTAGTTAAAAAGGGCCATAACTCTGGTATAAAAAACAGGTTCTAACCCATATTCAAACTTGATCTGTATTTTTAGTTGAGAAACTCACATACCAAATTTGGTTCCTATCAGACGATAACTGGTTGAGCTATCGAAGCATGGATGAATTCTATATCAAAGGGCCATAACTCCATTAAAAATAATCTGATCAAACCCATATTCGAACTCGAATTGTATTTTAGATAGAGAAACTCACATACCAAATTTGGTTCTCATGAGATAATATTTTTTTTAGTTATCGTAGCATCCATGAATTCTAAGTCGAAAAAGGGCCATAACTCCGTAAAAAAAACTCGGATCAAACCCATATTCGAACTCGATCTGTATTTTGGGCTCTGAAACTCGCATACCAAATTTGGTTCCGATCAGATAAAAATTGTTTGAGTTATGACAGCATGCGTGAATTCGAAGTTGAAAAAGGGCCATAACTCCGTAAAAAAAACTCGGATCAAACCCATATTCGAACTCGATCTGTATTACGGTCTGAGAAACTCATATACAAAATTTAGTTCCGATCGGATAGAAAATATTTGAGTTATCGCACCATGCGTAAAGTGTCCACGGACAGACAGACAGACAGACAGACGGACGGACGCACGACGAGTGGTCAATCCGGACGTCAACATTATGTTTACCATACTATGGTATGGGTAAACATAAAAACCGAAACGTAAATTCTATAACGTCCCAAAACTAAGTTACTGTAGTAACTATTAGCATAGTCAGATATGTTGTTGGCTACAATTACATAAACTTTTCTCTTTCAGATGTTAATTCACAACCAAGTGTTGAATATTGCCGCCCCAATGCAGGACGATTTGTAAATGTCGAGGATATAGAAAAATATCATATAAGTTTGTTTCATAAAATGGATGTAATTTGGTTGTGAAAACTTGTGTTTAGATTAATTCTATTAGAATTAACACTTTCAATATGGAAATTAAAAGTGAATTTGTTTACAATAAAATAATATTTTGATAGTTAGGGAGCAATTATTATAAAAACCTGCTTGCTACGAAATTTAGTCATAAAAAGTATGAATAAAAACCTGTCTGCTGGGTTATTATTTATATATGTATACATCAAAACGTGCCAACTTTAATACCCATTTTGAAGAAAACAAGTAAGTATCTCAGAAAAAGATAATTATTTTGTGTGGCAAATCATATTAATACATGAGGCACTCCTGGAAAATTGAAAATTGCACCGAGGTTATCAACAGGAAGTGCATGGATGTCCGTGATAAGCTCAAGGCTCCCAAGTGATCATATGGGAGGGATATCCGATTTATATTGAATTGCAATCGCACAATCTCTAAAATTTCTCAATACATTACAAGACGGCCATCGTAGCACTAGCATATAAATCATCAAGAAATAACTTTGGATGGCAAAGAGTTGGAGGATGTCTAAAAAGAATAAACAATTTTTTATAAAAGATTGCGCACACCAGAGGACGCCCAGTCTGTACAAGAACCCTCTATAGTTCAAGAAATGTCAGCACACACGTGCCCATTTAATAGCAAAAGTAACCGATTGTAGTACTGTTCCAGCCGCTGCTGATACTTTACTAAGGCTATGTTCACAAATGAGGAACTTATAATGAATTCCCTTACCGAGAAAAATTTATCCCGATGTGGTCCGACAGGACCGAGGCCTGCACTAGAACAAGAGCATGTGAAGGTCCTTGAGATGATTCTCAGGGATAAATTTGCTGGAATGTTCCTAAAGACGGACCTTACTGATGAATTTCAAAGTATCCAAAAGGTTTTATGGAAGCAGGCTGTTAAACATGCTCCTAACAGCTCCTAATGCAAAACCTTTTGGATACTTTGAAATTTGTCGGTAAGGTCGCTTTTTCTTGCCAACTTCGGAGAGCTGGTTGTACACCCAGGGAAATCCTGATCTATACAGCGGCATGAAGGTCGATAGCCACCAGCTGTATAATGCCAAAAAAAATCCCTTTGAATGTGGCCCAAAGAGGTCACCACCAGCAGTGCTACTTAGCCACATCATGGGCATGGTGTTATACCCATGCTGAGCTCTTCGAGGGCAGCGGCTTAGGAATCCAGGGAGAAAAGTCGGAGAAAGAGAATCAGCACATGCCCCTGGATCCACTTAAAGTTGCAGCAATAAAGGGTAAGTATAATACAATTAATTCCTTATCAGGTCCCTTTAATATAGAATTTCGATTGTGATGAACATTTATCTTACTAATTTATATTCTATGTTGAATAGGATTTCCACTTATCATAACTATTATGAACTCCATATTGAATGTTCAAAACTGAAACCCATACCTTCTTTGAGGGTAATTTCAGGTATTACCAAAACAAGAGGTACGCTGTCGCGTGGCATTTGCCCCCGACCATAGCAATTCGGATTAAGCATGGACGAAACTGCGGATATCCGAAATACGGGATTTGCAATCGTACCACCAAAGCTCACGCTATCATCTGGAAACCCAAAAAAACAAGAGAAAAATTGAATTTTCTAAGTCAAAAAAGGGCCATAACTCAGGTGAAAATTGGTGGACGAAACCCGCGCTATGCATGTAGCTGTTCCCCCATGCTACTCTATCACCATACGAAATATCAGCTAAATCTGCGCAGCGGTTGCTGAACAATAATGCAAAATGTTTGTAAGTTGAAAAAAGGGCCATAACTCGGGCAAAAATCATCAGATCATACCCAAATTCGCAGTTGACATGTATTTTCATATAAGGCCTAAACAATAAATACCTTTGTTTCCGCTAACGAGCTAAAAAATATTAGGGTAGGTAGGTAGGCTTAACTTCTTTTTTTTTGTTAACTTTTTTTTTTCAGTATCTTTAAAAATAACTGTATAATACTTGTCAATAACCCAAACTATCAGGTTAACCCAGATAACAGAGGAACTAGAAACTCCAATTCAATCTTACATATGCTTTAATATTTACATATATACTAGTCTATATACTAATATAGTCTTTGATAATCCTAATATTTCCCATATGGTTTGGCGACAGCTGGAGTCAATCCAGCACCACTGCACTGTTCACATATTGGAGTGACCGTCTTGTACCGATCTCTTAAGGATGGCTTCACAACACCACCTTCTCCTCCGCATTCAGTGAAGGATCTAGGTATTTTTTGGGGACACCTGTAAAAATCTGCACGAATGTTAGAAGTCGAGTGAAGATATCATATGATAAGGGCAAGGCTAATGATGGGTAAGTTATACTTGTGTCATATTGTGAAATTTCAAATATAATGCTCAAAATGTCTAGACTGAGGTCATTTTATTCTATTGGTTTCAGAAAATATACTTTCAATATTATACCAATTTTTTTAGACTGGATGGCAGAATGTATGGAGATTCCATTTTGGGAGTTTTAATATGCAAGGCTAAATTGATAAATTCATGGCAAATATCTCTACATTCAAAACACTTAAGTTAAATGTTATAATAACAGCTGGATAACGTTAAGATTCCCGCACAAACAAGCATTCTTTCTTGTTGCACGCTCTTTGTTAGAATTTGCCTGGGGTTAATCCAATGTTTCGTTCAAGACCACAGATGTGGGAAAACTCATTATCAAAATTCTACACACTGAGAAAAGCTTTTATTTACCGCATCGTTAAATGTAATTTACCCGGGTTTAATTATAAGCTGGCAGATCTACCGGCGCTATATATAAACCTACATTTGGAATGTCAGAAATAACTGACCATGCCAATTTTGTATGGAAAATAGATTATCATGATAGTTTAGCCAAGTTTATTTGTAAAACGGCAGACAGTCTGACGCCAACACGGCGGGAGTTCAATACGTTTGGAGATACCATTTCCATGTGAATGGGAGATTAAAGAAACTGCCGCAGTGAACTGTAATTATTGTTAAGAGATAACAGCCGCGGCCAACGATTAATTCAAGGCGAAATGGGATTTTAAATTATGTCCAGCCAAGGAGTGGCAAATTATGCAAATTACCTGTCCATCACGCGACCACAGAAAAATAGCGCGCAGGGGCGTAAGATATTGTTGGCTGAAATTATTTCCCCCGCCAATCTGCGCCAATACTAAGAAATTTCATTGGTGAAGCCATGACAAGATGAGCAACTAGGCCACGTGCAAAAACAGGGGTATAAAGTCATTGGGATGATGAGTTTAGTCACTTTTTGACTTTTGGACAAGATTAAAACTCATTATCACAGCGTTATTTTATATTCTTGTTTTTCACAAATATAGGTAAGTCAAGCTAAAACTTTGCTTCTATGCATTACTAGCTGTTGTTTTCACAGGGTTAAGATACCATGGTTGGTTGTGAGATTTATGCTCAAAGTTTCCCCGACTAGATCAGGTCTACCATTGTTTTAAATATCGTCGTGTTTACATAATTGCAGTTGTTAAACTCAAATTTTGAGAGTGCACTAAATTTGTCAGTCATGGGCCCCACCACTTTAGATTCAAAACACGCAACTGATTTGTATATTCATATTTAAAGCAAGTAATGTTCAATGTGAACCCGTGAACTAATTAAACTTGTTTCAGAGTAACTCTGTATAGCCATGTATGTCCATGTGTGATGTGTGTCTACAATATGTGATATATTTTGTGTATCACACTCTTCAATCTTTGCAAATAAGTTTTTATGGGCCACATACAATTCAAGCCTTTGTACACCCAATTATCCCAGGTTGGTCCAAGGCTATATTCCATTTCCCAGATTTTCCCAAAACAAGTCAACAATAGTTTCTAATTATAATATACATTGGTTTGTTCGATACATTTCATGTATTCAATCAGCATGGCTTGGGAAACGTTCGCGTTAATATACCGGTTACACAGGTATATTATATATCTATTACTTGAAGTACTAGTGGGTACATAATCAGTCTACCATGAGTAAATTTTAGTCGGGGTTTGATAAAAGCAATGTGTTTTCTCTATGTCACATCCAGTTTAGGATTTACCATAATCAGTCGATTTTTAAGCTGGTGGGTCTTGAAACTTAAGCTGAGTTAAAGGACCTGTGACAATCAGGACGATATCACATTTCAATTATCAAGTTCCTAATACATTCAATTTATCTACATACTTATGATAGGTGCAGACCCTACAGGCGCGGATCCAATGGGGGGGGGGGGGGGGGGGGGGGGGGGGGGGGGGGGGGGGGGGGGGGCGCCCCCTATTTTTGCCACAGCTAAGTTCCAATATGGGGGCCTGATCAAAAATAATCGTAGATCAAACAAACAGCAGCGTAAACTCTGTCGCGATTCATTATTAGCTTACTAAAGATACGGCGTTTACAGTACTCGGATTTTCGTCAACGAAAAATGTAGGTTTTATGTTGACGTCATTTCGTTAAAGCTGTGTGTTGTGTGTTTGAAGGCGCCACGATTAATGGCGGGCCTATTTATAGCAATTTATCGAATAAGTAAAGTGTTTCCTTTTAATTAAATATGGTGTCAAAATTTAAGGCACCTATTATTCTCCAACATGGCACTGTAAAATATTAGTGTTTTTAATACAGTATTATACCGTATAAATATACAGCGCATACTGTAATCCCATCTTTTACAGTATACCGTTAATTTGTAATGCATCGTGGGTAATTCCCAACACGCCGGTCTGCGATTGTCTGCAAGAGCACGTATTTCCGCGGTATTTTCTTTGTCTCTCACTGTTGTGAAGAATTATGTTCAAGAAAGAGGATTCTACATATTAATAGGACACACACACAGGACACGAAAAGTGTTTCAGTTGCCTGAATATTGGACAGAACTGTTTGTAGTATTACTGACGTATTCGATAATTCGGTATGTTTGCCTGTGAACTTTGCAACTTCGAAACAGACATACCAAAGTGATACATTCTACACTATCAATTACATCAACACATTCCGAATATAACGTACCCTTGTCGCATTGAACATTGTCCTCGCAGATTTAGTTGTTACAAGTTACGGTCGCTTGGTTGAATATATAACTGTATAAGCTGTATTGACGAATAAGTATCCAATACTGATCAAAATCATGACGAAATGCTTAGCCGACTGAGGGTATACATATAGATAACACGAATATACATACACAAAAAGTTAAGATGGCGCAATCGAAAACAAAAAAATTCTTCGAACCTGAAGTGAAGAAACAAAAAACAAGTGAATGCGACAAAGGTCTAACAACTAGTACCACCGAGTATGAACCACCCGCATCATCTGCAGACGCTAGGCCTGCCAGCCCTTCATTGGTTACAAATTATGATATATGCAAATTTGTTGACAGTAATGAAGCGCATTGTATCTCGGATGACACCAAAATGAAAATCATCAATGGCAGGATCCCTGAATCAAATTTCAAATTTCCCCATAGAATTTACAAAGACAAACGGAAAAAAGATGGGTTAATGAAGCGATATTGTTCATTAGATTGGTTTGCTAAATAACCCTTCCTAGGATATTCCAGGATGTTCCCATCCAAGGCTCATCAGGGTTCACGTGCTTCTCTGCATATACAAACTGGAAGGATGCGACAGCAGACTTTGCCAACCACGCAGTACTAGAATACCATAAGGATTCCGTTGCCAAATATGAAGCATTTGTTCAAGGTTTTACCCATCCTAGTAGAACGATATCTGCCATCATAGATGACGGGAATGACAAACTGATTAAGCATAATAGACATATTCTTGAAACCATAGTGAAATGCATTGAGTTTTGTGGGCGCCAAGGTATAGCACTTAGAGGGCATCGGGACGACGGGAGTCCTGATCCCGAAAACTTCCACAATGTTGGGAATTTCAAATCGCTGCTACAGCTTGTTGGTGAGATGAACCCCGAGATGAGAGACCACATTGATAAATGCAAGAAAAATGCGCAATATATGTCAAAAACCGTCCAAAATGACATTCTAATTTGCATCTCGGAGCAGATGGGCATAGTCATTCGTTATATAAAAGAAGGGAGAGCAGTAGAGCGATTGGTGCAGTTTGTTGATTGCCAACGAGCAACCGGGGATCTCATGTCAATTGAGATTTTGAGAGTTTTGGGACAGCTCGACATCGACCCATCATTCTGCAGAAGCCAGACATATGACGGAGCTGGAGCTATGGCTGGATGCAACAATGGGCTAGCAGAAAAGTTCATCGAGAAGACTGGCAACCAAAGGGCCCCATACTTCCACTGTGCTTCTCATGAACTGAACCTGGCCTTAACAAAGGCGTGCACTGTCCAGGAAGTGCACAACATGAACTGCACGCTGGAAAAGCTTGGCATATTCTTCAAGTACTCTCCAAAGCGGTCACGGGAACTTGAAAGACAAGTCGATGTATATAACGAGTCCAATCCAAATTCTAAAACCTCCAAATCCAAAGTAAAACCACTTCGTGAAACTCGATGGGTGGAACGGCATACATCACTAGTGGATTTTGTTTCTCTGTACGAGCCAATCTTGAACACCCTGGACGCCATAGGATCCAATGACGAGCTGCACTGGATTGCCAACAGTGTTACTGATGCCAACGGACTATTTCATAATATCACAAGCAGTGGATTTATTGTTGCTTTCAAAGTTTGCCATTTCCTCCTCGGATTCACCAAGGCACTCTCGGTTCTACTTCAAGGCACGGAAATTGATGTGGTGGTCGCCTATGACGAGATAGACCTGATATGTTCAGAAATAGAGCAAATTCAAGAGAACCAAGAGTCGGAGTTTGCGAAATTATATGTGGAAATGTCTTATATGGCTGCCATATGTGGAACCAAACTGGCTAAACCCAGAACATGCGCTCGACAAACTAATCGCAGTAACGCAGGTTCCGCTTGTGATACAGTCGAGGAATACTTCAGGAAGGTCGCTTGTTGCCATTCATCAGAAAGCTTTCCGATTAATGGCAACAAGCCATATTTCCGACTAAATCCTGAAAAGTTACCCATAATTTTGCTGTGGTTAAAGGAGTCGATTAATTAGGGCATTACTGTATAGTGCCTATCTATGTAACACATATTGGTTATTGGGGTGATATGGTAGCTATATCGTAGATAGTGCCTATAGCGTGGAACTTATATCGCATTCAGGATAAACCAAATTACGCCCACCTGTTATTTGACAGATGCTCCCGCCAGAGGGCATATTCGCAGGCGGGCGGAAGATGCTGTTGCGAAATGGCTGGACGACGCGGGATTGTCTGAATTAAAATCGGCATTTAGAGGTTAGTATTAGCACCACATTTGTTGGAAATTATTATCATTATATCAACATCAAATGATAAACACACACACGCCGTCACCATTACTTCAATAATAATCCAACCTCTTGTTAATTTTGTTTTCAA
Source organism: Siphonodentalium dalli (assembly GCA_032622095.1). Taxonomy (NCBI): domain Eukaryota; kingdom Metazoa; phylum Mollusca; class Scaphopoda; order Gadilida; family Siphonodentaliidae; genus Siphonodentalium; species Siphonodentalium dalli. Next base: position 63,701,327 of record CP136063.1, on the reverse strand, counting down.
ATTAACCAGCGAATTATTATGTTCTCATTCCACAAAGTTGAGTTCCAGAACATTGACACTTGAATTAAAAAAATTATTGAACTTTATTTAACTTTTTAAATTCTTCTTTTCAGCTCTTAGCAGAGATGAACAATCAGAGGTCTGCAAATGTGGATGAGTCGGTGAAGATGAGTTTATCAGACCTCCGTTATAAAATATTGAATAAAGCAAGCTATATATTACCTAAAGTTAGGGACTATATAATACCTATTTGCTTTATAGCTACTATATCGTAGCTAATTAGGTACCATATGATATCTAATTAGGTACTTTATATTACCTAAAGTTAGGGACTATATAATACCTAATTGCTGTATAGCTACTATATAGTAGCTAATTAGGTACCAGATAATATCCAATTAGGTACTTTATAGTAGCTATATCATATAGGTACTATATAGTACCTAAACTTAGGCACTAACCCAGTGGCAAGGATAGTGCCTATATAGGTACTATATAGTAGCTGTATTTTTAAGAGTGTAGTATGTTTTGAAAAAATTTGTCCAATGTTTCCCAAATCAAGCTTTGGACATTAATTGTGGGCATATACAAGAACCTCCATTCCTCTAGCCCACTGATAACTGACAATTCATGTTTGGTGGGGCATTGTATATGTCACTCGAGTAGGTTAGAAGGGGCGTCGGTAGAACTATATGGCTACAGTTTAATAACTTAACATATATGCATATTCATTTATATAATTGCTATTGTTGCTATTGCTGGCAGCTATTTACTAATCAAATTAGAGCTCAGAGTTGAGGAAAACGCTTGTTTCTGGTGCAATTTTTGTAATGGAGGAGCCTTATTCTAGGAAATAGTGGACAAGGTTTAAAACCATTATAAAGATGTACATGTAAGAAAAACATGGAATGGCTTACTATCACCACCACTAGGTGGTACCACCATCCCCTAAGGAGATAGTACAGCTTAATAAGCCTTAATTGAAAATTGATTGATTGGGTTTAACATAGGTTTTGCAACAAAGTCATGTCACAACGAGAAGAAACAGATTATCAAAACCGAGTGCAGCAGATGTGAATTGAAAATTAAACAAAATATATACAACTAAAAACACCCAAATCAGAGCGGGAGTGCTCAATTGGGGCCAGAACCATTAAGAAACTGACCATTGTGCAAACATATACAAAACAGAACACATAGCAATACTGTTTAACCTGTAGTTCACTGAATAACTTCTTTAAAGTTTTAAATAACTAGAGATGTGACTAATGATACACCTGTGTCAGGAAACATTAAGTTAAAATAATAAAATAACAGATTCCCGTTGCAGGAGCACAACCCTAGTCCCTATCCCTAATCCTAAACCTATTGACCGAAAAATGTAGGAATAAAAGCTCAGACAAAATTATGCATGTTGTGAAAATGTTTTGGCTAGAAAAAGGGGGGGGGGCATACTGACAGTACTAGTGGCAAGTGTTCAACTATATGGACAGAGATCCGCTAAATAGAGCAAACAGACATCAGGCATACTGGCAGTATGTGCTGTTCTTCCATGGAAGGCTTGGCGCCAACATCGGGAGAGTGATTCCATCCTGTGTGGTCTGGAGAATCATAGATCGATTTCCAGATCAGTTTTCCCAATATAAATGATTTAATCCTGCTCGCTTGGCATGAAAGAAAGAGTTTAGCATAAACACCAGTATAACAGAGGAGCGGTGTTAAAAGTTTGTATAGGCCTAATGTCATGAGATTGATATCAAAAAGTATGCACCCAATTAGCATATTTAGAATTCATGTTGTTCTCTGCCATACATGGTGCTTCTTACTTGTTAAGGGGCACATGAGTAGTTAATTTTACACCAGGAATATTCAGTGGAACATTTCGTGATCAATTTAGTTCACTATTGAACCCTCATGACAATATATCTCAATGAAGCACATAGAATATTATCAGGATTATGAATGAAGTGACGCACAATTTTTTTTTTTCAGACCGAATATCAGCTTCTGGTATAATCTCAATGGGACAATGATGTCAGATGAATCTGTAGCTAGGAAGAGATGTACCATAGTCGAATGGTGGGGGTTAATATTGGCCTGAAAGTCTGTGTAGAGTAGGTTAATAGAACCAATTAACAACTAATCAATAAGAGTGTGGGACCAGATCAATGTCACGTGCAAACTCCTTCACTGTTACTGGCCTGGAATTGGCTAGAAATATATCGTATCAGAGATGAGACCAGTCATGTGACTTGGGGAGAAGTTTGGGGATAAAATAGTATGTTGGCGTTCGGTTATAATTCTCTAAGTGACCGAGTGGCCCCGCGACAGACTTCAGGCATATTCTCAACTGCTAGCCTTTTAAAAGTTGTTGTGGTAAATATATATCCATGCATTCTTTGATGTTACAATAAAAGATTGTGTATCTACAAAACTGTGTCTGGACCTGTTACCCAACGTGGAGAGACGATCTACAGCCGGTTATAGGACAGAGACTCCAAGAATTGCTGAGTTTGAGAACACTTAGTGGGAACCTATCAGCTTTCAATCATGCAAGAGTGGTAGAAGAAATTATGCATCATGACCCACCATCAAAATTGGCAATGTGATATGTTCTATACCTGCACTGAAGCAGGCAATGCTCAATAAAATTCTTCTCACAGTAGATGTTTAAGCCTCTTCAAAGTGCATCAGAAATAAGAATTCCTGAGAGCTTTCGATAAATGGAAACAAGATTTTGATTCGTAGAAAGAGTTTTCATTTGATGACCTTTCTATTGGACTGGCTTTCCAGATCAGTTTTACCAATATAAAGGTTTTAATCATGCTCGCCAACACCAGTATAATAGTCTGAATAAATCCAGACAATATTTCACTTTCCTGATCAGTTCTCGCAATACACAGGAAATTTATCAAGCATCAGAGAAAAATGGAACTAACTATCTGAGCCAACGCCTCTTTATAAATTCACAGACAATTCACAGACACTTTTCGTACAGTAATGCCTTAAGTAATTAACTCCTTAAACACAGCAGAATTATGGGTAACCTTTCAGGATTTAGTCAGAAATATGGCTTGTTGCCATTCATCGGAAAGCTCTCTGAGAGCTTTCGATGAATGGCAACAAGCCATATTTCCGACTAAGTCCTGAAAAGAGAAAATATGGCTTGTTGCCATTCATCGGGCATTACTATTTCATGGCAGCTTCTGTTTGAATTTGTCCGCATGATGGCGCACTCAAATATAGAATCCACATTCACAATGGTGGGAATATCATGAAGATGAAACATCAACATTATATAGGTTTTACAACATGTATGCGGAACCTGAAGTCCGAGACCAGCTGAAATAGATGGATGAGGCAATTGTTATTCTTGGAAATCAAAAACCCAAACAATTGTCAGTTGTCTGAGTCAAGTTGGAGCATTTTGGGGAAAACTTATCCCATATGTTGACTAAATATTGGACAAAGATATAAATAGGAACTTTCAGATGAACTACATGATTTTACAAAATCTGTTCTATCCCAGCTGCCAATCGCCCAAAGCGAACGTGGCAGGAACAAGGGAAATTAATAAATTAAATAAATGATAAATATGTGGGTGCATTTTAACAAGTACCAAAGTATCCTAAGGAATAAAAGATGATGAACTATTAAAGTGACATAAACATAATGAAACAGGAACAATGTGTTCCAATTAGTTGTTGCTAAATAAATGTTCATATAGTTCACCTACTCTCTTTCCATATGGATGGGACAAGAAACAATGTTCAAAAATTCAGGGGGAAACTTCCTATAAATGATACATTTGGTTTTAGATATATAGATTAAAGAGAGGGAACAGCAGTGGACTGTAATTATCGTTAACGATACATCTTTAGGATTCAACAATACATCTTTAGGATTCAACGCGAGGGGGGATTTTAATTACAAGAAGGTTATCCAGCATGAAGCCATCTGCTAGCTATCTGCGGAATAATTATGTCCGGCCCAAGGAGTGGCAAATTATGCAAATAAGCTCTAAGGGAATCTCACACACCCAGAAAACCCGCACTGCCACACTGGTGTTTGAATCCGCAGGCAACGATTTCAGAAGCCAGCAGCGAAGCCATCAGGATCAACGACACAACCATGTTTACAAAACACCATCACGACTCGGACGATGAACAGACCATGATGCAAGTCCCATCTGACTTTAACTCGGCATCGGCGAGGTTGTCACCACCGCCGCCACCATCATCGGTTCATCGGGCAAATTATCAACAAAAACACATGCATGAGTTTTCTTTACCAAAATTCTCGGGCAATAACTCACAAGCCAAATCTTGGCTTAGAAAACTAGAATAAATTTGGGACTTTGCAAGGACACCTGATGATGTCCGGAGGAAGGTATTTGCAATACATTTGGAAGGTAGTGCAGATGAGTGGTATCACACACAATCAATGGCTACTCAGGATCATTATCCTGCATTGAAACTTGCTTTTTTAGCATTCTACACAGACAGTGCCGCAACTCAATCCATGAAATTGGGAAAATTCTTGCGCAAGACGCAACGTGAGGGACAGTCTGCGAAATCTTTCATTTGCGAAATGAAGGTGGAGTCGGCCGACTTAGATGTTAATGACTCACAACTCCAGGCGGCCATTATTAATGGTTTCAAATCTAATATACGTCCGGCAGTAGTAATGTCCAATCCCCAGACCTTAGTAGAAGTGGAAGATGCCGCAAATAGGGCAGAACAGGCCGCAATGCCAAATTTAGTTGAGTCGTCTTTATTAACGCCTGAGGTATTTGCACTGGTGGAGCGACCGGTAAGTGAAAAAAACGCAAACTTGCAGCCAATTCCCTCGGTATGTACATTGTCAAGGTCGTCAAACACGGATGAAGCACAAACATCTTCACACAACAATACACATAATATGCAGAACAACTCACACAAAGGTTATACCCAAAATAGGGAAGCTAATAGACCCACCTTCGGCAACCAATGATTCTCGTGAACCGCCCAGATATGGTCACAATGGAGGTAAGTACCAAAATTCGGGACGATTTGGTAACCAGCCGAGTGCTAGCCATGATACAGGTAGGTCTGATCATAGGTATTCTAGTTACAGTACACGTGAAAATAACACAGGTAGGTCGAATTATAGGAATCAGGGGTATGCTTCAATGGGAAGCTTTGGCTCACAGGAAGGGAGGTATCCTCCTTGTCTGTCCTGTGGTTTGACAAACCACCTCAGGGAACAGTGTCAACACAGATATGAGGTTTGTAGCAATTGTACGCAGAAGGGTCACTGTCATTGGGTGTGTAAGAGACAAGGTAACCAGGTAAGTGAGAGAAGATAGGGTTTTTCGCCTGCCGCTAGGTTAGAGGGAAAACCTGGGGAAAGGCCAGTATTAGAAGCTAATGAAAAACCTCCTACGGTTGCACCCATAGTATTTCTTTCATCAAATTGTGTAAAGGTTTATATACATAATCACAAAAGAAAAGCACTATTGGACACAGGTGCCTCCATTAGTTGTGTGGCTGCTCATGTGGTAAACGATCTCAACTTGACAACCTTAGTTGTTCCTACCAAATCCACTAAGGTAATTAGTATGGCAGGACATATGTATCAATCTGCTGGTCAACTTGAGATCCCGATTACCATAGAGGGGTCACACTATACATTTAAGTTTCATGTCTTTGAAATATTACATCATGACATATAGTCGGTCTCAGAAACACGGATTGGAAACCATCGCTCCAAAGATAAACTGGATATCCCAGAACGAAAGAAAGTGATATCAAAGGAACCACGTGGGCCGAATGCTTTCAATGTCTACTGCCGTGGTCAGTATCTTACTATATACAAAATATGGGTATACTTGATGATCACAGCTAATCAAATTCCCTCCGACAAATTATAAAGAATGTGAATGTTTTTTTTATTCATCTTGCTTGTACATGTATAGCTAGAATTAGTTTATTATTTTAAGTTTCGTCAATTATATGGAGCCCTGCTGTTTACATACATGAAGATACATTTCAAATAGAGAATATTACTTGGAATATGTACACCTAAAATGTCAGTATTCCCAATTCTCTTTATAATAAACGCACACTTGTTGCAAACGAGCCACGCCTTGTAAACGGACTGCGGGACTGGCGTTTATTGAAAATGTGAAAAGGGCATACCTGAATTTTTTGGTTTCCGAATGATTAACTTTAACTTCGATCAATTTATCAAAGCCAAATTTGGTATTATACTTTCCTGCGACAAAACAAAGGTCAAGTTCGAATTTGGGTTCAGTCGAGTTATGCCCCTTATCTCAACTTAGATTTCTCTAGATTTGAGGTTTCCCCCCGACGATAACTTTTTATTGAATTTAGTGAACCGAACTAAATTTGGATTATTAGTTTATCACCCCAAAATACAGATCAGATTCAAATATGGGATTTGTCAGCACAATATTGACTGAGTTATGCCCCTTTATGTTATGTACTAAGTCGTCTTTGACTTCTTCGACTAAATATAAACTACATGTAGTACACATGTCAGTATCATAATATTTACAGTTTAATACTCTGATCAATCATCTTTGTGCGCCATACATAGATACTGCCATTATCAGCCCCAAAGCATATATTTCTAATTATTGGAATTTCAAAGTTAATATAAATGACTGTCCTTAATTCACCTCCAAAATATAGAGTCAGAGAGGCTGAGATAGACTTATATTCTTCCTCAATGCATGTCGTTTTCAAAACTTTCAGGCCTGTGGCATTCATGGTCAGAAAACAGGTGTCCCCAAACAATGCTTATCGTATTTAAGACAATCATTAACTTAAGATTTATTGTCTTTCTTTTCTTATCCTACCTGTAGTTCATGCCAGGAAAACACACAGATGAGCAGAAGCGTCGTTGGCGGAGGTGAAATCGTGACAAGAAACAGGCCAAAAGTAAGGCAATTTCCCAAGAGAGTGTCAATGAACGCATCTCTTCTCCTCCTCCACCACCTAATACTACAAAAACCTCTCCAGATACGCCATATATAACATTAGTTCCACTAAGCCTCTCAATTATCAGTGTTGCATTGAAGCCGAGGAATTCTTTGTAGCCCCGGTTTACAAATGTTCTGGAATTTAGGGTAAGAAAAAAGATCCTGATGTATGTGTCGTCCACAAGCAGATTAAGGGAGATAACCCAGCCTGGTTTTTACTAGCAGACACTCTATACACCTGAATCTATGAGGGGAGATAACCCAGCCTGGTTGTTACTAGCAGGCACTCTATAGCCTCTATTGGTAAATGAGTTATCTCCACTTGATTCCTGGAACTCTTCTGTGTTTCTAATTATATCCAGTTGGTATCAATCTTGCAGATCTTTTATTTACACTCAACACTTGCGTTTATTTACATTGAAGTTATTGCATTAAAACTATGATTCCAAACTGATTCTAACATGGGGAAGTTATATTGCTGCGTGACTGACTGCCATAATTATTCTGGGAAAGTTGTTGACGATCGATTTGTGAAATTACACAGATTTCCTGAAAATATATCGTGACAGGGGTGGAAATTACGAGTGAGCCGGAAAAAACTTTGAAGTCGGGCGTAATTCGAGAATTTGTTTCGAACATTTCGAAGGTGGAGTCAAAACCAATGAACACGATCTGCTGTCGATATTTCCTCACAAAACATTTGCGATTCCAGTGGATAGCACCAGCAGAAATAAAAACATCATGGCGTCGAAGACAAAGAAAGTGAAGCGTTCGCTTGTTTTAAGTGAAACAAATGAATTAGCATGTGAATGCACAAATACATGAAACAGAAAGGGGGATCCGACGAGGAGAGGCATGTATCCTTGCTTATCGAGCCAAAATGTACTTGTGGGTCGAAAAAAAATGGCATGCCAGAACCGACCTGAGAGGGCAACCTCTGTGTTAACTGCCACTGAGCCTGTGTCCACAGACTATGATTACCCGTCGGACTACGATAGTGATGATGACCCATATTAGGCGGGATAATATTTTTCAATAGTAAATAAATTATTGGTTATTGTTTTATCTTGACTAAAAAAAATAGTTCTAAAGGGACTCAATTTGGAAAGCGAAATGACTGCCAAGCCGAAGACTCCGACACTTAAAATCGCTGAAGAATTCATATTGAAAAGTGAGTTATCTTTAAACTATAAAGTGGGTGTAGCCACTGAGACATTGGCCACAACTAATTTATATTCAAGTTTTATAATGTGTAATTATTTCTCTTACAGCAAGGAAAGAACAGAAACAACCCTGGGAAATAGAGGAAGTTAAAATGTGGCAGTGTTAAATATATTATATATGTGTGTGAAGGTGGCAGTGTTAATATCTAACATATGTCTGCAGAAGCCAATAGTGTGTGTGTAAGCAGAAATTGTCTGTAAGCATTGTGCCAAAGTTGGAGCTGATCTAATTACATCACCTCATATAAATAAAGCCAGCCCAACCAAATAAATAATTTTGCATGGCAACAGTAAAGGATAATACTTATTCTATACACTTTGGTTCCCCCCCCCACTTTCCCATTAGCCCAATTTAAGCCACCTGCACCAATTTCTACTTACATGTATCTCTTTTTAAGATCTAGCGCCTAGCTTTGCTCTCCACCCAAGATCTGGCACCCAGAATAATCTCCCGGCCCAGTTCTTTACAGTCAGTCTTTGAGAGTAGTTGAGTATTCAGATATATACACACATGGATTGTTGATCCCTCATTGGACTTTATAAATGCATATACACTTTATGCACTTATGTGAGATATGATTACGATGTGGACATAGCTGATATTATTCTATATACCTATAAAGGAATAATAATGTGAAGTTGTGTGTTTGTGTTTTGTTCTTTCTATGTGCCTTGGAAGGCCTTGACTCTTTATATCCCGGTACTAAAATATGGGGCAAGTGCTCTCCCCTAGCTAGCTTATTAGGAAGACCGGGTTATAAAAGTATTCACCCAGATCTTCACTAAACAAATAGCATCAAAGACAATACCAAACAAATTTCTGCTGGAAGTTGCATGGAAGAATCTTGGAGAGAGAAGAACAATACGGAAGATAAGAGTTCCACAATATTACAGTAATGCCCTACGACCTCTTTACCAAAGCAGAATTATGGTAACTTTTCAAGATTTAATCGGAAATATGAGCCATATTTCCGAATAAATCCTGAGAAGTTACCCATAATTCTGCTTTGGTTAAGAGGTCGATTACTTAGGGCATTACTGTATTTCAGGGAAGTAGTAAGAGCACTAGGCAAGTTGGACCACCAGAACAATAGATGACCTATTGTTCTCATGTTTACACAAGAAGTGATCCTCCCATTGTTCCATTGTTCTCATATTTACACAAGACCTGATCCTCCTATTGTAATATATGACCTGATTTATATTTTTAGCAATAAACCAGGTCGAGTAAACATTAATCCTATTGTAATACCTGACCTCAATTCTATTTTAGGCAATAACACACAAGACATGATCATCCTATTGTAATACCTGACCTCAATTCTATTTTAGGCAATAAACCAGGTCGAGTAAATATTAATCCTATTGTAATACCTGACCTCAACTCTATTTTAGGCAATAACCCAGGTCGAGTAAATATTCAACCTATTGTAATACCTAACCTAATGTCTATTTCAGACAATCCCCCAGGGCGACTAAACAATACTATTTACTATATATAAACTCACTCAATAGGACGCAGTAATGGAACCCAGTCACGCTCGTTTTTCAAATTGTCTATTTTATTAACACGGTAGCGAAATATCAATTTGGAAAGTAGTGCGAAATGCTTGCGAATAATCCGCCGATTTTTGCAAGTGTTTGTTTGCCGCAGGCAAAACCACACGTATTTTGGATAAATCAGGAAATTGTTACACCCACCAACGTGAATCCCCCTCGAGAAGCGGTTTCCAAACGAATTTATTTGTTTGTCCACGCTGTCGTGGACAAAAAAAAATACGAACTACAAACGAACAATGGAGCTTATACACAGGCGAAACGAAATAATAATAGCCTATAGAATGTAATTTATAATATTTGATGTAAATATGAACAAATTTCGAATACAATAACGGGCGTGTGTAAATAACCTTTTGATGGGGTATTATGATATATGCCAGCCTAGTACCCAGGCCCATTTCTCGACAGAAGCTCACCACCGGTTGAAGGCGAAAAAAAAAATGTATAAAAATTCTAGAAGTGCTGAGGAGTTAGTGGAAACGGGCAGCCAATACTCAATATTGGATCTGAGTGATTTGGGCAGCGATCGTGAGAGTGTGGAACAATCCCCTGCAGCACGTGGCAGGGGGAGTTTTATAAATTCACAAAAAGAAAAGAAAGGATTCGTAGATACGAAAATCGTAGGACTAGAATTAGAAAAACGTGGCAGCCGACAATTCAGCTCGTTGATATAAAGAATATGACGCCGCATATGCTATTATGCACAGCCAGGCTATATGGGATTAACAATATTAACATCCAAAACGTGAGTTAAATAATTAACAACACCCCTCACAGCTCAGCTGAAAGCCTCCACCTTTGTGATCTATTATAACTGATGTGATACTGTAGCAGAGTAATTGTGAGGAGAAACACTGACAAGTATAGCTATTGATGTATATACTGAAATATGAGTATAGTTATCCCAACGTTCATATAATAAGTTCAACAAATATTTCGTTGAACTTATTAATATATTTGACTCAATCATAGGATAAAATTATATATCATAAACCCCTCAGCAAATAAATTTATGCAGTATTTTGTTTCAGGATATTCGCAACAAAATAACACCACTGATTCATACAGATAACTAGCGCAGAATATTTCACACCCTAAATTATTTTTTTTTTTAAATCCCGTATACGCCGTCATCACACCCTGAATCGCAAAAGAAGATTTACCTGTAAATAATTGTAATACTTACCTCACAGCTTATACCATCTATAAATATCAGTGCATCGGTGGTGGACCTGATATCTTTACACGTTATCTTTGTAATATTTTAACCAGATTTCTCTTTTATATCTTTTTCTTTGACCAATCAGATTAATTGAAACATAACTACATCATTATTATTATACCTATTTTTGGTGTTAGATTTGGTTGTGCAGTTATAACTGATATTTAAAAACAAAATTGTATTACATTATTTGTCAAAATTGAACCTACTTTTACTTTGAAGTGTTTAAAAATAAATAGTGTTTTTTGTTAAAAAAAAAAATTTTCCTTTTTTTTTTCTTCCTAAATTAAATATTTTTGTTGAGATTGCATTTTCAATATTTATCACACTTAGGTTGGTTAAAATTGTTAATCTGATTGGTCAAAGTTCTTTGTTGCATTGTCATATTAAATTTAATTTCTGCTTTTCTTAAAAAATAATTGAAATCATATATTTAAATATTCATTACTTTCGTGGAAATGCATAATGCCAATGTGCAGAATCATCTCAACATAAAAGTAAATGCAGTTCAGGTGATAAAGGATTTTCGGAACAACCACAATGCATCTCCAAGGTACAGACAAGACGGTGGCTGGTGTCTTCTTTTACTCTAAGATGTTCAATGGAATACAATGTAACATGTGATTTATTGTTAACCCTTTTGAGTGTCAGGTTGATTTTTGTATCAACCCATATACCCTGTGCCAATGCATTCTCTTATATATGCGAGTCGACCATAGGTCGCCTCGCATATATAAGAGAATGCATTGGCCTAACAATTTTTATTTTGTTTTTGTTTTTGTTTTTTACAAATTTAATATATTTTATTATATTCTTCAGACTTATTGTGGCACTCAAAGGGTTAATATGTATTTTATTATGTTTCAGAAGGTATGCTTGGTGGGTTTTGGAATAAACTAGCTACATAGAAGTTTTGTCCGTTGTGTTTACCCGAGTGACCTAAATAAACGCATTCAACATAAAAGGTCGCAGACCACATGTCCCCCGACTCGAGTGGTAAACTTCCATATTTTCTAAGTCGAAAACCCCCCAAAAATAAGGAAAAAATTATATTTTTTATTAGCTATATAGATGTTGCAAATCACCAACATGTTAGGAACAATATCCCAGAAATTAAAATCTCTACATTTAAAACTGTAAGAGGAGTAGATTACACCATGAAGGTACCCAATCTCATCCAAAAGGCAAAAATGTTCCAAATTTTCTAAGTCGAAAACACCCCCAAAAAATATGGAAAAAACTATATTTTTGATTAGCTATATAGATGTTGCAAATCACCAACATGTTAGGAACAATATCCCAGTGTTTCAAATCTCTACATTTAAAACTGTAGGAGGAGTTGATTACACCATGAAGGTACCAATCTCATCCAAAAGGCAAAAATGTTCCAAATTTTCTAAGTCGAAAACCCCCCAAAAAATATGGAAAAAATGATATTTTTAATTAGCTATACAGATGTTGCAAATCACCAACATGTTAGGAACAATATCCCAGAGTTTCAAATCTCTACATTTAAAACTGTAGGAGGAGTTGATTACACCATGAAGGTACCCAATCTCATCCAAAAGGCAAAAATGTTCCAAATTTTCTAAGTAGAAAACCCCCCCAAAAATGATATTTTTGATTAGCTATACAGATGTTGCAAATCACCAACATGTTAGGAACAATATCCCAGAGTTTCAAATCTCTACATTTAAAACTGTAGGAGGAGATGATTACACCATGAAGGTACCCAATCTCATCCAAAAGGCAAAAATGTTCCAAATTTTCTAAGTCGAAAACACCCCCCAAAAATATGGAAAAAATTACATTTTTGATTAGCTATATAGATGTTGCAAATCACCAACATGTTAGGAACAATATCCCAGAGTTTCAAATCTCTACCTTTAAAACTGTAGGAGGAGTTGATTACACCATGAAGGTACCCAATCTCAGACGCACGGACGGACGAGGGTCATTTCTATAGTCCTCCCGACGGAAACGTCGGGGGACAATAAAATGTCTGATTGCCTTGGGACTTATATAAAGTTCTGTCATATGCTCATGAAGATATGTGAGGATGACAATGACGGGGAATAGAATATCAGATCCAGGCTTGAAACCAGCTGAAGATCTACTTGATCACATCAAGACATTCTCAGTGGCATTGAATGGGGGTTTAACGTCGTTTTTAGCAATAAAGACATACAGGAATCATGACGAGAAGTTCGATTTCAGACCCCAATAACATTTCATTCATAATCAACACTGATGGACTTCCAATTTTTAGGAGTTCTGCTGTTTCCATGTGACCAGTTTATCTCTTGATCAATGAATGACCATTTCCATAAAATGATATCAATAATGACCGAGACCATGTTTTATATGGGAGATCAATTAGAAGAGAAATTTATTTATGTAGATGATAGACAGTAAGTTGATATAAGTATTTTCCTCTATTTTGTTTCTGTATATCGTAATCAGTAATACAAATATTTCTGGAAGACACCACCAAGAATCTCTCTAATTTTCTAATATTATTTCAGGGTTGGATATTGATATCTATGACCAAAACAAGATCGTGAGTACACATTAACCCTTTGAGTGCCAGGTTCGATTTTTGTATTAACCCATATACCCAGTGCCAATGCATTCTCTTATATATGCGAGTCGACCATAGGTCGCCTCGCATATATAAGAGAATGCATTGGCTTAACAATTTTTTTTTTTTACAATTTTAATATATTTTTTTATATTCTTTAACAGACTTATTGTGTAGGTTTAGGGCCGATAATATTGGCCCCTGGCACTCAAAGGGTTAATAACCATATTGTCTAAGCATACATGTAGTTGTAACAAACTAAAAGATCGAGTGTACAGTTCTTTATTATCGCCCAGAGAACACATCAAATTTGTATTATAGTATTCTGTTAGTGGACACCTGTAACTGACCTGAATTCAATCAATATTTTCCAAGATGATGTACATCGGTTTCAGAGGTACTTGTGGCAGCACAGTACAGATGTTGCAGATTGTGTAATTTGGGACGGGGAACCAAATAAAGATGGTTATGGTTTTTATAACCTCACCTTTATAGACAGTGGTACGTGAGTGAAGAAGACCTTGGTGCACCGGTTGGCTTATTACCTGCACCAAAAGACATATTACACATTGTTTATAAACAGTTTTAACACTAGAACCATAACAGCTCGCATTAGAAGTGCATACTTTGGGTGAAATATAACTGCCTTTTATTAAATTGTTAGACCATGCATCACCATTATTAGACACCTTGGTAGATCTTAGATATAATTTTCTTAATACAGTATGTTTTGTAGTATGAAGGATTAAAGAAAGAAGTGTCTACCATCAAGACACAAAATGAATACATTATTCAGCTGCTGGAGGGAAAGAATACCGGTATGCAAACACCGGTGAAAAATACCAGCCTAACTAAGCCTATTAAACTAAGCCTAACTAAGCCTAACTAAGCCTGATGGAAACATCAAAGTAAGTAATATTGAAATATACATGTATGCACCCTGGAAGAACTTATAGCATTAGCAGGCCTTTTGTTGTCTTATGAACCTTTTCATGACACATGGATAATCCTGGGTAGCACCGTGGGCTGTTTTTTTGGCAGCCTGCTAAAAACGTAACTGGATTTAAATTTTCTGCAATTTCTATTTTCAGAAGGCTGTGAGAGAGGCTTATAGACTCCAGGAAGACAGTGGCAATACTTGGGTTGTGAAGGAAAACCACAAGAATCTGAAGTATGTGTTTAATTTCAAAAATAATTTGAATTACCGGTATTATTGAATTAATCATTATGGTATATGCTTATTGCTCATCACTCATTGTAGCCAAGTCTGCTTGTACGTAAACCAGCTAAGATATTTTGGTTAGCGAGATGCAGGTTTCGTCCAAGACCGCCCTGATACATATCCTATGACGGAGGTTACGCCCAGACCTGGTGGCGGGAATTGCTTTCTATTTTACTCCATTTTAGCCAACAAATAAATACATGATACTATATATATTGGAAGGCATGATATCTTATGGTCAAAATAGTATAAAATAATCTTTCATGTTAAATTACGTCTGAAATATTCCGGAATGTGACAACCAACATCGGTTTGTTTATGTTTACTTTGTGAGGTTAATTGAGTTCGTATATACTGCAAAAAATATGTAAACAATGCGACAAATGCCTTCTATCCCATTAATTGTCAGTTATAAAAATGCTCTTTATTTTCCCTCAGCAATTGACACACTGTTAGAGAACAGCATTGTTACAAATTGTCAACTTGCTATTCAACTATATGTGGGAACTTTCGTATACTATTCAGTACCCATCTTGTGAATTAAATGATAGGGGAAAAAATCCTATGTTCACGCGAGCCAACTAGCTCCGTTAAAATATATACCCTCGCACTGCCATTATTTGAACACAGGATTGTGCTTCAAACAGTGTATAGGTTCAATACCCCCCAAAAAAACCCGACCCAAAGCGGAGTGGGGTGCCCCTCCCCTTTTTACGCTGAAGATAATGACAAACAATGGTTAAACGAAGGACAACTCTGATATAGCCTATAGCGGCCGTGAGATATCACATGTCAGTCGCTTTAACGCTATTGTTTATACGACAAACGATCATTTACCATCATGGATCCAACAGATAGACCCAGATTTATCGAAAACGACCATTTCAAAAAAAGGATGACGTTAATGACAGAGGCAATGTATTTAAAAGTTTGTTCGGTTATGAAAACCGATGATGGTAGATTCCACATCCAATGCAATGAATGCCAGAAGTGGTATCACACAGATTGCATACAGTTGGAAGTAGAACTTGCTGAGGCAATTAATGTCTGCCGAGGCAATTAATGTCTTTTTGTTGATTGATGCTGAAAATAATCTTGAGTACCCTGACAAACTTCTTGAAGGGAGAGTAACTATTGACACTTGATCGTTACAAAAATGGTGAAATTACTGTGATTGCTTAATTGGCTGCTGCACAAGACATCAAGCGAGGGAAGACACTTAACAAGATACAGTTTGACCAATTGATTGTTCAGAAATTCATAACCCCAAGATAATGGTGAAGTTGAACATTCCATGTCAATTCATGTGATCCTCGTTGAATAAAATAATCCATGTTAGAGGACATTGGAAATAAGAACAATAACTTTCTAAGACAATACCATGCGAAAACTCATGTAGGTAATGATGTATCACTGTTTGAGGCATTGTACCTATGTAAATCTTTCATTATTGGACAGTCCAAACTAATTAATTTGTTACATTAGAAAACCCAAAACCAACCAAATATCAATGTGTACATAAAATCCAAAACATCCTCAGAGATAACTGGCCTAAACTTGTAATTTTCTTCCAATGCAGCAGTTATTCCACAACACTTGTGTCATACACTTCAAACTTCAAGTTTTGGACGAAGGACTAACTCCTTGAGGCACCCTAGCAGCTGACACCATGCTATAAACAGCTATATGGAACTCATGCAAAATGACAGAATGGACTTACACAGAATTGAACAACGGATCAGACGTGGTGTGCTATAAACAGGTATGTATGAATGTAGGCAAGGAACTTATACAAGGTATTATAGCACAGTTACAGTAAGGCAAAGATAGAATGGATTTGGATTACACAGAAATGAATGTGGTGTGCTGTAATCAGGCCTGCATTAACCCTTTACCCAACAGAAGGGCCCTGTGCCAATGCATTCTCTTATATATGTGAGTCGACCATAGGTCGCCTCGCATATATAAGAGAATGCATTGGCTTAACACATTAAAAATTATAAAATTGTTAAAGAATGTAAGAAAAAATGGTAAAAAAAGATTTTTTTTTAGGCCAATGCATTCTCTTATATATGCGAGGCGACCTATGGTCGACTCGCATATATAAGAGAATGCATTGGCACAGGGCATAACTGTAACTATCACAATGTGGTCAAGGAGCCGGTTCCAATGATATCCATATTTGTATGGTTCTATTGAGACAGACCGAAGATATTTTAGGCTGTTGAAGCTTCATGTGGCCGGTTTTGGCCGTTTTGTTGGGTAAAGGGTTAATGTAGGCAAAGAACTTATGCAAGTTATAATAGCACACTTATATATAATACATGTACTGCAAAACGCAGATATTAATGTTTTCTGTGGAGAATAGGTAGCATACCGATGAACCGACTGTTGCTGACTAGCAATGTTCCGCAAGTAGCGGGAGGTCTTAATTTCCTCCCATTTAGCGGCATGGGGACCATAGTGGACCTTATTGCCCGAATGCGAAACGTTGACCCGATCAGTGTTGTAAGGTGGGCGCCAGAAATGCTGAACAATTGTTCAGGTTTCAGGCCCCAACCCAGTAGTGGGGGTTGTAGATAAGAACTAGGCTGGGAGTGGCTGTCTCACATGTCGCAGTTTTCGGAGTCCTCGGTCGGTGGATATTTGTTAGCAAATTGAATGGTAGAGTGGTTACGCAAGTTAAAGCAAGAAACGTGCTTCTAAGACTAGTTTATCTTATTCAAGTACAGTTACGGTAGATACCACCTCAACAGTCGGTGGATGTTCCACATTAATGCGACAAGATAGTATCAACTCTCTCCTATGCATGAATCAAGTTTATTATTGTTCACGCTAAGGTTCACTTCGATATTTCATTTTTGTCCACTGAATGAACAGTTTCCTATCCTGAGGATCCCTCATATGTGCATAATATTCACAATATTTTAAATCTTGTTTTAGTCAAGTGTAAAAGCATATACTAAACAGATTTGGTGATACGCACAGTGGAATGAAATGCAGATGCTTAGTGAGTAGCGGAATATAAGTGAGTAAATTAATTTTTTTTATATATGCTTGCCAATAAAATAGTGGAAAATAACAGAACATGGATCTTCTTATAATAATTTTGGAGCGAACAGTGGGATCCCATTTTGATTTTTGAAATCAGTCAGACTGCAGTCGGCTTCATCCTGATCTGATACTAGTGCCTGTTCTGTTTTATATTTGCAGCTTCAACATGGCTCTAGACCAACGACACAATATATTACAGACCAGATTGTGCCAAGATGATGTACATCGGTTTCAGAGGTACTTGTGGCAGCACAGTACAGATGTTGCACATTGTGTTACATGTATTTGGGACGAGGAACCAAATAAAGATGGTTATGGTTTTTATAACCTCACCTTTATGGAGAGAGGTACACGAGTGAAGAAGAAGGCATTGGTGCACCGGTTGGCTTACTGCCTGCATCACAACCAGCTGCCGTTGAGGGATTCGCAGCATGTTTCCCACCTCTGCCATAAGCAGATGTGCATCAACATTTGTCACTTGAGTTATGAACCCGGACGAGTAAATGGGAAGAGACAGGACTGCAGGCGGGGTGGAATGTGTCGACATCACAGAGGTTATCCTGACTGCCTCTTGTGAGATGTATGGCGGGCCAATGTTTTATGTTTTGTACAGAGAATAACAAATTATATGCTCCTATGTAATATTTATCTATTTTTATTTATAGGAACTATTTAGTATGCTTTTGATCATGAAAAGAAGTAAACTTTACAAACTGGAGGCCCCCCTGGATTCCTCTAAAAAACAATCTAAATCTGCTCAAAATGAGGATGACGTGGAGGAGAGGTTTAATGGATACTCAAGACAGGAACTCTTGGACTTTGTTGGAAATAAAACAAACTTTCCAGGAGGGCCATAACTCCATTAAAAATAATCTGATCAAACCCATATTCGAACTCGAACTGTATGTTAGGTGGAGAAACTGACATACCAGATTTGGTTCTGATCAGATCATTTTTTTTTAGTTATCATAGAATTTGTGAATTCTAAGTCGAAAAAGGGCCACAACTCCGTAAAAAAAACTCTGATCAAACCCATATTCGAACTCGATCTGTATTTTGGTCTGAGAAACTCATATACAAAATTTAGTTCCGATCGGATATAAAATATTTGAGTTATCGCACCATGCGTTAAGTGTCCACGGACAGACAGACAGACAGACGGACGGACGGACGACGAGTGGTCAATCCGGACGTCGACATTATGTTTACCATACTATGGTATGGGTAAACATAAAAACAAACAATGAACAAACAATAAAAAATTCTGAACAAACAATTACAAACTTTGAACAAACAATTACTACCAATGCTAATCAAAACATTGTTTTCAGCAATGATCATCAAACTGCTTGCCAAGAAACTACATCTACTTGTAGATATTCCAATCAAACCAATTTTCCTCCAATTGTTATACAAGACACTTTCCATCAAAATGACAAAAGATTTTGCTTAGAAGTGTCCATTGTGTTGGAAATTGCGTCGCTGTACTCATGCAATCAACAAAAACTTATCACTTCGACTCCAATAAACTTGATACTGTGTTATATATGGGAGATGAGATATATCAAAATATATGTTCAACACAAAAAATTCTTACAAGCTACTACATGTACACAGTTTTGAAGACATACCTGGCTTTGTGGAAACACATAACTCATCAGTATAAATTTTACATAAACATAACTTTTTGTGGATTACTCATTGACAATAATGATTTCCCGACAAATAATCTTCATCAATGTCTAGAAAATGCTTTCACAAGAAGTAACAAAGTTCTCACTACAATCGGTGCTATTTGCTCAGCTGAATTATTTCAAAGACAATAAACACTATTTAATTTATTCTCATTCTAATGGTATTGATGGCCTATCAGGTGTGCTTTGATACTTTCAATGACTTGATTTCATATATTTCACATATAACATTTATGGTGTTAGCATCTGTATATAGAAGTACCTAACCTTTCATATGAGGTGCAACTTTTTCTTCTTTAGAATGAGAATATAATACTTGATCATATGAATCTTCCATAATTTAATCCCAAAATGCAGACCATCGAGCAGAAAGATGAGTTCGGGCGATGAGACATTTTACCTTAAATCTATACAAAGAAAGTCATCGGCAAAGAAAAAAACAAATTGGTATTGACCGAGGAATTCTTTGTAGCCGCGTTTTACAAATGTTCAGGCATTTAACAAATGTTCAGGCATTTAAGGTAAGAGCCACGATCCTGATGTATGTGTCGTCCACAGGCAGATTTAAGGGAGGTAACCCAGCCTGGTTGTTACTAGCAGACACTCTATACACCTGAATCTCTATGAGGGGAGATAACCCAGCCTGGTTGTTACCAGCACACAAACACTTTATAGTGCCTATCTGTAAATCACCTCCTGACTCCTGAAACTCCCATGTGTTAAAGTCTGATTAATTACATGTACTTCCCACTTGGAAACGCTCTGTTTACTTATCAGTCTAATGCATATTTATCATCGAAGCATTTAGTCATTTATTTTAAAAAACAACCAATTTGATCATGGAAAGTTGTTGCGTAATGGAATGTCACAATTATACAGAGAAGGTGGGCGTTAGCCAGGTGTTAAAATTACACCGATTTCCTGATAATAAATCACGTCAAAAGTATTTGGAAATCACGAGTCGGCAGGAAAGACTATATATTTGGTCGTACGCAACTCCAGAGTTAGTTCTGAACATTTTGTTGGTGCGAAGAACACGATTTGCCTTTGATTTTCCTGCATAATATATTCACTTAATAAATGCAAAATATGGTCAAGGAAGTGGAGAGTGTAAAATGAATTTGGAGAGCTCCAATTAGACTCAAATCAAGTTGAAGATTTTAACAATCTTAGCTTGGACACTTCTGTATGAATGCACGACTATTGTGGTCCAGTTGATAGGTCTAACATACCCAGATAAAGACACCAAGAATCACAACATGTATTTACAACTGTAAAGTAAGAACGGTATCCTGTCAGACTTCAGATTTCAGCTGTGACAGAAAGTATAATGCTAATCATGTCGTTGAGAAAAGTAGAAGCTAATGATGAGATTTTTTTCGAGGCTCACTTGAGCCGACCAAAAAAATGAAGTTGAAAGTTTTTTCAAACATGCGTATCATCAATTTTTCGAACAATTATGGTTCCAGAACAAATTTCTTCAACCACAGCCATGAAGAATTAAAATGGATAGTTAAAAATTACGCCGGTAAGTAGAGCAATTTTAATGTTAATCACTCGAATACTATATTTCCAATATTTCAACACAAATATTTTATTTATAACTTTTATTATTTATTTTTTTACTTTTTCTTCAGAATTTGCAATCGCCTGGACCCAAATTGAAGCCTTCATACGAACAAAAGACAAAGAGGTGAGTATTTAACTTGATATGTAAATTAACCTGAGTCAAATGTCGGTTTGGTTCACAAATGAGATCGCAAAAAAATTGTGTTTGTTATATATACAGGATTAGATCTTGCAAGTATCAACTATTCAACCAATATTACATACGTTTTTTGTTTGTTTGTTTTTTAATGCTCAGAATTTGCTACAATGCAGTTATTTCTTTAAATATATTCGATCAACAGTCGTGAGCTAACCTTATATGGTCCAAATAAGACGGCGTTGCTGTATTCATCGGAAGATTGCCATGTCAGGTATATACTAACATTTAATTTGAGGGGAAATTCGTTATCAATTATGGATTTAAAGTCATTCTTTAGCCAGAATCTATATTGTGGACTAAACAAACACGAAAAAAATTCGAAGTATTTTACTGGTATTCTAAACTTGCATATACAAGTGGCCTTAACACAAAAGATAACGCGATGAGCGCAAAATTCTGTCACATCCATAGCTGTTTGTTTGTATATATACTTGGCTGTTGTCAAATTTATTGAGTCAACATTTTATACAAACACGATTATCCTTTTAACTCATTATATATGTGCATATAGACTTTCCTGTTGGCAAATACATTGTTGACAATATTTGATTATCACAAACACGGTTTTATGTCTTAACTCCACGCAGGCATGTCTACACACAGATTGCCATTTTATATACATTCACGATTGGATGATGATGTGCTTCGCGATCATATTGCTATTTCTCCATATCCTTTCAAAATGTGTTGGACATTATGCATCAGACGTATGCGTTTGGGAGAATGATCGAACGAAATTGATATGCGAAAATCTTATATTGTTCGAAACCGATGTTACACTGCAAATGGATATACTGGTGTTGGATAATATCTCTGAGATAAATATGCATGGATTTATTGTAAACGATATCATAGTGGTGATGCATTCCCCCAATCTAACGTGTGAGGAATTGAAGACGGATGGAGTCGAAGTATATGTATATATAAACGATACCGGTATACCGTGCGATCAGGTGAATTTATGAAATTCCTTTTTCTTGATCTATACTCTCCCCTAGGTCTAACGAGTATAATCGGTTCTAATTTGTGCAATTTATTTTTGTCTTTGTTTTCTCGAAACTCGATATCAAATTTACATAACCATTCTTGTCGAATTTGAGGAAATAGAAAGACTTGCCGATGGGAGTCATAGACAGTGTTATGTAAACAGAATTCTGTGTTGTTTTGTTTATGGCGTAGATAAAGAGCGTTTATATCATTCGCTGGTAGATGTACTGTGTGCGTTGTTAACAAAAAAACGACGACGATCCGATATTTGTTTCAGAAATATAAATATTTTCATCTCTGTCTGTACCTTTAATCGTAGGTTTTTTTTTTAAACACTATATTGCAATATCGCGATAAACCCATTTAGTTGATTTCAAACAATAAAGAATTATTTCGATATTGTTAATTTTTCAACTTGAAAATACAAGCATATTTCGTATGAAGGCTCTTGTTCAAGAGCAGTATATTAGGCAAAATGAGAATACATCCCTGACAGGGGTTTGAAATATATCACCTGATGATAAATCCAGCACTGACATTCTAGAAGACCCATCACCTGATGATAAATCCAGCACGGACATTCTAGAAGACCCATCACCTGATGATAAATCCAGCACGGACATTCTAGAAGACCCATCACCTGATGATAAATCCAGCACGGACATTCTAGAAGACCCATCACCTGATGATAAATCCAGCACGGACATTCTAGAAGACCCATCACCTGATGATAAATCCAGCACTGACATTCTCATCAGTGATGAGTCTGCTAGTGAAAAAACAAACAATGAACAAACTATTTCAAACTTTGAACAAACAATTACTGCCAATGCTAATCAAAATATTGTATTCAGCAATGATCATCAAACTGCTTGCCAAGAAACTACATCTACTTGTACTTGTAGCTTAGTATTCCAATCAAACCAATTTTTCTCCAATTGTAAAACAAGGCACTTTCCATCAAAATGACAAAATATTTTGCTTATCGTCAAGAGGTGTCCAAGGTGTTGGAAATTGCCTTGCTGTACTCATGCAATCAACACAAACTTATCACTTCGACTCCAATAAACTTGATACTGTGTTATATATGGGAGATGAGATATATCAAAATATATGTTCAACACAAAAATTTCTTACAAGCTACATGTACACAGTTTTGAAGACATACCTGGCTTTGTGGAAACACATAACTCATCATTATAAATTTTACATAAACATAAATTTTTGTGGATTACTCATTGACAATAATGATTTCCCGACAAATAATCTTCATCAATGTCTAGAAAATGCTTTCACAAGAAGTAACAAAGTTCTCACTACAATCGGTGCTATTTGCTCAGCTGAATTTTTTCAAAGACAATAAACACTATTTAATTTATTCTCATTCTAATGGTAGTGATGGCCTATCAGGTATTGATGGAACAATCAATGCTTGTGTGCTTTGATACTTCCAATGACTAGATTTCATATATTTCACATATAACATTTATGGTGCTAGCATCTGTATATAGTAGTACCTAACCTTTCATATGAGGTGCAACTTCTTTTTTCTTCTTTAGAATGAGACTATAATACTTGATCATATGAATCTTCCATAATTTAATCCCAAAATGCAGACCATCGAGCAGAAAGATGAGTTCGGGCGATGAGATATTTTACCTTAAATCTATACAAAGAAAGTCATCGGCAAAGAAAAAACAAATTGGTATTGACCGAGAAATTCTTTGTAGCCGCGTTTTACAAATGTTCAGGCATTTAACAAATGTTCAGGCATTTAAGGTAAGAGCCACGATCCTGATGTATGTGTCGTCCACAGGCAGATTTAAGGGCGGTAACCCAGCCTGGTTGTTACTAGCACACAAACACTTTATAGTGCCTATCTGTAAATCGCCTCCAGACTCCTGAAACTCCCATGTGTGTTAAAGTCTGATTAATTACATGTACTTCCCCATTGGTACCGCTCTTTGTTTACTAATCAGTCTAATGCATATTTATCATCGAAGCATTTAGTCATTTATTTAAAAAACAACCAATTTGACCATGGAAAGTTGTTGCGTAATGGAATGTCACAATTATACAGGGAAGGTGGGCGTTAGCCAGGTGTTAAAATTACACCGATTTCCTGATAATAAATCACGTCAAAAGTATTTGGAAATCACGAGTCGGCAGGAAAGACTATTTGGTCGTACGCAACTCCCAGAGTTTGTTCTGAACATTTCGTTGGTGCGAAGAACACGATTTGCCTTTGATTTTCCTGCATAATATATTCACTTAATAAATTCAAAATATGGTCAAGGAAGTGGAGAGCTCCAATTAAGACTCAAATCAAGTTGAAGATTTTAACAATCTTAGCTTGACACTCACAGAAGATGGCGAATTGGACACTTCTGTATGAATGCACGACTATTGTGGTCCAGTTGATACATATACTAGTAGGTCTAACATACCCAGATAAAGACACCAAGAATCACAACATGTACTTTACAACTGTAAAGTAAGAACGGTATCCTGTCAGACTTCAGATTTCAGCTGTGACAAGTGTGTAAAAACTAAAAAGCACGGCAGAAATAGGAATTCAAACAAAACCTCCCCAGTTGACTATTGAATATTTATCCGACAGTGACATGATGTACAGTAATGCCCTGATACTTCTCTCTCTAAATTCTTCAAACATATAACATAAACGTGTTTTCATCACGCCAGGATATTTCAACAGACATTCAATCACGCTGTTGTGAAACCGGTCAGTTTAATATATATATCATTACTACTGTTCTGAGATATTCACAATATATAAAATGTCCACACAGAAGCTAAAAGGAAAAGGTCGCGCAAAAAAAAAGCAAGAGATTTCATATTCACCATGTGATCGCTCAAACGTGTGTAACAGGACGACGAAACGTTGTGCGTGTCCTTGTTTGTCAGGGCAGTCTTTTTGTACATCGAGTTGTACCTGTGAATCATCGAAAATGCCTTGACAGAATAGGCCACTCACCAAGGGCTCAGTTCTTTCGGAGGAGTTCGGTTTGGGAGATCTTAGCAGTGATTCATCAGATGATGAGAGGGTGCATGAAATGTTTTCAAGACAACATGTATCATAATAAATTATATAATAATATAAATAATTTCGGGTCATTTCAGTTAGCTTCTATAAAGATGGTAACAATGTTTGAGAAGTTCTGTTACCTGACATCGGTGACCTGGACGAAAGCCTGCACGATGTACATGTAGCACAACAAACCCCTGCTGTATCTATACAGTTGAGTGAGCAATTATCAATGAACCTTGCTTGACATTTCTAAATTAAGGGCCAAGTGAATTTATTACTTTCTTCTGATATTGTTTTGATAAAGTATTTGATAATGATAAATGCAATGGTTTTAATTATATTTTTAGAATGTATACACAGGTTAAATAATTCATACACACTCACAAAAATCGGGAGTCCTTATAGCTACTAAATAGTGCCTATTGTAGCTATAGTGCCCATACATGTAACACCTATAGGGTATTGGGGTTATATACATGTATTAGCTATACGGTAAATAGTGCTTATATCGTGAAACTGATATCGCATTCAAGATAAACCCAATTACCGGCATGCCCCCTGTTATTTGAGAGAAGCTCACGCCAGAGGACATTCACAGAACACGCAGCATTTCTTTGTTTCCGAGTAGCCATTTATATTAAATGTTTCAACTTATCAAAGAATTAAGACAAGAGTATTAACCTTTTGAGTGCCAGGTCGATTTTTGTATCAACCCATATACCCTGTGCCAATGCATTCTCTTATATATGTGAGTCGACCATAGGTTATGTTGCCCATACACTGCCTAACACAAGTTTATTGCTTTATTATTCCAGTGTCTGCAGTGGGCAATGGCTATGGCGCAATTTATGGGCCCATTGAAAACAATATCAATTATTGCCAGTCATGTGTAGCATACAAAGAAAAAATATCGGTGTTGGAACAGGAATTGGCTGACCTGAAGAAGACCACATCAGCACCTGTGTCAGTGGTGTGTATCTGTCTAGTTGGCAGTTATTTTCTTTGATCTAAATTTGAGTAGTAATCCGGAAAGAAAATTATATATTTATTTTGTGAACTAGTTAAAACTGTAATGTAGTCTGGGCAATTTGTGTCAATTCCATAGAACTATAGTGCCGCTGTTTGCACTCAACAATTCACAATCGACACTGAACGTCATAATGCTACAAACAGGCAATGGTTTGTGCGAGTGATACGATTGTCAAATTCATTGCTAGCATGTATAAAATAATTTACCAAACGCAATAATCATGATTTATTACACACACTATCAATAATAGAACCAAAATAATTTAAGTTCATTTCACAGTCAGTAATATTTTGCAATTATTATGAGGCATATAAAGAACTCATATTATTTAAATCCATTAAATAAACTGACAACATCTATACAAATTCAGGTACGCATCTCCTAAATGACATGAAAGATCTGGTAAGGAAATATGACAGGGTGCAGACTGATGTCGATGAATATATTCAATTACCAACTACTTCTTATACCACAACACCACCACGCCATCGTCTTGGGATGCAGCATAGAACTCCACCCACACCTGCAACAGGAGTCGATTTTTTAGAGTCTGTGGCAGACTATCAACAGTATTTTCAACCCGGGGAAGATAAGGTGGGCACAAAATGCAGATACGAATACAGGAAATGGCCAATATAATAATGAATGCATTATTCATAGTGATGGTACTTTGCAGACGATAAATCTATTTTTATATATCGTGGCGGAACTTATTAACTTGTTTTGACCACCAATTTTTGTTTACAGTGTGCAATAATGCTAATTCTTTCGGTATTGATAAGAACAATATGAAATGAGCCAGACATAGACAAGATTAATCCTAAAACATAAGAACTAAAAACACGTAAGAATTCCTTACCAATTAATGTCATTGTGGCAGTACTATATCGCGTCTTCCGATCTGGGCAAGGTCACTGGGGATTTTCCCCAACATAAATAACCCAAGTTTTCAACAACAATGAAACATATAGATCAGTTCATTTGTTGAATATAACTTCCCAGTATGAAGCAAACTATTAAAACATTCTATTTGGAAGTAGTTAAAGGTACTCAACCGATAAAACTCCTCTCAATTACTTTTTCAATGGCTTCGGGGGTCAAAAATATTTGATTCGAGTCGAGGAAGTCACCCATCAAAGCTCAGATTTGTTAGATATCGATTTAACTCTGAGCTTTGTTTGATGGGTTCCTCGACTCGAATCAAATATTTTTACCCCCAAAGCCAAAGAAATAGTAATATAGGACCCTCTGATCAGATTGTTGTTGTTGGAATCTGTTGAGATGGGGACCCTCTTTATGGGTTGAGTACCTTGAAGTAACGTGGATTAATAGTATTTTTCCATTTTAAAACATATTGTTCCAGCTCACTATATATATAATAACTTGTGATGGGCTCCAGTTCTCGGCTGCCCAAACATCTGCGCAACATATTTCGGCATGCATACATGTATATCGGAAATAAAACTCCAAATTAGACTCACTTTTGTTTGAAATTAATCACAATGATCTACAACATGTCTATAATTACATATTTATTTTCTTACAGGTGAAGTTAGTTGAGGGCTTCAATCTTTATGTATAAAAAACTAAGTTGAGCGCCATCAAGATCAATGCGAAGAAGAAGCCCAAGAGAATTCTTCGTGAATTGTTGTCGTACTTCTTCAACAGAGAATATTTAGGGGAACACTCGGCAACAGGGCAAAAGTCGCCATTAAAAGGACTGCCATCAGCGATTTTACAACCTATCAGTGGTACGTCTTGTTTATTTCAGTACGATGTATCTATCGTGGTAATTTTGGGTTATATATTTTTATTTAATTATTACATGAGAAAATTACCAATCATGAAAATGCTAATGAACAACTATTCTGTCCCAAAGGGTATGCACTCATGTTGCTAATTGTTCACACTTGGGGTTTGACAAATTTTTCACAGTATGACGTTTGAAAATTCAAAATTGTGAGCAAGTTTATTTCCAGCATACATGTATATACTAGACGTGTACATTTTAAAATTAAATTGGCTAAAAATTACACTAGGTTCAGGGATGTGCTCACGCCGGGGGCGCCGGCGCCCACCACTCAAAACAATCGCCCGGGAGTCACTACGTTTTCAAACCAGTGCACCCGGCACATTTTTACGATCACAACTGTACTCGCATTGTAAATTGTGCCAAGTTCTCTTGGTGATAACGACATCTTGCATGTCTGATAGCGACGACATGTTGCCGTCTGAGGCATTTTAATGCCTCCTATAAAGCACATGGGGAGCCTTGATTAACGAGGTGTCAAAAGGTCTGCGATGACCGGTGAATTTTATTACAAAGAGCCGACATAATCAAATACTTTCTGCGCGTGCTGAGTCGTAGGCACGCGCTGGAGTTAAAAGTTCCGGGTGAATTTGAAACGTCCAGTTTCAATGATCCTAAGCCAAAACGATGTCGTTATTGAAATCTTTCACTCAAACTCTGAAAAGTAAAAAGCTGCTGGATGATGACAAAGCAAAACCTGTCGATACTACTGCATCTGATAGCTCAGAATGCGATGGTTCCAATCAGAAAGAGAAGAGAAAACCTGTCGATACTGTTGCACCAGATACCGTTAGACCAGAATGCGATGCTGTAATCCAGAAAGAGAAAAAGAGAAAGCTCCCAGAATCTGAACAGACAGAACCAAAACGATCGAAGCATGCCATGTCATTTAAAACATCATGGAACAAGGATAGACTGTGGTAATTCTAGTAACGTTTGGAAATTTCCGGGGTTGGAATTGTACTAATGCCGAAACCATTTTAACTTAGAACATTTCCAAACCTGTAAGTTTCCAAGTTCTATCGTCAAAGTTACAAATGCTGTTAAGCATCTTCAACAACTCTTTGCCATGTATTTAAATGTTTCATTTATACATGTATATGTTAATTCAAACCATTTACCTGAAGAAAAAAATGGTAATTCTAGTAACGTTTGGAAATTTCAGAGGTTGGAAATGTCCTAATACCGAAACCATTTTAACTTAGAACATTTCCAAGCCTGTAAGTTTTCAAGTTCTATCGTTAAAGTTACAAATGCTGTTAAGCATCTTCAACAACTCTTTGCCATGTATTTAAATGTTTCATTTATATATGTTAATTCAAACCATTTACCTGGGAAACGTTAAACTTGTTTCTTAACTTATTTTATGGATATCTTTACAAATGATGAAATGGAAATCCAGTAAAACTACTCATCAATGAGTTTTCACTTATCCAAATATCATATCTGTTGTTTAATATACTATTAAGTGTGTGAATTGAACTGACCTATTGTAAAGATGAAGCATATCAGTATCAAAGATTTCTACATGTATTACCATTTCTTCATTTGTAGGGATATATAACCAGCACTACTCATCAATGAGTAACAGTTGTCAAAGTTGTACGGTCCAGTTCGCACACTTAGTAGTGTTCTAAACAATGCATGTATGTTATCATTAAACAGGTACTGTATACAAAAACTGGCGATAGATAGAACAACCTTCTTTTATCCTCAACAGAATAAGTGCAAGAAATGAATGTTGCAAACCATAGTATTTTGAGACGTAGCATACGGAATGTAAACAGACGACAAACCGATGTCAAAGGTCACCTGGCACTATTTGCTGTTATTAAACGAACGCTTAATATCACACTTTATAGAATGGGTTTATTGGTAAAGGTAGGCTCGTGTAATAAATCTTATTTTGACACCAAAACACGACTTTACTACAAATATTTGCTGTCATTTTTTTCATAGCGTTATATTATTTTATATAACTTTACTTTAACAACGAAATTTGCGTTAATGGTCAAAATCATTTATTGATCAAACGTCTGATACTGAGAAAATTTATTCAAAGAATTCATTAAATTTGAGATTTCTTAATATAACTGCCCGAGTGGGTGAAAACGGGATCGTAGAAGTGTAGTTGAGTGATTTATAAAAAAAATTTCCACTTAAAAGTTGAGTCCCTCTCTAATGTAGTTCAGCGTTTGGATGCAAGTGCCAATGTTAACCAAATAATACTCCTGGACCACAGTCAATGGCAATTATTGAACAAAATATGACCCCCTTCGTTTACTAATTAATATTAAGAAGATGGTAAATTTTGATAATATTGCCAATGACCGAAGTGTAATGGACATGTACAGATTTTATATATATGGCGCATTCTAGTGCGCACATTCATAAATTGGAATTCTAAACATAATACAACCGCATCGTACAAAGTCACCTTTGCTTATCATAAATAAATCCACTTGTTTTAATAAGATGGAATATTTATTTCCTGCCACAAGTCACACACACATACTTGCAAACGTTACCAGTCGCGGAAGCCTCGAGAGAGATATTAATTTAACTTATTATCGTATTAATGTTTCAATCATTTGCAATCATATCATATCAGGCATTAAATATCTGTAAACACATGCGTGTTTATGTGGAAACGGTCATTGTCTACCAGTCGAATGAGGATGTGTACCCTGGGACTGCACGTGCACAGTAGTGTACCCCACAAAATTACAGATTGCGTAAGCATACCCTGCTCTTCGAATTTCATAACTGCCGCAACTCCAAGATTATTTGACCATATTTTTGACCCAATGATTGGCATTTAAAATGTGGACATAACAAAATAATCTAATGGCCATTATTTAATTATCATACAGATCCAAATAAGGACCATAGGGTGAATTTTTGGCTGAGAAAATTAATAATCAAATGATTATTTGGATACCAAGAGTAATATCTTTCATGACGAATTGTCGCCGGCTTGCATAAATTGTCATTATTATTGTTTTATATAATTATTAATGCGGTGGCGCATATTAAAGAGCGTATTTTCGACCAGAAACTGATTCAGTAACTGTTATGTAACCAGAAGAAAGTTTAATTCTCTATTAAATCATTTTAGTATTGTTACAGTCTAATCGGGAATCAAATCTTTTTTTTTCATAAAAATTATATTGCACTATTCAATGTACGTCTGAAGCATTCGCCATCGATTGCTATTACCATACGTTAACGGATGATCCAATCAAATCGTTCCACAATTTTCTGTGATAAAATCAGAATCTACGATGCGTGTGTAAGTCACAACAATAAAGAGCGTTCCGTTCGGTCAGAGGAATTTATCCATACCGCGAATGCCTTATAAGACGTACATTGAATACATTATATAAATATATAACGTAAAATTGCTAACGTAAAGCATATGTGCAATTTTATAGCTATTAAGAGCTATAAAATTGCACATATGCTTTATGTTAGCAAATTTGCACGTTAGAAATATAGTTGGGAATTTTCTAATGTAGAACTAGTGTGCTTATCAGCTAACCTGACCACATGTGCAATATGTTAGTTTTTAAGCTCCGCCCATCTCACTTTTGACAGTTAAATTACGACATTAGTTCTACATTAGTTCTACGTTAGCAATCATATTAGATTTCAGCTTAGATCTAATGTGGTTTTAGGTTAGCAGTTTTTGGTAAGGGTACCGCTATTCTCAAAGTAATTGACCAGAAAAACGGGGTGATACCCCGGTCATGACCGCGGTGATACCGGTGATAAACGGTAGCGGTATCGAGACGGTCATGGCGTGGAGTTATGGTATTGGGCGATAATGATACCGTGGTCTTTTAGCGAACACTGCATTAATTTTGTTGAATACCGGGGTGATTTTCATGGAACTCTTTTAGGGGAGGTATTTACTCACACATACTTGTTCGCGTTAACAAGCGGTATCAGTACCGTGGTATTGGAGGATACCGCGGTATAGTACCGCCATATTAACGGGGTGACACCACGTTATTGGTGGTCAATTACTTTAACTATAGCGGTAGTTTATACATGTGTATGAACGGTTTTAACTAATCAGGCGTTTGTTCAACAGTAACACATTCGCATGTGTTCCCTTCAGGTCTCATATCTTGGCAAAAATTGGAAAAACTGTTATAAATGGCGATTATGCAACATGCCACTCTTTCAATCTTTTTCTAGGTATTTCTGTAAAAGTTACGGTATGCTCTGAAGACAGAACAACGGCGATCGACGACAAAGCTGGGAGCTGATCATTCTTTTAACTAATTAAAGATAATGTATTTTTTCCACGCCACAAATCATAAAATATTTTTAATATAGATCTATATAATACAAATAGCTCTTTTGTATATACATGTAGTACAGTAATGCCCTAATTAATCAACTCCATAACCACAGCAGAATCATGGGTAACTTTTCAGGATTTAGTTGGAAAGATGGCTTATTGCCATTCACTGGGAAGTTCTCCCCAGCAGTTTTCTGATGAATGGCAACAAGCCATATTTCAGACTGAAACGTTACCCATAATTCTGCTGTGGTTAACCCTTTGAGTGCAATGGTCGATTTTTGTGTCAACCCATATACCCTGTGCCAATGCATTCTCTTATATATGCGAGTCGACCATAGGTCGCCTCGCAATATATAAGAGAATGCATTGGCCTAACAATTTTTTTTTTTTTTTTTTTTTACAATTTTAATAATTTATTATTATATTCTTTAACAGACTTATTTTGTAGGTTTGGGGCCGATGAGATCGGCCCCTGGCACTCAAAGAGTTAAAGAGTCGATTAATTAGACCATTACTTTACATGTAGGTCCAAAGGTCACCCAGTATTGGAGCCTTCTTAGAGTCTAATAATGTTAAGGCCAAAACAAAAAACTTCTGTTTCCGATAACAATGGGATAATTTTCCAGACAAGCAGGCAGGGATTTTTTTTTTTATTTAAAAGTTAAATCTCAAAAAGTTCACATTTTGTATTTCTACCATAATCTACCATGAAGTATATCTTAAAATGTTGCATCAATGGGTTATGGTTTCTGTGATTTAATACTATTAAATATACATGGATAGAATGCTTTATTTGGACTCCATCAAATTTGGGAAAAATTGGGTCCACAAAACTCTTAAATATCGCCTTATTCTGGTTAGTACCCAAACAAATCCCACAATGTCATCCAATGAAATCAAAATGACAGAGCATTTAGAAGCTCCAGTAAATTCTAAACTGGGTTAGAACATAAATAATACTCACACAATGCACACAGAGACCATGCTCTCCAGAGAAGCACATGCTGTCCACATAAAGATAGAAGGGCATCTGACCTGCATTAATGGTAACAGTTTACTCCTGGGTTTATGTGACTGAGTTATCCTAATCCAGCCCATTCAACAGGCATCCTCAAACACCAGTCACAGTCCCATGGGCAGATAACACTCTATTATTAGCTTCCCTGCACCTTGTTTCAATTAAAGTTAAAGCCCAATGCAACTCAATGCCAGCCCAGTCACCTTCATTTCCACATTTAACCCTTTACCCAACAGAAGGGCCCTGTGCCAATGCATTCTCTTATATATGCGAGTCGACCATAGGTCGCCTCGCATATATAAGAGAATGCATTGGCTTAACACATTAAAAATTATAAAATTGTTAAAGAATGTAAGAAAAAATGGTAAAAAGTGTTAAAAAAAGATTTTTTTTAGGCCAATGCATTCTCTTATATATGCAAGGCGACCTATGGTCGACTCGCATATATAAGAGAATGCATTGGCACAGGGTATAACTGTAACCATCACAATGTGGTCAATGAGGCGGTTCCAATGATATCCATATTTGTATGGTTCTATTGAGACAGACCGAAGATATTTTAGGCTGTTGAAGCTTTATTTGGCCGGTTTTGGCCGGTTTGTTGGGTAAAGGGTTAACAAACTTAAAGTGCCCACCAGCTGTGATTACCTAATATACTGGGTAACCTGATACTGTGCACCCACTACAGAGCTTACAAGGGGATCTCTTAATGGCAGGGGCTCATGGGGGTGCAGGTGTCAGAGAGGGGGGAATATTTTAGAAAAATGAAGAATTATGACAATTGACATTTTATTTTTGTGATTACACAACACACACCACAAAAACATGAAATGATGACCAATTAATGCAGGTTTTTTTTTTATATTGGCCTTACAACAATCCTGAGTTTAGTGCCTGTCATTGCAGAAAGATCGAGTTCCCAAGAGGGTGACTTTAGTGACACTGCCCTACATAGTAGACTAGCATCACTAAATTCACCCTCTGGGAACCTCATTCTGCTTAGGCATCATCTTCTCTGGAATGTTTGTTTATTATCAAATTTCTAAACTTCTTCACATACAAAATGTATATTATATTTATTTTTTAGTTTAGTTTCTCTATATCCCCAAATTGACAGGTGACATATTGCGTTTCACCATTCACCATTTGGGAACTTCAATCTGAGTCCTAGTCCAAGTCTTCTTTTACTAAAACCAGCCAAGATATTGGTATGGCGAGATGCTGATGTTTATAGTCCAAGCCCGCCTGCATAGCATTCCTATGACATGACTTACGCCCAGGATCTGTGGCGGGAATTTGTGGTGTATTTCACTCAATCTACCTAACAAATCAATACATGATTATTTTCTTTTTGCAGACTTGCGCACAGACTAGACACATTCTGACATCATCGCAAAGGTTCCGACGTTCTATTCAGTGAAAGCATCACTCTATCTATCCCGGGCGAAACTCCACCCAAAACTCCCATGACAACGAAATGCCATTCAGCTACAAAACGGTATACAAAGACGACAATTTCAAATTTTGAATTATGCATAATAATAAAGTATGATTGTATCATCTCAGAAGAATCTCAATAATAGCCCTACACAATATTTACGCGGTAAAATTACAATGCGAAAAGTACTCATGATATATGTTCACCGAAGCGAGCATGACCAGATTATCTAACCGCTCACAGATAGAAATCGACCCGAATTAAGTTATTTGTTGACAAATATATCCAATTTTGAATTATGCAAATAGTGTGTTAATTTGTAATTGTGTTATTTTTCAGTGCTTCTTGATGAAATCTCAAAAATATGCGTTCCAACGCCCTTATATGTCATTCAGCCCCGAGATGCCATTCGTGACAAAGAACGAGTTACGTCGCCGATTGATACCAAGAAAGGGAAAAAAAGAGGACATACTGAAAAAAGAGTTAATGTCAAGAACATAGCTAAGAGGATAAGGGAGAGCGAAACCAAGCTTGAACGAACTGAAAAAGACAACAAATTATTAGAAAAGTTTCGAAAAGGTGAGCAATGATATTAAAAATGAATATTATTTACTCACTAAGAGATTAAATATTAATGATAACGATAATGAGCCTGTGGTGATATCTAGTGTTGGATTTTGTTCCCAAGGCTTCAAAGGCTTCACAATTTATCTTCCAAGTGGCCCAATCATTAGGTACAATGTAGACTAGATTGGTGCTGCAGATTAGCACACAGAATTTACCCTCCCAGGTACTCGGTTTATGGCGAGTGCTCCTCTGGTATGAAGATTCTTTGCCAAATTCAAAGTTGTGCGGGACCCTAATGAGCTATCGAGTGCATTATGATACAACATCATGACGGTACACGTTCAGCTGGTCCAACACATTACATGAACTACGCCACCACAATGCTTCATAAACATTAATACAGTATTTTTGAATTTTTGGCCATCAATTATATGTGTATATGATACAATACAATTATATGGATCTATATGCGGATCTAAACACTATATATAAACTTAAAATTTAACTGAACAGCACACTTATATATACCAATGAAATGATTGACTATCATACATCAAGGGAGCTATTAAATTTATGTCTTATCATACTGAAATGTGGAACTTAATACAGGGATTCCGCTATACCGGCAGGGGGTCCCTTTGACGGCCCCGTTCCCCTAGCCAAGTTTTCCCCTAGCCAAGTTTTCCTGAGTTTTCCCCTGACGCATTCCCCTCCCAGGGCCCTTGAGCCCCTTGTTTTAATGGAAACTCCTTGAAAACCCTGGAATTTCGTGTAACCGTAAAACCCTCAGTATATCGATTCGTAATATATAGCCGGAAACGATATATTTTGTGTACGATGCGAATGCGATATTTGTGACGTAACTCTACCAATGAAGCGTCATAGCTTCGTTGGTTACCAAGTATATATCTTTCCCGCCCATAGCAATACTCTTGAGTCAATTTCAATTGAAGCTAGTCTCAGTTAAAAGTTCGTTTTTATTTCACTCAGTTCAATCACAATAATGTGGTTAATTGACTGACTGTTGTGTCACATAAACGATGTAAATTGTTACATTTCTTGATTTAATTTTGAGAATGTATACATACCAGAATTATAATCGTAATTCGTGTTCTGGGTGTGCTGGACAATGCATTTCTAGTGTTGCACTTTTCTAAATTTTCGAAGCAGGTGTTCGTGTTTTCCCCTATCTACAAACAGGCCCCATTCCCCTACCCCCTAGCGGAAACCCTGCTTAATAATAACGTCTTGTAGTCTGATACACTGTTCGCCATCTTGAATATGATTGATTTACATTTCAGAAGTTTCGGATATTATTCACGACAACGACAAGAAGATAAAAGTTATAGATGAGATAATGGTGCAATGTGTTTACAAGAAGATTTAACCCTTTGAGTGCCAGGTCGATTTTTGTATCAACCCATATACCCTGTGCCAATGCATTCTCTTATATATGCGAGTCGACCATAGGTTTATGTGTTTGCAAGAAGATTTTAAAACTCCCAACTGAAAAAGCATGCAAAGCTTGATATAAGGATTAACTGTCATGTGGACTGTTTTTATGGAGATGTAACCTGAAGGGTTTTACATATAAGCTATGACCACTTACCTCACGGTTACATCTCCATAAAAATAGTCCACATGACAGTTAAGGCCAGTATAAATAAATTCCTAGATCATCATCCCCGCCCGCCCCGATTTTTTTGGCCCGCCCCATATATTTTTATTATCGTTTTACGAAAAATCACAACTTTGTAGAACGCGTTCTCAGAAGATTGTCATCGCGAATCTCGATGCAAGCGCCGTAACTCTATTGACTGTGACAACACATTTTTTTTATTTTATGACATTGGTATATCTCTACTATTCTGTGAACTTTGTGTTGACAAAGACGTCGTGTAAATGATGAATTTACATTTATTATATTATATTAAGCACACTTGGGTATCAATTATTGTATATATGTAAAATAAACTGAAACTAGACATGATTTTAAGTAATCCATTCGGTGAAATTTTACGACATTCCCGGCTGCCAGAAATAGATGCGATAAGTCAAATTTGTCAAAATAACAATTAAATATCTAACGAGAGGCCGATCACGATCGGCAGATGTTAACCCATCCCTTGGCGATAAAAATTTAATATGATTGGATAAATGAGAGTTTTGGTGTTGAATTATAGAGTATACTGTTATGTACTATTATAGACAAATGTACATAACACAAATTATTGGAATTTATGGGTCACTGGCATTTATATAAGAGAATGCACTGGTACAGGATCTGCAATGCTAAACCGCCACAGCCAGCAAGCCCATGGGTTAAATGTGTAGGTGTGACCTGGACATGGAATACTTGGGTTAAGAGAGTCCAATTTAAGTTTACAATAATAATGTGTCTTAGTATACAGATAAGCAACCTCACCACTGACCCATTAATATCAATTATATAGCAGTGCTGTCAAAACATCACAGGAATTGTTTATGTTGAACACTGACCTCTCTATTAAACCAATAACAATTATAATGATATCAGACCATCTGGAGATATAGCTCTGCAGCACAGGCATCCAATTCTACTGTTTGATGTTTATTGTTGAATCTTTATTTTAAATTAGATGCCATAGCCTTCTTTTTCAGATTATTTGCACACTGGCATAAGAGACATCAGAAAATAATATAGCCTTATCAATAGCTAAGTAGTCCAAAGGCAATTGGTGAATTGGATTTAATGTTGATCCAAACAGATTTACCAGTACATAACACAAGATTTTGGACCGATTTAATCAAATTTGGTGTGGTGAATCGGAGTACCCTTGGCAGAGTTATAATGGTGTTAGTTTTTCAAAAATTTTTAACTTAAAAAAAATTGTTTTTAATTATTTAAAAAAATTAAAGGGACACATTGGAAATCTTTTTATCATAATCGGATTTCGATCGGATAGAAAATGTTTGAGTTATCGCATTACTCGTAAAGTGTCTACGGACAGACGGACAGACAGACGGACGAACGACGAGTGGTCAATCCGGGAAACGACACTATGTTTACCATACTATGGTATGGGTAAACATAAAAATGGTTTTCGTCGTGTTAAAGTTGTCGGAGAACAACAAAACAATCAAAGATTGGTTCGGGTGTTCAGTCGCGGATACACTTACATTGAGTGAACTCTACAATAAGTTTGCATCCGGGGAATTGGACTCGTCAAGCTCAGCGTCATTTGACGAGTTGTCGTCGGCGCATTTTGTGAGAATTGGACGGACAAAACATGAACTCACTCGATGCGACCCAAGATCCACTGTTGGAGATGTGGTGACTTTCTTAGGACCATTTATTGAGTTTACGCAGACATCAGAATCAGATAGGCCCAACACAAAGATTGATGCATTTAAAATCCTTCTGAGTGCGTCATCAAAAACTACAAATTTGCCAGTGAAATACACAAATCCACACAATGACAAATTAAGACTTTACAACGATATAATTGACTGGCTAAAAGAACAGAATGTTGGTTTCTACAGCACAAACGTGGAGACAATTGGAAAGAACTTTGTCAATACTCTCAAAGACACACTGTGGCACATCGACGGTAATCATCAGACGCTCAGTAACCGTGCCTGTGCTGTACCACCCGCATTTACGCAGTTCACAGGATACAGAACACCGCAGGCCAAAAAGAAGCGAAAACTGGACGAGTCATGCCTGACCGAAAGTGTCTTGAGAAATCATGCATCTGCGTTGATGTTGTTAACTGAAAATGTGTTCATGTGTAAAGACCAATGGTCCGGCATCAAACTAAGTGTCACGCAGCTTGGAGAGAGTCTTCTAAAATATGCAAACTATATGGTTTCGAATAAATCCAAAGTTGCTTGACATCAATCGAAGAAATTTGCGATCAGTGAGAAGCAAAAATGCGATCAGTGAGAAGCAAAAATGGGACATCATATTACCAAAGAGTGACATCAAGCCAGGTCCAACTGCACGCTACAAGAATCTTCGAAATAAAAAATAAAAAATAAAATTCGCCCTCCCCGCCCCACTTTTGAAAAAAATTTGGATGATGATCTAGGAATTTATTTATACCGGCCTAATCCTTATATTTATATACATTTGGCGAAAAAGCCACTTTTGTAAGTGTATTTAAATCGAAAAGTGTATCGTGACAAAAACAGCCCAAAATAC
This sequence comes from Siphonodentalium dalli, assembly GCA_032622095.1. Lineage (NCBI taxonomy): Eukaryota > Metazoa > Mollusca > Scaphopoda > Gadilida > Siphonodentaliidae > Siphonodentalium > Siphonodentalium dalli. Next base: position 63,661,624 of record CP136063.1, on the reverse strand, counting down.
CCAATAGTACCCTTGCCAAAAGTTAATAGGAACAATTTCTCTTCATATTGAAACCCGATGATGTACTAAGTCAAATGCGCCCAAAACATTACGCGTTCGTCTTTCCAAACCCAATGACATATCGATGGTGTTATGAGGCATTGCGCATTCACCGAGAAATAACTGCAACAAGCCACATGGGCGCCGACCAATTAGAATGCTGGATTTAGTGATGACAACACTTAGTATGTAAATATACATCAAGAACTGTAGTAAGTCTACTGTTTACATGGACAGACATTCCTGCCACTATTCATGTTATGGCACACCTGATGCTAAATAACCAAATGAAAACCAACCAGTGAACATCCATATAATGTTTTGGTATATTATGGGAAACCCAGATAAACATTTATTTATCCATTATTAATTTCTAACTTGAAGATGTCATTAAAGGGATACGTCATGTTGATGTTTAGATTATGTAGGAATGGGACGATACACCTAGGACACGATATGATACCACATGTTGAAACCTAATAGTATTAAAATGATGGGCTTGCTATTGTATTAATAGCATAGTGTTTTATATGTTATGTTCTACTATATGTCAAACACAATCTTTTTCCATTTGAAGGCACACCCTAATGTCAAACACAATCTTTTTCCATTTGAAGGCACACCCTAATGTCAAACACAATCTTTTTCCATTTGAAGGCACACCCTAATGTCAAACACAATCTTTTTCCATTTGAAGGCACACCCTAATGTCAAACACAATCTTTTTCCATTTGAAGGCACACCCTAATGTCAAACACAATCTTTTTCCATTTGAGCGCTGACAGTAATGTATTAAAACACAAGTAACCTGAGCCCCTGAACGCATTGGAAACACAGGTCATGTGGGGTCATTTGGAGTTTTTACACTTCCTTGTTCAGTAGTGGAAATGTTTTCATGTTATGGTATAATGTTAAGCGCTCAATGCCTTTAGTCTAGCCAATAGCTTGTTGTGATTAAAACCCGGTAACAGATCTAATTGCTGGCATTTCCGTTTTAGTTTGTGATGTATCCATATTAGGTATCTTGTTAATTTCTATTTTAGTTTGTTTCATCTTGCAGGACATGTCAAGTTGTGCACTTTTTTGAAGAAAAGTGCAACACAACAGCAGACAGTGCATAACCGTTAAAGAAACTCGAACTGTTGCAGCAGCTAACGAAACAGCTACGGAAGTAATTGATATTGATCCTATAATGTGATTACACTTAAATAGATTTATTCATTGTGACTACATGTATATATAGGTTATTACCACTGTGCTTCGATACATGTTTTGTATATCAGCCGAGACAGTGGGTCCAGGTGGTATCGCGCGATATCAGCCGGGACCCGCCGTCGAGGCTAATATACAAATCATGTATGGAAGCATAGTGGTAATGACCAATTTATCTTACAGTATTATCACTTTTATATCAAATGGGGAACAATTTTGAGATAGAATGGGCGCACCAAATCTCTAGATAGCTGCTGATTCATTTTAAACATGTCACGCTCACCTCGCGATTCAAATGCATTGGTATGTTTAAACTATGCTAATAACTAATCAAATGAAAGTGTCAATGACACTGTAGCTCAACTTGGAAAGGGAATAATTTAATGTATTACAGTCAATGGAGCGATTAGGAATGTGGAAAGTTGAATGTCTAATACTAGTTAAAAGACATGAAGAGAAAAGTAAAATCCAAGATGGCTGCTGGCGGCCATGTTTTCGGCCGAATGACCCCAAAATGAGTCGTTCCCATCTACATGTCATCGTTAACATCCATGACAAATTTTATGACGATCAGACTAAAGGTACGACCTGTAGCCCATGCTAAAGAATTTAGTCATACAAAGAGTAAAATCCAAGTTGGCTGCTGGCGGCCATGTTTTTTGGCCGAATGACCCCAAAATGACTCGTTCCCATCTACATGTCATTATTAACATTCTTGACAAATTTTATGATGATCAGACTAAAGGTACGGCCTGCAGCCCGTGCTAAAGAATTTAGTCATACAAAGAGTAAAATCCAAGATGCTGCTGGCGACCATGTTTTTTGGCCGAATGACCCCAAAATACTCGTTCCCACCTACATGACATTGTTAATATCCATGACAAATTTTATGATGATCAGACTAAAGGTACGACCTGCAGCCCGTGCTGAAGAATTTAGTCATACAAAGAGTAAAATCCAAGATGGCTGCTGGCGGCCATGTTTTTTGGCCGAATGACCCCAAAATTACTCGTTCCCATCTACATGTGAATATTATCATCCATGACAAATTTCATGATGATCAGACTAACAGTACGACCTGTGGCCCGTGCTAATGGATTAAATTTTGAAATGCAAGATGGCCGCTGGCGGCCATGTTTTTTGTCCGAATGACCCCAAAATGACTCGTTCCCATCTACATTCCAATTTCAACAGCCATGACAAATTTTATGATGATCGGACTAAAGGTACGACCTGTAGCCCGTGCTAAAGGATTTAGTCATACAAAGAGTAAAATCAAAGATGCCTGCTGGCGGCCATGTTTTTTGACCGAATGACCCCAAAATGACTCGTTCCCATCTACATGTCATTATTAACATTCATGACAAATTTTATGATGATCAGACTAAAGGTACGACCTGTAGCCCGTGCTAAAGGATTTAGTCATACAAAGAGTAAAATCCAAGATGGCTGCTGGCGGCCATGTTTTTGGGCCAAATGACCCCAAAATTACTCGTTCCCATCTACATGTCAATATTAACATCCATGACATATTTGATGATGATCAGACTAAAGGTACGACCTGTAGCCCGTGCTAAAGAATTTAGTCATACAAAGAGTAAAATCCAAGATGGCTGCTGGCCGCCATGTTTTTTGGCCGAATGACCCCAAATTACTCGTTCCCATCTACATGTCATTGTTAACATCCATGACAAATTTCATGATGATCAGACGAACAGTACGACCTGTGGCCCGTGCTAATGGATTGAATTTTGAAATCAAAGATGGCCGCTGGCAGCCATGTTTTTTGTCCGAATGACCCCAAAATTACTCGTTCCCATCTACATGTCAATATTAACATCCATGACATATTTGATGATGATCAGACTAAAGGTACGACCTGTAGCCCGTGCTAAAGAATTTAGTCATACAAAGAGTAAAATCCAAGATGGCTGCTGGCGGCCATGTTTTTGGGCCAAATGACCCCAAAATTACTCGTTCCCATCTACATGTCAATATTAACATCCATGACAAATTTCATGACGATCAGACAAACAGTAAGCCCTGTAGCCCGTGCTAATGGATTGAATTTTGAAATGCAAGATGGCCACTGGCGGCCATGTTGTTTTACCGAATGACCCCAAAATGAAGCATTCTAGTCTAAATGTTGATGTCAACAGCTATGACAAATTTCATAATGATCCGATCAAAGGTACGACCTGTAGACTGCATTGTTGACGCCTTACGCACACACGGACGACAAAGCCATGGCAATAGCTCAAACTTTACAAAGTAAAGTTGAGCTAATAAAGCATTAATTTTATTGAAAATTATAAAAAGAATTCAGCGCATTTGAACTATTTGTGTTCTGAATTGTCGGCTTTCTTGTGAAATCCATCATTTATGACGTGACGATTCACGTCACATGCATGTGAGAAGCATATTCCAACGGAATAATACAGGGTTACCCCTGCCGTCACTTCTGAATCACTGATCTGATATTGTTCCACCTCATGCCGCTGAAGCTCAGTTATAATGAGCTGAAGACAAAAGCTGGTATAACCCTTTGAGTGCCAGGGGCCGATCTCATCGGCCCTAAACCTACAAAATAAGTCTGTTAAAGAATATAAGAATAAATTATTAAAATTGTAAAAAATTGTAAAAAAACATAAATATATAAGAGAATGCATTGGCACAGGGTATATGGGTTGATACAAAAATCGGACCTGGCACTCAAAGGGTTCATGTAGAAAGTATATACAGTCTCTGATTATAAGAGGTACATGTATGTTACACAGTTATTTTTGGTCACACATTATGTATTATGGAGTGCACATAACCTCACTTGATTGAAACCTAGCTGTGAAAAAAACCTTACAATACATTTAGACAAAAAGACCCCCTTAATGTACCTAGCGTTTGTCTGCTTAATGTCAACAACACAGTGTATTTATCATCTGTTCTATATGACCCCACAACAATTGCCACTTAACTGTGAAAATAACCTCACTGTACTTTAAAAAAAAAACCCATAATGTTTTACTCTCGTCAGTCTGTTCAATGTGGTCCCCACTGATTTGGTAACCTTATTATGCAACGGACAAAAAATCTGCACATTGTATCTCTCAGCTGTATAGCCGCCCGGACAGTTGTAAGTTCTTATCCAGACTATTCAGAAAAGGTAACATATTCTACATAAAAACATATCTATTATTTCCTCCCTTAGATCGACAAATTTCCAGTTTGAAGTGCCATTGGGGAGGGGTGAGCCACACCTGCCACCCCATAAGTACACCCACAGACTCATTACTGCTTGGTTATGTAGCACGTTATGTAGAAATTGTTCCTTATTCTCATGACATAAATTTTGAATTGAAAGTAGGATCCCGGATAGAGTTTTAATATATGCCTACAATGACTACAATTCCGAATAAATTCACGAATATTATCAACCAATAAGTTTCTCAAAATGTCCAATTTACGACAAGATGATAAATGCGACAGATGTAAAAGCGAGACAGAAGACATCTCCCAGCCTGCAAACAACGGGTCGGACACGGTCATCGACCAACGCAAAACACCTAAATGTCCGGTGCAAATCAATTTGCACCTGTCATCTTGACCGGCAAGTGTTGCTTAGCGATCTTGGTTTTAAAATCGTGCATATTTTGAATGTTTTCAAACTACTAAAGTTACTAAACCACGTGTGTTTATTTATTTTCGTATTTAAATTTAGCAAGACGCGACTGCAGATGCTCTTCTAATTCGGCATCTTCCGTCAGCGGACGTGAACCTTGGGGGCGGTGACGGAATCTGACGAGGTTTGCTGAATGACTGGTATTACTGCACTCTTCAAAACTCGGAGCCTATCGATGTGGATAGACAAATGAAAACTGTTGTCTACTTGTCAAACACCCATCGCAAGAGATTATATTTTCTCCACTCCCTATCACAAATTAAAGAACAGACGATGTATGACATCTATCCTCCCAATATATTATGGTCAGTCGATTGGAGTTAGCTGCAATAATTTGCGACAAAATGGGCACGCAGTCAGATGCAATAGTCATTTCGTTCCGGGCGGAATTGTTCGTTGCTATTTTTAGTTAACTGGGAATTCCCAATTCAATTTTCAAAATGATAACAGATTTATTCGTTAAAAGAACGAAAAAAGTGGTTTAAGCGCCGGAGTTGACAATGAAAAAAAAGAAGTAAAATGTGACACAAAAAGAAGCGACAATGCGCCACCCCAGCGTAAACTTAATACCGTAACAGTAAAACAAAATGGATCAATAACTACTTAACCATTTACGGTTTACCATGCTGATAAATGGATCAAAGTTTTAATCATTTTGGTGCACTAATTAGCACAACACATGATTTTGATTATTATTTGTTGCTTGCTTAATGCTTTAATAAAACTTCACATTAATGATTAGTATTTCATATTTTTCATTGGTTGTTTCCTTCCTAAGTGATTGCTTGGCAATATGACATTGTTACATGGAATACAGTTACTAGTAGTCCGTAAACCTGACTTTTAATTATTATCAGAGCATAGCTCTATTTGAATAGTTGGGTCCACCAACTAGGAATATATATGATCTATCTAAGCTTTTTGTCATGCTGTTCATTACAGAAAAACAAACATTATGTTACATTATAATTATAAACAAGGTCAGACATGGTAAAACCATAACATTGATAACATAACACAATAATACTGATGTTATACTCGGGTTCAGGGGTTTTGAAAGTGTATAGGTAGCTCAGTTTATATTAAAAATCCATGACAGGTACTGGACTTCATATGACAGACACCAGTTAGTTGGTGCTGTCATAGTGACAGGCACACTCTGGGGAAATTTGAGAAATTATTTGCAGGCTTGGACATCTCCCACATATTTTGGAACTGTGTTCATGGTCAGAAATTCATTAAGGAACTCAGCGATTGGGGTAAAATTAACAGCATGGATCTCTGTCCCCAACAAACGACAATGATTCTTGGCTCTTCACCATCGGATCCTAACTTTACAACTAACATGCTATGGCTCCTAATTAAACAATACATATATAGGACTAAATTCAAGCCAATTAATTTATTGCTAACTGTTTTCCTCGAAGAGTAGAAATATAGATACCAATCATGTATACCGCACGTATACCGCACGATGGCAATCGAAACAAGAAGAATTTAAATGAAAGTGTCAATGGCACTGTAGCTCAACTTGGAAAGGGAATAATTTAATATATTACAGTCAATGGAGCGATTAGGAATGTGGAAAGTTGAATGTCTAATACTAGTTTATAGACATGAAGAGAAAAGTAAAATCAAAGATGGCTGCTGGCGGCCATGTTTTCGGCCGAATGACCCCAAAATGACTCGTTCCCATCTACATGTCATCGTTAACATCAATGACAAATTTTATGATGATCAGACTAAAGGTACGACCTGTAGCCCGTGCTAAAGAATTTAGTCATACAAAGAGTAAAATCCAAGATGGCTGCTGGCGGCCACGTTTTTTCGCCAAATGAACCCAAAATTACTCGTTCCCATCTACATATCAACATTAACATCCAGGACAAATTTCATGATGATCAGACGAATAGTACGACCTGTAGCCCGCGCCAATGGATTGAATCTTGAAATCCAAGATGGCTGCCAGCGGCCATGTTTTTTGGCCGAATCACCCCAAAATGACTCGTTCCCATCTACATGTCAATGTCAACATTCATGACAAATTTCATAAAGATCAGACCAAAGGTACGACCTGTAGCCCGCACCAAACGATTTAGTCATGCAAATAGTAAAATCCAAGATGGCTGCTGGCGGCCATGTTTTTCGGCCGAACGACCCCAAAATCCCTCGTTCCCATCTACATGTCATTGTTAACATCCATGACAACTTTCATGATGTTCCGATCAAAGCTACGACCTGTAGCCCGCGCCAAAGGATTTAGTCATGCAAAGAGTAAAATCCAAGATGGCTGCTGGCGGCCATGTTTATTGGCCGAACGACCCCAAAATGACTCGTTCCCATCTACATGTCAATATTAACATCCATGACAAATTTCATGATGATCAGACGAACAGTACGACCTGTAGGCCGCGCCAATGGATTGAATTTTGAAATCTAAGATGGCCGCCAGCGGCCATGTTTTTTGGCCGAATGACCCCACAATGATTCGTTCCCATCTACATGTCAATGTCAACATTCATGACAAATTTCATAAATATTAGACCAAAGGTACAACCTGTAGCCCGCGCCAAAGGATTTAGTCATGCAAAGAGTAAAATCCAAGATGGCTGCTGGCGGCCATGTTTTTTGGCCGAACGACACCAAAATCACTCGTTCCCATCTACATGTCATTATTAACATCAATGACAAATTTCATGATGATCAGGGGAACAGTACGATCTGTAGCCCGCGCCAATGGATTGAATCTTGAAATCCAAGATGGCTGCCAGCGGCCATGTTTTTTGGCCGAATGACCCCAAAATGACTCGTTCCCATCTACATGTCAATGTCAACATTCATGACAAATTTCATAAAGATCAGACCAAAGGTACGACCTGTAGCCCGGGCCAAATGATTTAGTCATGCAAAGAGTAAAATCCAAGATGGCTGCTGGCGGCCATGTTTTTCGGCCGAACGACCCCAAAATCCCTCGTTCCCATCTACATGTCATTGTTAACATCCATGACAAATTTCATGATGTTCCAATCGAAGCTACGACCTGTAGCCCGCGCCAAAGGATTTAGTCATGCAAAGAGTAAAATCCAAGATGGCTGCTGGCGGCCATGTTTATTGGCCGAACAACCCCAAAATGACTCGTTCCCATCTACATGTCAATATTAACATCCATGACAAATTTCATGATGATTAGACGAACAGTACGACCTGTAGCCCGCGCCAATGGATTGAATTTTGAAATCTAAGATGGCCGCCAGCGGCCATGTTTTTTGGCCGAATGACCCCACAATGATTCGTTCCCATCTACATGTCAATGTCAACATTCATGACAAATTTCATAAAGATTAGACCAAAGGTACAACCTGTAGCCCGCGTCAAAGGATTTAGTCATGCAAAGAGTAAAATCCAAGATGGCTGCTGGCGGCCATGTTTTTTGGCCGAACAACTCCAAAATCACTCGTTCCCATCTACATGACAGTGTTAACATCCATGACAAATTTCATAAACTTCCGACCAAAACAACGACCTGTAGCCCGCGCCAAAGGATTTAGTCATGCAAAGAGTAAAATCCAAGATGGCTGCTGGCAGCCATGTTTTTTGGCCGAACGACCCCAAAATCACTCGTTCCCATCTACATGTCAATATTAACATCAATGACAAATTTCATGATGATCAGATGAACAGTACGACCTGTAGGCCGCGCCAATGGATTGAATCTTGAAATCCAAGATGGCTGCCAGCGGCCATGTTTTTTGGCCGAATGACCCCAAAATGACTCGTTCCCATCTACATGTCAATGTCAACATTCATGACAAATTTCATGAAGATCAGACCAAAGGTACAACCTGTAGCCCGCGCCAAAGGAAATTGTTGACGGACACACGGACGACGGACGCCAAACCATGGCAATAGCTCAAACTTACAAAAGTAAGTTGAGCTAATAATGATTAATTTGATAACCAAAATGTCTTGGGTGTTGTGTATGTATAGTCAAGGAATTGTATAGCCAGCTGCTGGGCAAGGCTCATAATAGTGCTGAATTCATTAGACCAGAAGTACTACATATGTAGTACATTTTACAACTGTTACTTAATAGTTTGGATTGAAATTGCTACATCAGGTGTAAAGATTGATATGTCAGTTGGCAACAGTTGTAATGCATGGAAAATTCCAACCCATGGTGCCAGGGGTAGGGACCCAATTTTATTTCTCTGAATTGTGGGGGTCTGGCTGGATCTATTATTGGGGGGGGGGGGGTGCAATTTCTATGTTGGGTTCCTTCTTGTCCCTGAATTTAAATTGAGAGTTTAATGTATTGTTAGGAGTGCTTGGTCATGAATGAGCCCAGATGTTTAAAATTGGGAGAAGTGACTTCTCCCAGTTTGGTTACCAGGGATGAAGTTAAATTTACAACTCACCAACAACATTGTATGATCCAGTAAGTATTAAGCAACATGATCTTGAGCCCATTTATTATAAAACTATTATAGTGAATAAGAACTACCATGTTAATCTATAAAATTATAAATACACTTTATGTTGGCATGATGGTATATGCAAGAGAATTAGACACTTCTCCCTGGGATAGGAGAGAAGGAAGAAGTGGCACATTTTAGGGAGAAGATGTCTCCCCAGTCACCATCTAGACTGGCCCCTGTACATGATAACAGTACATATATGATAGACCATGCTTATTGTTAATTTGGAGGGGGTGTAACCCAGGTGTTGTTAGGGTATGCAACTAATTATAGTTTATGTGATTCATGATGAACATTGAAATTTTAGGCAATTTCATTGGAGTATTGATACTTGTAGACCTAGTATTGGCTTACTCAGTAAGTAATGTTGTTGTTCTGTCAACTTGGGGTGGGGAATCATGGTTTTTTGTTTGGGGTGTGGGGGGAGGGGTTGAGGGTGGCTCCATGTGTTCCTCCCAATGATCAGATGTAGCCTTTAGAAGTTAAGTTTTGAGTGAAAACTTGCAACTATTTATGAAAAATGCTTGTTTATATTGACTGCAGACAGTGTGTCACCTACATTGATTAGTATGACATTGTTGCTGGGATGCGTGCTTTTAGTGCTACAGTGTACCATCCAGGCTTGCTGTCCGTATTCTTCCTTGGATGTTATAATGGAGAAGAGATTATAGAAATGACAAAAATAACTCGCAATCTGGGACGATATTAGATTATTAGTTCCCCTGGTTGTGAAATTTAAACTAAGAGGCATTAGTTTTCGTTGTAAACGTACATACAATACCCGTTCTTGATATATTTAGCATTAAATTATGAATTTCGAGTGGTGATTGTGTCCTCGAAACAATGAAACCGTTGATTTAATGTCTTGTGACGCTACCAAATTTGTCACACGAAACTGAATCAGATGTGAGAAAATCAGTCTTCTCAACAAAAAGTATTTTTTGTTGGTAAGAATTTATTTGACTACAAACACTTTTTGTGCTACAATAGGGTAAACATGTGTGTACAAATCGCGGTCTTTAGTTACAGAATTGAAAATTTATTATCGAGATAATTGGTTCCAAAATAAATTCCAACTTTTGAAAACTCCCCTAAATTCATTTCCGCTTTAATGATGGTTCAGAAAAACGTGGATTGCTACCAACAAAAAAGTTTTATTGTGCTAGTTTTGCTTCTATTTGGTCTTAACGAAGATAAATTATCGGAATATGGTTGAAGAAAGTGAACTAACTATATGACTAAGTTAGTCTACATTGACAATTTTGACCAAAACGGCAAGTGTTATCCGTAACTAGGAAATATCCGGAACTGGGAAATTGATATGGTAAATCGGTATTACGCTGATACCTATACTAGCAACATAACAAACTTTTTTGTATTGGAGATTTTGTTGAAATATTTTGGGTATTGTAGTAATTTAGAACATAAACATAACCATTTGATTGAGTTTCATTACTTAGAATTGGTCTAAGTTAGAAAAATTGACTTTGAAAAAATTTCAGTTTTAAGACATGAGAAATTCATATTTCGAGAAATGCTCCAAAGTCGAACCCATGACATAGAACACACCAGGATTCACTCAGTTAGGTAATATTGTGTCCTTGTCTTACTTAATGTTATATTCTGTCAAAATATGATGGAATTAATTGTCAGTAATGAATGTGCCATGAGCGGCAAGTGGCGGACAACGTGGAAAAAAGGAAGAAAATTGCAACATTTTGCCAGAATGTATATACATGTATATCTGGAAAGGAGCCTATAGAATGACACAGCATGCTGCAGCTAAGTTATGTGAATGACAATCCGGCTCACTTTATCGAATGTCCTTGATTTGATCTTGATAATATTGCCTTTCACTTCTTTAGAACTCCAAGAATATGAAGTTCAAAATGTATAACTTGCCTCTCCCTTATAATTACGGTAACTAAAAACTGTGTCCCTCTGAGTACCGTATATTGGAAATAAATGGGCATTGGGCTTGTTATTATGTTATCCTGCAGGGTTTCCGTTAGTACGGCTCAGCGTCCGTAGGACGGCCTCATTCCCCTCGCAGATTATCTGTTTGGTTGATACATATACCAAATGTCAGTCGCAATATGTCGTAAAAAATATTCGGTGGCAACGGGAGTTCGGGGGTTAAACAGAATACTGGTGAAATGCGGGTCAAATAGCGTCGTTAGATACAGTGCAATACATGTCGTGGTAACATCAGAGAATGTTGGACTGCTGAGTATGCATATTTTTGTGCACGGGATGAAACTACTCATGATCTAAAATCCTGTGATATCCTACGATTACATAATTTGATCAAAGAATGCCGAATTTCTTAGTCGGGACATTTTTATGAACGGGATTTTCATGGATGAAACTACTCCTTCTCCTAGATCCCGTGCTATCGTACGGTACATAATTAATGGGTCCCTCTGCAGAGTCCATGAGGTACAGAACAGAGTTTTAGCCAGTGTGTTATAAAATATAATTTTGGCGGGAAATGTGAACATGTGCGTCGTTGATTGTGCTTGGGGACCCAGGTGGGACAACGAAACTATTATTTACCGTACTTTGACTTTATCTCCATATTGGGGAGGGGGTATCATGTGTTTGTCTTTATCCTCCATGTATGTAATATGGATCAAATGAATGGTGTTGTTAACTTGTCACTATGAATTCCCACTATAAAGACTGATTTTGGGACAGGTTCCGTATTATTGTGAAATAAATCACTTTGGGATTTTGTTGACTATGCATAGCAATATACGCATAAAAAGCAATTGCGGTCGTCAGTTTATGGACTAATAGAGACTATTGAACAAGCTACGCATTCAGAGTGAAAGATGTCGCTACCATTCGTATTCCGCCGCTATAAATATCTCATGCAGACAAACCCTGCAGTAAGACGTCACAGCGCACAAATAGTTTTACGATTGACAGCGTATATCCTAGCTGTCAGTTTCATTTTCACAGAAGCTGCTTGAAATTCTAGGAAATACTTTATTCAATTCTCCTTGCTATCGATTATTGGTCAATGCATATATGCTTTGTAATGTTTAGATTCATTATACCTGTCGGAATCATATTTTATAAATTTATAAACACTAACTCGTAGCTTATTCATTAATATATAGTCTTCAATCAGACGGCAGTCTTACGTGCGTAACTAATTGATTGATTATCTGGACACCATCAACAGAATTAAAGCACCCACGGAAATGATTGACTTGCGTAATATATACGTAGCCTTGGGTTGCTTTGTGGGACTCTTAGGTGCAAGGAAATTGCTAGTTTTCATTGTCAAATAACAAAATTTTCGCCCGACAGGACGAACCATGGTCGTCCCGTCGCGTTATCTGTTTCCCCAATACGGACTCATTAATTTCCCCCTGGAGGAAACCCTGCATTTAGTACAGTATCAAATAAATGTATGATGAAGACTTTTAATTTAAAGGTAGGCTCAGTTTACTATAGAACCTGCCTGACCAAGACTCAGAGCCCCATAAATGTTTGTGTTATAGGGACTGATGGTTCACTAAAGACCCACACCTGTGCTCTACCACAACTGTTTACTCTTGAGTGCCTAATAAAAGTACAGGGTGGAATAATAGTACAGGTAGTAAAATGTCGCGTAACTGAATAATAGTACAGGGCGGAATAAACGTACAGACTGGAAATATTAGTACCATACATCCCAACAAAACGCACCATCTGACTGGTTTACTGATGCCATGTGACATAAATAGTTTCGATGGATAGCCAGGTCTGTGAATCTACAGTGTGCCGATCACTGTCAACAATCAGAGTTCATTTATCTATGAATAACACAATTTAAGATTGGTGAATTATTTCTTTTGATTAATTTAATAAACGTACAGGACCAAATAACGATCGTACAGGTGGGAATTTTACCTTGATTTTAATAATCGTACATGTATGTTTATTAGGCACTCAAGAGTAGAATGCCTGTGACTGTCACTACAATACTTTACACATCACAGCTTTCAATGAGATTATTGCATATATTATACATCCGAGCCTTGAAATAGTGTCTGTCATTTGCAGAATGAGGTCCCCAGAGGGCAAATTTAGTGATGCTAACCAGCATAGCATGTTAACATCACCAAATTCACACTCTGGGGACCTCATTCTGCAAATGACAGGCACCGATTTCAAGGCTTGAATGCACACAGTTATAATAATTAATATATATAAACCATGTTTAGTTTTACTTATGTTATAGTTATACATACAGTTTATATTCACATAATAGGTACAGTTTATATTCACATAATAGGTAATGTACCTACCTATATCGCACGGTAAATACCGAGTACCGCCAATATCTAATAAACAGTGGGTTTTCTAATACCGTCCCCATATATATTATACAGTCCCATCCCATCGTCCCATCCCATCGTCCCATTCCGCATTTAACTTTTAGCACAGTTGTTGGAAACTTGTCAAAAAACCTGAAAAGAGATGTCACCACCACTACTTATTAATATAATTGACAAGTAGGGAAAGCTACTGATCCCACCCATCTCCCATCAAACCATGTCACCGCTCGTTTCGTGTTCAATTGCATCAATAAAAACATTAATTTCAGAAAAGTACCACATCCTAGTAATAAAACATATATTTCTTTTCATGTTTACCGTAAGTGCAGTAGAAAATTATCACTTTATAATTACTTTTATCGTATACAACTTCCCAAACAACAGCGGCTCGCTGATTCCTCGAGTCGCCATCCGAGAGTCAAGCGCAGATAATAGCATTTGAAATGATCTGCCCTTGACTCTCGGATGGCGACTCGTGGAATCGGCAGCCCACAGTTGCACAGTTATAGTTATACATACAGTTTATATTCACATAATAGGTACAGTTTATATTCACATAATAGGTAATGTACCTACCTATATCGCACGGTAAATACCGAGTACCGCCAATATCTAATAAACAGTGGGTTTTCTAATACCGTCCCCATATATATTATACAGTCCCATAACGTCCCATCCCATCGTCCCATTCCGCATTTAACTTTTAGCACAGTTGTTGGAAACTTGTCAAAAAACCTGAAAAGAGATGTCACCACCACTACTTATTAATATAATTGACAAGTAGGGAAAGCTACTGATCCCACCCATCTCCCATCAAACCATGTCACCGCTCGTTTCGTGTTCAATTGCAACAATAAAAACATTAATTTCAGAAAAGTACCACATCCTAGTAATAAAACATATATTTCTTTTCATGTTTACCGTAAGTGCAGTAGAAAATTATCACTTTATAATTACTTTTATCGTATACAACTTCCGAAAACAACTGTGCAACTGTGGGCTGCCGATTCCACGAGTCGCCATCCGAGAGTCAAGCCTCAAGGGCAGATAATTTCAAATGCTATTATCTGCGCTTGACTCTCGGATGGCGACTCGTGGAATCAGCGAGCCACTGTTGTTTGGGAAGTTGTATCCGATAAAAGTAATTATAAAGTGATAATTTTCTACTGCACTTACAGTAAACATGAAAAGAAATATATGTTTTATTACTAGGATGTGGTACTTTTCGGAAATTAATGTTTTTATTGATGCAATTGAACACGAAACGAGCGGTGACATGGTTTGATGGGAGATGGGTGGGCTCAGTAGCTTTCCCTACTTGTCAATTATATTAATAAGTAGTGGTGGTGACATCTCTTTAAGTCTTTTCGGGTTTTTTGACAAGTTTCCAACAACTGTGCTCCCGACAGTCCCGTTTACGGTTTAGAATCAGAAGCAGTTACTAGTTAGAAGAAGAACAACAATAAATATAACTTTCGAGTTATTGAGTCATATTACCGTGTATTATGTATCGCACTTTTATCGTTGGCTGAAGATAGTTAACAATACATTCGTGTACCGGGTATTTAACATTGAACTTTTCTCGAGTCTCAAAAATTGCACATGATCTGTTATTTCCGGTTTGTTTTATGGACAAATCAAAACATATACCGGGACACGAAACGAACCGATTATAATTGGGACACACTAAAAGTTGTAGTCGTAGTCCGAGACAATTCGAGCCCAGTAAAAGGTGTAGTTGGGATTTTCAATTTCGTTTATTGTCGTTAATATAATTCCAATAATGATGAATTTTGGTTTGGGGTAAGCTATGCCAATTACAAATAAAAGAAATTAACAAGAAATTATGGCATTGAAATCCATGTAAAAAGGACGACCGTGCAGTCACGACCTGCACTTCTCAGACTACTATGTGTTGACTTATATGCATGTCAAGATTTAATTAACTATAAATATTTCTTATAAACAATTACGTACACGAAGTTGGTTGCTTGTGGAATGTGGGTGGGGTCTACCTGAGAATTATCATATTGCACTCACATCTTTCAGCCTTTCGTGGCTCCCCGGGGCCAATTTTTCGACTGGCCCATATGCCCAATCTCAAATGAAATATTAGTTGTACTCGCCTCCGCAACCCTTCTTGGCCTTGGTTGGAAATTGGGGTTCTTATGAGTGAGAAATTTGGGTTGTTGTTTCCAATAACAACCCAAATCATTAGAATATAAGTAAGGAAGAACATTCAATTTCCAAGAACATGTTTTGTTTGTACCTGTACAAATCCTATAGTGATTTTATAGGTTGGGATTTGATCAGTTTGATTACAATTGCATGGAGCTACATTTATACCAGCGCGGACTCGGAGACATGCACTATGAAACAACGTCAACCCAACCAAACCTAATGCCAACCGTGCCAACATTATGCCTGCTTTGTGTGCTATGTCGCTGTCAAACGTCAATAACTTTCGCGGGGAAATGCGCGTGCCAATATGGCGTCGCTTTGGATACAACATATGACGTAACCTAACAGTTTACGTGGATGTGCTTTTACTAATTTAATAAACTAAAGAACAGTTTATTTTGTGATATGACAAACATTTTAGACATTTACGAAATGAGTCATGTTGTTTTCGCGATGTGGCTAACGAAAATGTGCAGCTTTACGTAATTTCCGTCATTTTCCGAATGGCATAGCAACCCGAGTCAGATCGGCAACATTTATGATTTAAGTAATGATTATTGTTTAAAGTATAAACCATGTAATGTCTTCACGCAATGAATACTGTTATGTTAGCTATGTGAAAAGTAACATTTTGTAGTTTTAATTTAATTGCAATGACGTTTCAAGATGGTGGCCCCTCAAATTCAAGATGGCGGCACCCCTAATTCAAGATGGCGGCGCCCATGTTCGAAAGCGAACTTAGTATAAGGACGACCAGCGCATCTGTTGCTGCGCAACAGATGCGCGGCTGGGCTGCGCCCAGCTGGTCGTCCTTAAAAAAGATAATTTGTAAGTCTTATATTTCAACTTTTATCGACATTTTTCGTTCTCCAGATTGGCGGTACTCGGTATTTACCGTGCGGTAATAGGTAGGCACACTAAAAGTTGTAGTTGGAATCAGCTGAGCCAGCCGCCGAGTCGCTAATTAAATTTAAAGGTGTTACAATTGTTAGGAATATGTTGGCGGCTCAAATCAATGGATTTTTGAGTTAAGACAAGAGTGTTTGCAACATGTAGTGAAATATACCGTACTCAAAGTAATGTTTATACAGTTACTTGTTGTTACAAGTGTGATCATATCACGCACCGGAATGTTTTTTTAAAGATGTCGCAGCTGATTGTATGTGGGATATCGGTATTTAAGATGAACACTTATAACTGAATACTTATCACAGAGTTGTTTACACGTGTTTTACAAACACACATGAGCGATAATTTTGAACAAATATCGTCTGCATATAGTAATGTTGCCAGTATACCTCTGACAGGGAGTGGAGCGAGGCAGTCATATTTGCTTTGGCTGTATTAGTTCCTTTCTGTCAGACGTTAGCACGAGTGAGTCGTGAGGACTGTAACCTTAGGGAAGCATCCACCCTCGTGCTAACGCCGGCGAGTGAGATGGTTTTGGATTAGGCTCAGGACGGACTATGAACTCAACCCCCGACGCTGCTATACAGAGAAGCCAGATTGTGGACACTGTTAGCTGGGATATCCAGGATGACAGGGGCTCTCTGGTTCTCTGTGTAGAATTCCGGACAGAGGATGCTGGTATCCAGAGGTCTTCTGCCCGGGACAGGAACGCCGTTGCTTGAAGAAGAAGGGGCCTCCAAAGATAAAGACACCATCAAGACGGAGAAGGGACGCCGCCAGACGGGCGAAATGGAAGAAGAAGGTGGGGGTGGCTGTGGATCTGCCGGTCACCCCTCCCCATCTGGTCCAGCCGACGTCCATTGTCACAGCCAGTTGTTTACACGGAGTTGTCTGAGAGACGCCCAGACGACCCGACCTGCCAGGCGACATCAGACCAGCAAGCAGCGACTCCGTGGATCTACCGGAGGTCCCTGCTGTCGTCATGGAGACAGGGACGTACCAACTCCAAGCATCATCTCCACCATCCTCGTCGGAGAAACAACCCAAGAAAAAACGAAAAAAACAAGAAAGTGATCAACTTTTTGGAAAAAAAATGCTCTTTTTTTTATGTGTTTAAATTAAAGGCTAAAAATGAGGGGTTAGGGAAAGGGTCATTCGATCCTTTCGAGAATCCCGGGGTTAGCCCCCCCCCCAAATCACATTCCCTGGTCAGTATACCAATTTTGATTCTCGATCCGGCAGCTCGCTGGGACGGTCGCAAAAGTGCTTGACGCACGAAGCCAGTGAGTTGCCGTGACTTTTTTGTCGAAGGCTCGGTGGACAATGGATTCTACTCTAATCCCCATCGAGTTTTGCATGCGCTGAGCTGCTTTCAGTCGACCCATTGTGTTAGCTGGACTCTCCGTGCTAACATGGGTCGGCTGGAAGTAGTTTTGGATATCCAGGTCACCCCGGTAGAACCTTCTACCGGCCGGGGCCTGGATGGACCGACTGGATTCCTCCGGTCCGGGGATAACAGGGACAGCTGCACCGGGACGATGGGAAAGAAAAAGACACCCTCAAGACGCCGCAGAGACACCGAGAGAAGGGCCAAGTGGAAACGGAGAACTGAGAGACGCCCAGTTTCTCCCCCACTTGGCCTCTGGCTCAGAACAACAAACTGCGACTCCAGCCAACACCACCAGCAGGGACGCCGACGCTCTTCCGGATGTCCCGGTTGTCGTCGAGGACAGCGGAAATGGGGACATCGACGTCACCCGGACGTCCCGCCGCCACATGTCTTCCCCGTGGAGATGGTAACACCACCTAGCCAGTCTCCACCAGGGGCGGATACCACCTTCACCGCCCCTCCGACGCCGAGATACCCGGAGAGGCCGGCGTCGCCCTCTGAGGATGAAAAAGCGCAACATAAAGCTATGCTTCAAGCAATATCGGAGCTGCAAGATCGAGCTGACAGAATGCTACAGTTGACAAACAGCAATGACCAACAGCAACAACAGAAGGATAAACCAACATCTCCTCCATCCTCAGAGAAGCCAGTCTATGTAAACATACACTCAGATTCATACTATTGCATTCCCATCAACTTTTCATTTCTGAACGGTTGTGGGCTTCCCCCAAATTACGTCACACCGCACTAAATATAAATCTGAAATTAGTTGTGATTGACAGGCGTAAACATGGTCACGTGCCAGTGCCGTCATGGCCGCTTCAACCATGTGAAGCCGATTCTAAGAATCGGAATTAATAGTTGCAGGGTTTGTGACTGTTCGTTCGGCGGTTGTTTTACTGACAATAAAGGGAAACAGCTAGCTTCCGGGATCTAAAATAATATGTACAATAACTAAGACAGATCTTCTTGAAATTATAAAAAATGTCAATTTATGTGGATCTCTTGAACGAATTATTTTTTAGATTGGCCAGGCGATTTGTCGCCCATGTTGTCAAAAAATAACACAAATCAACGGCCACAAATCAAAAATACATGAATGTCGGGACTATCTGCTAAAACAACTACAGAACTAAAAAAAAGTTAAATGACATAACAAAACGATATATCAGTTCCCCAGTACCGGCAGTAGTACCACCGCAGCCAAAACGAGCAAAGAGCAACAAAATTCTACCACCAACCCCACCGAAACCCTCCCGACCTTACACAGCCGTATTATTAGCTCCAAAGATTGGCCAGTTATACCCTAATTACAGTTGCCTGCAATCCAAATTCCGGTGATTCTTGATTTTAAACTTTCGACCGCTCGTCGACAATCTTCTTTATTTGTCGATTTGTGAATTTCTCTTCCGGTATAACATGACGTCATGGATACTATTTTAACAACATTTAGCCACACCTTCGGAATTTCCACACCGAGAGCACGTGACATGTTACTAGTTTTTTATTGGGGCACACATTTCTTGGAGCCAAGTTTTGATTGGCGGTAATTACAAGGAATCCCGGGTTTGGGAAATGAAAACTGAACGAAAGGTCGTCAGACCCACTATTTTTATATGTGGGTATGTAGTTTACTCCAGACTGCAGAGAAGCCACCAAAGAAAAAAAGCATGGATTGAATAAAAATGCTCCTTTTTTTGTGATACTTATATATTAAAGCTACAAAAATGAGGGGTGAAGGAATAGACCTCTCGGTCTATTCGACCATCCCGGGGTTAGCCCCCCAAACTACCAAACCTGCGATCCTGCTGGTCAGTATATCCTAGCTTCTTCATCGTACACAATGTCAGCTACAATCTACATGAACAAAGAATCTGATCTTGATTATCGAGAAGTGCTCTCGATATTCGAGAAACTCGACGTGGACAAAAAATCGACAGTGCCACCAAAACTGTCAAAAGGAGGTTCCGTTTACCTTCTAACAGGCTCAAAAGGCGATACGTGTGACCAGTATTTCTGGGTCAATAAAGGTGCCAACAAAATGCCAAGGAAAGAACCAAAGTATTTGCGGCGTGACTACATGAGCAAGCGGGAAGTTGGTGACAAGGCTGACGACGAACGTTTCAAACGGGTAATGTATTCTTCTCTTGTTTCAGAGTTAGTTATCGTCCATTATATTGGGGACGAAAGTGTTCACGTAAGTAGGCCGCATGGTAATTCAAAGACAAAGGAACAGAAGTATCAACGAACGCTGCCGTCGACCATTGCCACCTGCTGTGGCCCACCTCGAGAAAAGAATGTGTAGACAGAGAACCGGCACCGGTATACAGGGACAGTGTGACCAAACCAGGCATATCAACGACGACCCAAGGAATCATGAATGCCAAGAACATGAAGCAAGTTGGTAACGTCAGGTACGCAGTCAACACATCGAGGAAGATAGCCATGACGCAGCATATAATACACTGGCGCTGGCATACAACATATCTGACTTCGTCCTAGATTTCAGTATATACCCAGAGCTTCGTGTGGTGATTGGTAACAGTGGAATTCTACAGGAACTAAACAGACTGCTAGCATCGGACACGCCGCCAATCCTCTCCTACGACACAACCTTCAACCTTGGAGACTTTTTATCGGCGCTGACAATTAAACATCCGTTCTTCACAGGTAAAGTGTGTTTCCCTGCAGCCTTTCTGTTATATGACAGGAAAAATCAGAAGTGCCACGACACATTTTGGAGAGAGATAACAGTAGCCGTACCAAACATGTCCATAGGCAACCCGGTGATCATCACAGAAAGAGAATCTGCATTCTCAAACGCCATCAAATGATACGCTCCACTGCCGACTTGTGTTTTGCTGGAATCACATAAAATCAGACGTCAAACATTGGGTTAAATCACATGGAGGAAGATCCGACGACATAGCTGTATACTGCGAGGACGTAGAAAAAATGATGAGAGCCACCAACGAGGATGCTTTAGACCAGCTACACGACACTTTGTCAGTCAACTGGAGTTCTGCATTCGTCGAATACGTATAAGTACACATTTATTGCAGCCAATCAAGAACAACAGTGCCAGGTTCATTCTCGAAGAGATCGGCATATTCAATGAACATTCAGGCGTCACCAACAACTTATCGGAATCCTTCAACCGCGTCTGCAAGGAACTGATCAACTGGAAACAGGTGCCTTTAGATTCGATAGTCCTTTCACTCAAATACCTGCAAGAGTTTTACGTTCTGGAAATGAAAAGAGGCTTCTGTGATGTCGGCGACTTTCAACTAAGAACAGAGTTTCGTCACCATCTCCGAGATCCTGAGACCGTCGTACTCCCGAAAGATGTCGTAAAACCTAGAGACCCAAGGGGATATCTCCATATTCCAAGCAGATATCTCCTTGAAAATATTCCAAGCAGATATCTGCTTGGATTATGGAGATATCTCCTTGGAAAACCGCGGCCAAGAAATATTAATGATTTAGTATACATATACGTTTTTTCAATTTTTTTTCGAAATACATCCAAGCAGATATCTGCTCGGAATATGGAGATATCTCCTTGAAATATTTTTCAAGCAGATATCTCCATAATCCGAGCAGATATCTGCTTGGATCCAAGGAGATATCTCCTTGAACATATTTCAAGGAGATATCTCCATAATGCGAGCAGATATCTGCTTGGATCCAAGGAGATATCTCCTTGGATCCAAGGAGATATCTGCTCGCATTATGGAGATATCTCATCGGTTTCAAGGAGATATCTCCTTGAAAATATTTCCGAGGAGATATCTCCATATTCCAAGCAGATATCTCCTTGAAACCGAGGAGATATCTCCATAATGCGAGCAGATATCTGCCTGGATCCAAGGAGATATCTCCGAAAACGAATATTTGCAGGGATGGCGCCCCATATATTTGCACTTAATCTCTATTATTTTCGCTTAAGCACAATAATTGTTTTGCGCTTAAGAAAAATTCATTATTAAATGTTAATTTGGCCTCCCATAAGTATCCACTGCAAATTATCTAACACTAACAGCGTCCAAAGTTATCGTTCCCGCATGAAGTCATGATAATATAATATGATATGAGTATTTAGTCCAGGAACCCGATGTAAGGGATATTCGAGGCCCAATATGATATGACAGGCCAATATACCAGTGCAACTAGTTCCCACGCACCCGATGTAAAGGGTATCCTGGACTATTATACAATATAAAGGATATCCAAGACTGTTTATTTATATACAATGTAATGTAGGCCGATGCGACTGGTTCCCATGCACTCGATGTAAAGGATATCCAAGACTGTTTCAATACAATGTAATTTAGGCCGATATACCAGTGGGACTAGTTCCCTGGCACTCGAGGTAAGAATATCCAACACCGTATCTATATAATGTAATGACAGGCCGATATACCACTGCGACTAGTTCCCACGCACCCGATGTAAAGGATATCTTGAACTGTATATATACAATGTAATGAGTCTAATGACATGCCGATATAGCGGTGCGACTAGTGCCCAGGCACTTTTTTTATAACAAATGTTGACATCGGCCATTTACATGTTATGGGTGTTAAATGATAAGCATGCTCGGTTGCTGGATTTTACCAACCGTCTTAATTCCAATATGGCATCAAGTGAGACCTTGAAACATTTGTAACTCTAATTTTTGCTCTTGAGATTTGCATGGGAAATCCCAATTAATTGTTTTATTCTGGTGAAAATTATCACTTTATAATTACTTTTATCGTATACAACATCCGAAAACAACTGTGCAACTGTGGGCTGCCGATTCCACGAGTCGCCATCCGAGAGTCAAGGGCAGATAATTTCAAATGCTATTATCTGCGCTTGACTCTCGGATGGCGACTCGTGGAATCAGCGAGCCGCTGTTGTTTGGGAAGTTGTATACGATAAAAGTAATTATAAAGTGATAATTTTCTACTGCACTTACAGTAAACATGAAAAGAAATATATGTTTTATTACTAGGATGTGGTACTTTTCGGAAATTAATGTTTTTATTGATGCAATTGAACACGAAACGAGCGGTGACATGGTTTGATGGGAGATGGGTGGGCTCAGTAGCTTTCCCTACTTGTCAATTATATTAATAAGTAGTGGTGGTGACATCTCTTTTCGGGTTTTTTGACAAGTTTCCAACAACTGTGCTCCCGACAGTCCGTTTACGTTTTAGAATCAGAAGCAGTTAGAAGAAGAAGAACAACAATAAATATAACTTTCGAGTTATTGAGTCATATTACCGTGTATTATGTATCTCACTTTTATCGTTGGCTGAAGATAGTTAACAATACATTCGTGTACCGGGTATTTAACATTGAACTTTTCTCGAGTCTCAAAAATTGCACATGATCTGTTATTTCCGGTTTGTTTTATGGACAAATCAAAACATATACCGGGACACGAAACGAACCGATTATAATTGGGACACACTAAAAGTTGTAGTCGTAGTCCGAGACAATTCGAGCCCAGTAAAAGGTGTAGTTGGGATTTTCAATTTCGTTTATTGTCGTTAATATAATTCCAATAATGATGAATTTTGGTTTGGGGTAAGCTATGCCAATTACAAATAAAAGAAATTAACAAGAAATTATGGCATTGAAATCCATGTAAAAAAGGACGACCGTGCAGTCACGAACTGCACTTCTCAGACTACTATGTGTTGACTTATATGCATGTCAAGATTTAATTAACTATAAATATTTCTTATAAACAATTACGTACACGAAGTTGGTTGCTTGTGGAATGTGGGTGGGGTCTACCTGAGAAATATCATATTGCACTCACATCTTTCAGCCTTTCGTGGCTCCCCGGGGCCATTTTTTCGACTGGCCCATATGCCCAATCTCAAATGAAATATTTAGTTGTACTCGCCTCCACAACCCTTCTTGGCCTTGGTTGGAAATTGGGGTTCTTATGAGTGAGAAATTTGGGTTGTTGTTTCCAATAACAACCCAAATCATTATAATATAAGTAAGGAAGAACATTCAATTTCCAAGAACATGTTTTGTTTGTACCTGTACAAATCCTATAGTGATTTTATAGGTTGGGATTTGATCAGTTTGATTACAATTGCATGGAGCTACATTTATACCAGCGCGGACTCGGAGACATGCACTATGAAACAACGTCAACCCAACCAAACCTAATGCCAACCGTGCCAACATTATGCCTGCTTTGTGTGCTATGTCGATGTCAAACGTCAATAACTTTCGCGGGGAAATGCGCGTGCCAATATGGCGTCGCTTTGGATACAACATATGACGTAACCTAACAGTTTACGTGGATGTGCTTTTACTAATTTAATAAACTAAAGAACAGTTTATTTTGTGATATGACAAACATTTTAGACATTTACGAAATGAGTCATGTTGTTTTCGCGATGTGGCTAACGAAAATGTGCAGCTTTACGTAATTTCCGTCATTTTCCGAATGGCATAGCAACCCGAGTCAGATCGGCAACATTTATGATTTAAGTAATGATTATTGTTTAAAGTATAAACCATGTAATGTCTTCACGCAATGAATACTGTTATGTTAGCTATGTGAAAAGTTACATTTTGTAGTTTTAATTTAATTGCAATGACGTTTCAAGATGGTGGCCCCTCAAATTCAAGATGGCGGCACCCATAATTCAAGATGGCGGCGCCCATGTTCGAAAGCGAACTTAGTATAAGGACGACCAGCGCATCTGTTGCTGCGCAACAGATGCACGGCTGGGCTGCGCCCAGCTGGTCGTCCTTAAAAAAGATAATTTGTAAGTCTTATATTTCAACTTTTATCGACATTTTTCGTTCTCCAGATTGGCGGTACTCGGTATTTACCGTGCGGTAATAGGTAGGCACACTAAAAGTTGTAGTTGGAATCAGCTGAGCCAGCCGCCGAGTCGCTAATTAAATTTAAAGGTGTTACAATTGTTAGGAATATGTTGGCGGCTCAAATCAATGGATTTTTGAGTTAAGACAAGAGTGTTTGCAACATATAGTGAAATATACCGTACTCAAAGTAATGTTTATACAGTTACTTGTTGTTACAAGTGTGATCATATCACGCACCGGAATGTTTTTTTTAAAGATGTCGCAGCTGATTGTATGTGGGATATCGGTATTAAAGATGAACACTTATAACTGAATACTTATCACAGAGTTGTTTACACGTGTTTTACAAACACACATGAGCTATAATTTTGAACATATATAGTCTGCATATAGTAATGTTGTCAGTATACCTCTGACAGGGAGTGGAGCGAGGCAGTCATATTTGCTTTGGCTGTATTAGTTCCTTTCTGTCAGACGTTAGCACGAGTGAGTCGTGAGGACTGTAACCTTAGGGAAGCATCCACCCTCGTGCTAACGCCGGCGAGTGAGATGGTTTTGGATTAGGCTCAGGACGGACTATGAACTTAATCCCCGACGCTGCTATACAGAGAAGCCAGATTGTGGACACTGTTAGCTGGAATATCCAGGCTGACAGGGGCTCTCTGGTTCTCTGTGTAGAATTCCGGACAGAGGATGCTGGTATCCAGAGGTCTTCTGCCCGGGACAGGAACGCCGTTGCTTGAAGAAGAAGGGGCCTCCAAAGATAAAGACACCATCAAGACGGAGAAGGGACGCCGCCAGACGGGCGAAATGGAAGAAGAAGGTGGGGGTGGCTGTGGATCTGCCGGTCACCCCTCCCCATCTGGTCCAGCCGACGTCCATTGTCACAGCCAGTTGTTTACACGGAGTTGTCTGAGAGACGCCCAGACGACACGACCTGCCAGGCGACATCAGACCAGCAAGCAGGGACTCCGTGGATCTGCCGGAGGTCCCTGCTGTCGTCATGGAGACAGGGACGTACCAACTCCAAGCATCATTTCCACCATCCTCGTCGGAGAAACAACCCAAGAAAAAACGAAAAAAACAAGAAAGTGATCAACTTTTTGGAAAAAAAATGCTCTTTTTTTATGTGTTTAAATTAAAGGCTAAAAATGAGGGGTTAGGGAAAGGGTCATTCGATCCTTTCGAGAATCCCGGGGTTAGCCCCCCCCCCCAATCACATTCCCTGGTCAGTATACCAATTTTGATTCTCGATCCGGCAGCTCGCTGGGACGGTCGCAAAAGTGCTTGACGCACGAAGCCAGTGAGTTGCCGTGACTTTTTTGTCGAAGGCTCGGTGGACAATGGATTCTACTCTAATCCCCACCGAGTTTTGCATGCGCTGAGCTGCTTTCAGTCGACCCATTGTGCTAACATGGGTCAGCTGGAAGTAGTTTTGGATATCCAGGTCACCCCGGTAGAACCTTCTACCGGCCGGGGCCTGGATGGACCGACTGGATTCCTCCGGTCCGGGGATAACAGGGACAGCAGCACCGGGACGATGGGAAAGAAAAAGAAAAAGACACCCTCAAGACGCCGCAGAGACACCGAGAGAAGGGCCAAGTGGAAACGGAGAACTGAGAGACGCCCAGTTTCTCCCCCACTTGGCCTCTGGCTCAGAACAACAAACTGCGACTCCAGCCAACACCACCAGCAGGGACGCCGATGCTCTTCCGGATGTCCCGGTTGTCGTCGAGGACAGCGGAAATGGGGACATCGACGTCACCCGGACGTCCCGCCGCCACATGTCTTCCCCGTGGAGATGGTAACACCACCTAGCCAGTCTCCACCAGGGGCGGATACCACCTTCACCGCCCCTCCGACGCCGAGATACCCGGAGAGGCCGGCGTCGCCCTCTGAGGATGAAAAAGCGCAACATAAAGCTATGCTTCAAGCAATATCGGAGCTGCAAGATCGAGCTGACAGAATGCTACAGTTGACAAACAGCAATGACCAACAACAACAACAGAAGGATAAACCAACATCTCCTCCATCCTCAGAGAAGCCACCAAAGAAAAAAAGCATGGATTGAATAAAAATGCTCTTTTTTGTGATACTTATATATTAAAGCTACAAAAATGAAGGGTGAAGGAATAGACCTCTCGGTCTATTCGACCATCCCGGGGTTAGCCCCCCAAACTACCAAACCTGCGATCCTGCTGGTCAGTATATGCTAGCTTCTTCATCGTACACAATGTCAGCTACAATCTACATGAACAAAGAATCTGATCTTGATTATCGAGAAGTGCTCTCGATATTCGAGAAACTCGACGTGGACAAAAAATCGACAGTGCCACCAAAACTGTCAAAAGGAGGTTCCGTTTACCTTCTAACAGGCTCAAACGGTAATGTATTCTTCTCTTGTTTCAGAGTTAGTTATCGTCCATTATATTGGGGACGAAAGTGTTCACGTAAGTAGGCCGCATGGTAATTCAAAGACAAAGGAACAGAAGTATCAACGAACGCTGCCGTCGACCATTGCCACCTGCTGTGGCCCACCTCGAGAAAAGAATGTGTAGACAGAGAACCGGCACCGGTATACAGGGACAGTGTGACCAAACCAGGCATATCAACGACGACCCAAGGAATCATGAATGCCAAGAACATGAAGCAAGTTGGTAACGTCAGGTACGCAGTCAACACATCGAGGAAGATAGCCATGACGCAGCATATAATACACTGGCGCTGGCATACAACATATCTGACTTCGTCCTAGATTTCAGTATATACCCAGAGCTTCGTGTGGTGATTGGTAACAGTGGAATTCTACAGGAACTAAACAGACTGCTAGCATCGGACACGCCGCCAATCCTCTCCTACGACACAACCTTCAACCTTGGAGACTTTTTATCGGCGCTGACAATTAAACATCCGTTCTTCACAGGTAAAGTGTGTTTCCCTGCAGCCTTTCTGTTATATGACAGGAAAAATCAGAAGTGCCACGACACATTTTGGAGAGAGATAACAGTAGCCGTACCAAACATGTCCATAGGCAACCCGGTGATCATCACAGAAAGAGAATCTGCATTCTCAAACGCCATCAAATGATACGCTCCACTGCCGACTTGTGTTTTGCTGGAATCACATAAAATCAGACGTCAAACATTGGGTTAAATCACATGGAGGAAGATCCGACGACATAGCTGTATACTGCGAGGACGTAGAAAAAATGATGAGAGCCACCAACGAGGATGCTTTAGACCAGCTACACGACACTTTGTCAGTCAACTGGAGTTCTGCATTCGTCGAATACGTATAAGTACACATTTATTGCAGCCAATCAAGAACAACAGTGCCAGGTTCATTCTCGAAGAGATCGGCATATTCAATGAACATTCAGGCGTCACCAACAACTTATCGGAATCCTTCAACCGCGTCTGCAAGGAACTGATCAACTGGAAACAGGTGCCTTTAGATTCGATAGTCCTTTCACTCAAATACCTGCAAGAGTTTTACGTTCTGGAAATGAAAAGAGGCTTCTGTGATGTCGGCGACTTTCAACTAAGAACAGAGTTTCGTCACCATCTCCGAGATCCTGAGACCGTCGTACTCCCGAAAGATGTCGTAAAACCTAGAGACCCAAGGGGATATCTCCATATTCCAAGCAGATATCTCCTTGAAAATATTCCAAGCAGATATCTGCTTGGATTATGGAGATATCTCCTTGGAAAACCGCGGCCAAGAAATATTAATGATTTAGTATACATATACGTTTTTTCAATTTTTTTTCGAAATACATCCAAGCAGATATCTGCTCGGAATATGGAGATATCTCCTTGAAATATTTTTCAAGCAGATATCTCCATAATCCGAGCAGATATCTGCTAGGATCCAAGGAGATATCTCCTTGAACATATTTCAAGGAGATATCTCCATAATGCGAGCAGATATCTGCTTGGATCCAAGGAGATATCTCCTTGGATCCAAGGAGATATCTGCTCGCATTATGGAGATATCTCATCGGTTTCAAGGAGATATCTCCTTGAAAATATTTCCGAGGAGATATCTCCATATTCCAAGCAGATATCTCCTTGAAACCGATGAGATATCTCCATAATGCGAGCAGATATCTGCCTGGATCCAAGGAGATATCTCCGAAAACGAATATTTGCAGGGATGGCGCCCCATATATTTGCACTTAATCTCTATTATTTTCGCTTAAGCACAATAATTGTTTTGCGCTTAAGAAAAATTCATTATTAAATGTTAATTTGGCCTCCCATAAGTATCCACTGCAAATTATCTAACACTAACAGCGTCCAAAGTTATCGTTCCCGCATGAAGTCATGATAATATAATATGATATGAGTATTTAGTCCAGGAACCCGATGTAAGGGATATTCGAGGCCCAATATGATATGACAGGCCAATATACCAGTGCAACTAGTTCCCACGCACCCGATGTAAAGGGTATCCTGGACTATTATACAATATAAAGGATATCCAAGACTGTTTATTTATATACAATGTAATGTAGGCCGATGCGACTGGTTCCCATGCACTCGATGTAAAGGATATCCAAGACTGTTTCAATACAATGTAATTTAGGCCGATATACCAGTGGGACTAGTTCCCTGGCACTCGAGGTAAGAATATCCAACACCGTATCTATATAATGTAATGACAGGCCGATATACCACTGCGACTAGTTCCCACGCACCCGATGTAAAGGATATCTTGAACTGTATATATACAATGTAATGAGTCTAATGACATGCCGATATACCGGTGCGACTAGTGCCCAGGCACTTTTTTTATAACAAATGTTGACATCGGCCATTTACATTTTATGGGTGTTAAATGATAAGCATGCTCGGTTGCTGGACTTTACCAACCGTCTTAATTCCAATATGGCATCAAGTGAGACCTTGAAACATTTGTAACTCTAATTTTTGCTCTTGAGATTTGCATGGGAAATCCCAATTAATTGTTTTATTCTGGTGAAAACAATTTCGTATTAAATCAGATTTGTGCCAAAACTGTTTTGGTGAAATTTGAAATCCAGTCACATATAAACACAGGAGCTTAGAACTTAAACCTTTCTTTACTGAACACTCCCTTATAAAATTGTCATATAATAGTTTCGTCAAATGACAATACGTCGTTTTTTGAACTTATTAGCTGAACATTTCCCACCAATGAATATGAATCCCTTTTTGCGTTTTCAGTACGCGCTGTGCTGGCTGTCGTGCTTACCTATCCTGAACACCATCCACATTAACCCTTTACCCAACAGAATGGCCCTGTGCCAATGCATTCTCTTATATATGCGAGTCGACCATAGGTCGCCTCGCATATATAAGAGAATGCAGTAGAAAAATATTATAAAAAATGTAAGAAAAAATTATAAAATTGTTAAAGAATGTAAAATGGTAAAAAGTTTGTTTTTTTTAGGCCAATGCATTCTCTTATATATGCGAGGCGACCTATGGTCGACTCGCATATATAAGAGAATGCATTGGCACAGGGCATAACTGTAAGCATCACAATGTGGTCAATGAACCGGTTCCAATGATATCCATATTTGTATGGTGTTATTGAGACAGACCGAAGATATTTTAGCTGTTGAAGTTCTATTTGGGCGTTTTTGGCCGTTGTGTTGGGTAAAGGGTTAAATAACAAATTGAAATAGTTGCGTGTGTATAAAATAATAAATATGAACTGAAGACCCCTGTCCGGGAAGGTTTCTAGCAATTAATATTGATTTTATTTCGAATATTTTTTGGGACACTTTATTTGTCTATTTTTAGAACAGACCATTCGGGTGATACCATATAGCGACATAGAGCATTATGCTGTTACTGTGGCTACCCACCGAACGTCAAATATCCCAGATTGATTGGTTGTATTGTTTTATTCCATAGTTATAAGCGATAATGAGTATAATTATCGTTTATTTGTGACAAAACTACACAATAACATTTCTGGTCTCTGTAAAAGTAAGCACTATTGTTCGTTAGCAAAACAACCACACCTTTTTAGAACAGAAAATATTCGAAATAAAATTAATATTAATCGATAGAAGCATTTTCGGACAGGAGTCTTCGGTTCATATCTAATATTTTATAACGCGGTAACTATATAATACATGTTTACAAAGAGATAATCCACCTTTAACAAGAGACCATTCCAATTTACACTGTTATAGTTAGATAGTTTAATGTTCAATCAAATACAATATACTACAGGTATGCCATACATAAAACAAGCACAAGAAGGGAAAAGCAACGTGTAGATATTAAGACAAAGAGTGTTGTAATGTGGCCGCAGTCCCGGTAACGTCCGTTGAGTATTACGCTCAGACATAACTCGTTTAATGAACCTGTCTCATCTTTGTTCGTCATTTAAATTAAATAAATGGCCCACTATTGTCCTATCATCGGCCTTTGGATGCCATACAATATTGTACTTAGTCGCGTTTGCGAGTGTCGGCGTTATTCCCCACTATGGCATTGCTTACATATGTGTTCATCGAATACAATTTTCGTAGGTTTGGTATGTCTACCTTTCTCAACCTCTTGATAGTGGCAACTCATTAGGATTATTGATTTCATTTTAAATCTTGATTTATAACTGGAAGGACAACCAATTTTGTGAAAAAAGAATTAATCTACTGCCCCTAAAAAATTATCAACTTCCCAAAGATAATGTTTGGCCAACATATTGCTGTTGATCATATTAGGCAGTTATTAATAAATATTGATAAAACAACGTGGGTTTATAGTATTTTATTATAATTTACATGTCTAGGTCAGATCTAAAAAATTCAAAAATGATTACACCATTATAAAATATTGCATTTAGGAGCCCAGCAATCAGATTATCTACCCGTTTTCCAGTCTCGAGTGATTGAGAAAGGGTTACGCCGCCAATCCTCTCCTACGACACAACCTTCAACCTTGGAGACTTTTTATCGGCGCTGACAATTAAACATCCGTTCTTCACAGGTAAAGTGTGTTTCCCTGCAGCCTTTCTGTTATATGACAGGAAAAATCAGAAGTGCCACGACACATTTTGGAGAGAGATAACAGTAGCCGTACCAAACATGTCCATAGGCAACCCGGTGATCATCACAGAAAGAGAATCTGCATTCTCAAACGCCATCAAATGATACGCTCCACTGCCGACTTGTGTTTTGCTGGAATCACATAAAATCAGACGTCAAACATTGGGTTAAATCACATGGAGGAAGATCCGACGACATAGCTGTATACTGCGAGGACGTAGAAAAAATGATGAGAGCCACCAACGAGGATGCTTTAGACCAGCTACACGACACTTTGTCAGTCAACTGGAGTTCTGCATTCGTCGAATACGTATAAGTACACATTTATTGCAGCCAATCAAGAACAACAGTGCCAGGTTCATTCTCGAAGAGATCGGCATATTCAATGAACATTCAGGCGTCACCAACAACTTATCGGAATCCTTCAACCGCGTCTGCAAGGAACTGATCAACTGGAAACAGGTGCCTTTAGATTCGATAGTCCTTTCACTCAAATACCTGCAAGAGTTTTACGTTCTGGAAATGAAAAGAGGCTTCTGTGATGTCGGCGACTTTCAACTAAGAACAGAGTTTCGTCACCATCTCCGAGATCCTGAGACCGTCGTACTCCCGAAAGATGTCGTAAAACCTAGAGACCCAAGGGGATATCTCCATATTCCAAGCAGATATCTCCTTGAAAATATTCCAAGCAGATATCTGCTTGGATTATGGAGATATCTCCTTGGAAAACCGCGGCCAAGAAATATTAATGATTTAGTATACATATACGTTTTTTCAATTTTTTTTCGAAATACATCCAAGCAGATATCTGCTCGGAATATGGAGATATCTCCTTGAAATATTTTTCAAGCAGATATCTCCATAATCCGAGCAGATATCTGCTTGGATCCAAGGAGATATCTCCTTGAACATATTTCAAGGAGATATCTCCATAATGCGAGCAGATATCTGCTTGGATCCAAGGAGATATCTCCTTGGATCCAAGGAGATATCTGCTCGCATTATGGAGATATCTCATCGGTTTCAAGGAGATATCTCCTTGAAAATATTTCCGAGGAGATATCTCCATATTCCAAGCAGATATCTCCTTGAAACCGATGAGATATCTCCATAATGCGAGCAGATATCTGCCTGGATCCAAGGAGATATCTCCGAAAACGAATATTTGCAGGGATGGCGCCCCATATATTTGCACTTAATCTCTATTATTTTCGCTTAAGCACAATAATTGTTTTGCGCTTAAGAAAAATTCATTATTAAATGTTAATTTGGCCTCCCATAAGTATCCACTGCAAATTATCTAACACTAACAGCGTCCAAAGTTATCGTTCCCGCATGAAGTCATGATAATATAATATGATATGAGTATTTAGTCCAGGAACCCGATGTAAGGGATATTCGAGGCCCAATATGATATGACAGGCCAATATACCAGTGCAACTAGTTCCCACGCACCCGATGTAAAGGGTATCCTGGACTATTATACAATATAAAGGATATCCAAGACTGTTTATTTATATACAATGTAATGTAGGCCGATGCGACTGGTTCCCATGCACTCGATGTAAAGGATATCCAAGACTGTTTCAATACAATGTAATTTAGGCCGATATACCAGTGGGACTAGTTCCCTGGCACTCGAGGTAAGAATATCCAACACCGTATCTATATAATGTAATGACAGGCCGATATACCACTGCGACTAGTTCCCACGCACCCGATGTAAAGGATATCTTGAACTGTATATATACAATGTAATGAGTCTAATGACATGCCGATATACCGGTGCGACTAGTGCCCAGGCACTTTTTTTATAACAAATGTTGACATCGGCCATTTACATTTTATGGGTGTTAAATGATAAGCATGCTCGGTTGCTGGACTTTACCAACCGTCTTAATTCCAATATGGCATCAAGTGAGACCTTGAAACATTTGTAACTCTAATTTTTGCTCTTGAGATTTGCATGGGAAATCCCAATTAATTGTTTTATTCTGGTGAAAACAATTTCGTATTAAATCAGATTTGTGCCAAAACTGTTTTGGTGAAATTTGAAATCCAGTCACATATAAACACAGGAGCTTAGAACTTAAACCTTTCTTTACTGAACACTCCCTTATAAAATTGTCATATAATAGTTTCGTCAAATGACAATACGTCGTTTTTTGAACTTATTAGCTGAACATTTCCCACCAATGAATATGAATCCCTTTTTGCGTTTTCAGTACGCGCTGTGCTGGCTGTCGTGCTTACCTATCCTGAACACCATCCACATTAACCCTTTACCCAACAGAATGGCCCTGTGCCAATGCATTCTCTTATATATGCGAGTCGACCATAGGTCGCCTCGCATATATAAGAGAATGCAGTAGAAAAATATTATAAAAAATGTAAGAAAAAATTATAAAATTGTTAAAGAATGTAAAATGGTAAAAAGTTTTTTTTTTTTAGGCCAATGCATTCTCTTATATATGCGAGGCGACCTATGGTCGACTCGCATATATAAGAGAATGCATTGGCACAGGGCATAACTGTAAGCATCACAATGTGGTCAATGAACCGGTTCCAATGATATCCATATTTGTATGGTGTTATTGAGACAGACCGAAGATATTTTAGCTGTTGAAGTTCTATTTGGGCGTTTTTGGCCGTTGTGTTGGGTAAAGGGTTAAATAACAAATTGAAATAGTTGCGTGTGTATAAAATAATAAATATGAACTGAAGACCCCTGTCCGGGAAGGTTTCTAGCAATTAATATTGATTTTATTTCGAATATTTTTTGGGACACTTTATTTGTCTATTTTTAGAACAGACCATTCGGGTGATACCATATAGCGACATAGAGCATTATGCTGTTACTGTGGCTACCTACCGAACGTCAAATATCCCAGATTGATTGGTTGTATTGTTTTATTCCATAGTTATAAGCGATAATGAGTATAATTATCGTTTATTTGTGACAAAACTACACAATAACATTTCTGGTCTCTGTAAAAGTAAGCACTATTGTTCGTTAGCTAAACAACCACACCTTTTTAGACCAGAACATATTCGAAATAAAATTAATATTAATCGATAGAAGCATTTCCGGACAGGAGTCTTCGGTTCATATCTAATATTTTATAACGCGGTAACTATATAATACATGTTTACAAAGAGATAATCCACCTTTAACAAGAGACCATTCCAATTTACACTGTTATAGTTAGATAGTTTAATGTTCAATCAAATACAATATACTACAGGTATGCCATACATAAAACAAGCACAAGAAGGGAAAAGCAAAGTGTAGATATTAAGACAAAGAGTGTTGTAATGTGGCCGCAGTCCCGGTAACGTACGTCCGTTGAGTATTACGCTCAGATATAACTCGTTTAATGAACCTGTCTCATCTTTGTTCGTAATTTAAATTAAATAAATGGCCCACTATGGTCCTATCATCGGCCTTTGGATGCCATACAATATTGTACTTTGTCGCGTTTGCGAGTGTCGGCGTTATTCCACACTATGGCATTGCTTACATATGTGTTCATCGAATACAATTTTCGTAGGTTTGGTATGTCTACCTTTCTCAACCTCTTGATAGTGGCAACTCATTAGGATTATTGATTTCATTTGAAATCTTGATTTATAACTGGAAGGACAACCAATTTTGTGAAAAAAGAATTAATCTACTGCCCCTAAAAAATTATCAACTTCCCAAAGATAATGTTTGGCCAACATATTGCTGTTTATCATATTAGGCAGTTATTAATAAATATTGATAAAACAACGTGGGTTTATAGTATTTTATTATAATTTACATGTCTAGGTCAGATCTAACAAATTCAAAAATGATTACACCATTATAAAATATTGCATTTAGGAGCCCAGCAATCAGATTATCTACCTGTTTTCCAGTCTCGAGTGATTGAGAAAGGGTTATCTATCGGTTTTCTATCACCGGGCCATATTTGCCATAGACTGTTGTATTAGGATTTTAGAATTTCTTCATTCATTGCTTATTTTTTTTCAAATCTGCATCACGTTTCGTATCAAACAACAAAATCAGGAAAAAATTAACACTGAATAAAGAAAAACTCTAAAATCCT
Source organism: Siphonodentalium dalli (assembly GCA_032622095.1). NCBI lineage: Eukaryota > Metazoa > Mollusca > Scaphopoda > Gadilida > Siphonodentaliidae > Siphonodentalium > Siphonodentalium dalli. Next base: position 63,625,429 of record CP136063.1, on the reverse strand, counting down.
TATACAACAGTATATGAAAATTATGGCATGGTAATCAAGAGTAGATATCGATCATTCACTGAAAGGATTTAGATATCTCTTAATTTATTCGATAAAACAATAGTCCCGATAATGACATATTGTTCTGAGGTTTTGGGGGGATTTCGGAAAACACTCCAGACCGACTGAATCATAACCACCATGATAAAGAATCTTTTGAAAGCCTTGCATTGAGCTTTGATAAAAGCATATTACGTGTTAATTCCAAGGCCACACACTTTGCAGTAAGGGGCGATCTTGGACGCTTCCCTATTTCGATCAACATTTTGAAACAAGTCCTAAGAAATTTATCGTATATCAACACAAAATGACGACTCTCCACGCAAGGATTCGTACGGTATATATGCAATGTTCAAGGGACAAAAATAGTTTGGATAATATTAAAACACTATTACTTCGTTATGGATGTGAAGAAACCTGGAATAGTAAACACACAAAATATTGCAATAAAATTAAGAAACACATTATTAGTTGATTCATTAAACAATAGCATCTGCAATGCCAACATTCAGAGATATCAAAGATGAATTATCTCTTTAAATAACAAATTTGAAATAGTTGCGTGGGTATAAAATAATTAATATGAACTGAAGACCCCTGTCCGGAAAGGCTTCTATCAATTAATATTGATTTTATTTCGAATATTTTATTGGGACCGTTTATTTGTTTATTTTTAGAACTGACCATTCGGTGATACCATATAGCGATATAGAGCATTAGGCTATTCCTATGGCTACGTACCGAACGTCAAATGTCCCAGATTGGTTGGTTGTATTGGTTTATGCCATAGTTATAAGCGACATGTTAACAGTAACCACTATTGTTCGTTAGCTAAACAACCACACCTTTTTAGACCAGAAAATATTCGAAATAAAATTAATATTAATCAATAGAAGCAATTCCGGACAGGAGTCTTCAATTCAGATCTAATATGTTATACCCCGGTAACTATATAATACATGTTTACAAAGAGATAATCCACCTTTAAGAATGTCCATTAACAAGGTGTGGTATCACGTGGTTTCGAGTTGATGCATATCACGTATTCAAAAGGGCCAAGTCGATCGCAACCGGTAATAAACTAGGATAATGATATTTTACATAGTATTTTGGCAGTTACGAGCATATGCTGTACCATTGTTCAAACAAGCTCACGCCTCATTTGTGTCCAAACTCACAGTTGTTTGCTCTAACACTCTGACCAAGTTGTCAGTGGAAGGATTCTTCTAGATGTATGGACTTGCGTATTTCACGAACCTCTGACTGGAAACTTTGGTGAGAATATTATAGAATGTTAGGTACATACACAGAACGACACGATGTGTAAATGGGTTTCTTACACGCTTCGCGTCCTAGAATCCGTGCATTAAAAATACAGGATTAGAAGGTTTATTTAGGCACATACAGGGCGTGTTTGTCATGTTTGATGATTATTTTATTTAAATAGTTCCCGTTTCATGGTTGAGGCGAACGTCATGTACGTCATTTTACGTCAACAAGATGCGTATGGAACGTACGTTCCATACGGATTTGTAAATATGGAACGGCAATAACACTGTACTTCTAGGAACAAGCGTGTAATAAAACTTGTTATAAAAATAAACTAGTATATGCTCGTAACAGTCAATGTTTTGTGTTAGTTTCTCATATATTATGTTTTGTCACTTTTGTGCGTTTGCACATTTTGAATGCGTGGTACTCACCAACCTCGAAACCACGCGATTCCTCACCGTGATTAAAATTCAGAAAGATTTCAACTTCGATTACTATCTAGTTCTCTCAAAATCATACTTACATCGGAGATCATTAACTCGAATTAGAGTCGGTGTGACTCTCTATAATTTGCATACTGAAACTGGCAGAAACAGGCGACAAAAGAAACCCTATTTCAATTATCGCAATTATGTATTTGCGAAACATGTGTAAAGCAGTTACATGATTTATTGATATAATTGTACAAGCTATAGCCAATATTCAAATGCTAATAATAATTTTATTATTTATAATTGAATAGTTGTGATATAAAGGCTCTGAGATGCAAAACATTCATTTAAATTCTTCATGCATTTATTATACTCAACATGCAACAAACACATCCAACATCACTGAAACATAGACGACATCACAAACACCACTGGCTGACACCAAACATCACATCACAGCAACGATCGAATCGACTCACATCACACGATCACAATGACGATCCTAGCAAACAAATACAGAGGTTATTTTTATTGTCTAAACTTTAATATCCAGAAGCGATAGACATAAATATAAAACAAAGTGATGTGTCATTGACCAACTTCCATATTGTCTAACACACGTCATAACTATGACGACATAGTAAGAAACAAAAAACATATTGACTAATATAAAACTGATTCATTAAAGGGATACTGTACCCAAATATTGTTGGTTTCTTTAGTCTCTGAGTTGTAGAATAAGATGACCAGATTTCCATTATTTGAAAGTCTGTTGAGTACAAAGTAATGTTACGGGTGGCAGATTAGCCGGAATGTGAAAATACCAATTGTCGTTGTCCAGTAATTTTTGGACAGTTTCCAAGCAAATGTATCAAATGAATGTTATATTATATGCACACTAGTCCCATATATCCATTAAGTCATTGTATAGTCACTAGTAACTGAGTAGCTTGAGTTTGCGCCCAGTAACAACATAATTTTTTACACGATCATGTGTGCCACGTTTTGCCCAGTCCACTATCCGTGAATCATTATGATCACGTCTTGTATACGGAAATTCGCAATTTAATTTATGACTCCAGCCATAAATTGAATCTATATCAAATTATTAACTTTGATTTTAAAGGTACTCAATCCGATAAAACTCCTCTCAATTACTATTTCAATGGCTTCGGGGGTCAAAAATATTTGATTCGAGTCGAGAAAGTCACCCATCAAAGCTCAGATTTGTTAGATATCGATTTTAGAAATCTATTATTTTTCATTATCGGGAATACTTTCTGGCCCAGATCTCAGTCAAAATTGCGTTATTATTACCACTTGATTTTAGAGTTATCCATCCTTGACTGTTTGAATAGAGTTTTGGTGTACAAATCTCGAGGAGGAAACGAAATTGACGGCAATTATTAGTACTCATCTCGAGAACATAAGAATTTAAAAAAATCCATATCTAATAACTCTGAGCTTTGTTTGATGGGTTCCTCGACTCGAATCAAATTTTTTTACCACCAAAGCCAAAGAAATAGTAATATAGGACCCTCTGATCGGATTGTTGTTGTTGGAATCTGTTGAGATGGGGACCCTCTGGTCGGATTGAGTACCTTTAAGATAACATATTAACCTGAACGTTTGCAGAATACATCTTCGACTCAAATTACTTAGTTTTCTATATATTATCGATATTAGATCGTTGTTATCATTGGGAATTTATTGAAAATGGCGTACAGTACTCCTGAACGCAGCGCGCGACGTCTCCATTCCTCTACACTATGGACCGAATATACTTAACGCAATGTGTCCAACCTTACAAAGTTACAACGACGACTAATAATACATTATTAAAACATAAATATATAACGGGTAAAAACATATAACAGATACACATAACATTCCGACACGACATAACCAGGTATATACATGTAGGTCCGATGTCATTTCAGTTTCAATACTTTGACTTGATTTAATACATTTTCATTGAACCACTGAATAAATAAATGACGACAGGTTAGCAATATGTAAATGACCATATGTTAAAACATATTTTATTTTTAATATATACAATGGATTTGGGCACTTTGAAACTTAATGAGCCCCTCTCCGGTATACATTAGTATAAACAAACAATAAATTTAACAAAGTGTCACAATAAGTATATCTTATTTACAGCTACATGCGGTGAATGTAGGAGAAAGTCTCAGCAAGATGAATGGTGTAAGATTGTAACAGACAATTGAGGAATGATGATGATATGAGAATGATGGTGCGGGTGCCAACGTCGATTGTACATGCTTGCTGAGGCGGAAAACATATGTTTTAATTAATTTATGATCGTGAAAAACTAAGTAAAAAGGTTTAGTCTCAGCTATAAAATGTTGAACTATTTTCAATAGTTTCACATTTTGTTTGCTAAGAGTGTTCGGGATGCCAAAAAAGTAAATTTGAATCATTATGAAAACATCGCGCCATGTTTACATCCCTACACTATGGGCCGATATATTTAAACATTATAAACAATGTCTCCAACCTTAATAGTTACAACGACAACTAATAAGATACTATTAAAAACATAGATATATAACGGGTAAAACATATAACAGATACCCATACCATTCCGATACAACATTACCGTGCATATTTCCGATGTCATCTCAGTGTCAATGCGTATACTTTGATATGACTTAATACAATCTTCAAAGGAATGCGATGACAACGACATTTAAAGGGGTACTGTACGCCATTTTCATTAAATTTCCGGTGACAACAACGATCTAATATCGATAATATATAGAAACATAAGTAATTTGAGTCGAAGATGTATTCTGTAAACGCTCAGGTTAATAGGCTATCTTAAAATTTAATAATTTGATATAAATTGAATTTATGACTGGAGCTATAAAATGGCGTCAATTAAATTACGAATTTCCGTAATCAAAAATAGTAATTGAGGGATACTGGATTTTTAAACCGATCGCACACACGATTGCTTAAAATATTATGATGATACGGGGAGAACACTCAAGCCACTTACTGACTAGCGACGATACAATAACTTAAATGATTATATGGGACTAGTATGCATATAATATAACTTTTATTTGATTCATTTGGTTGAAAACTTTACAAAAATTACTCGACAACGACAATTTGTATTTTTGCATTCCGGTAAATTTGTCATCCGTAACATGACTTCGTACTCAACAGACTTTCAAATAATGGAAAAATTGTTATCTTATTCTCCGATTCGGAGACTATAGAAACCAACAACAACATGTGGCGTACAGTACCCCTTTAAGCAATGTGTAAATAATGCGGTTTAAATATGTAGTTTATGTTTAATAAGTGAGTTAGTAAACATATTTAGTAGGTATGATACAACAACGGGATATACTGTTTCATATTAAAAATAGCACTTTCACAATAACGTGCATTTTTAACCCTTTACCCAACAAAACGGCCAAAAAAGCTTCCACAGCCTAAAATATCTTCGGTCTGTCTCAATAATACCATACAAATATGGATATCATCGGAACCGGTTCATTGACCACATTGTGATGGTTACAGTTATGCCCTGACCCCTGTGCCAATGCATTCTCTTATATATGCGAGTCGACCATATTTCGCCTCGCATATATAAAAGAATGCATGGGCATAAAATTTTTTTTTTTTTAACACTTTTTACCATTTTTTATTACTTTCTTTAACAATTTTATAATTTGTTCTTACATTTGTTAACAATTTTTATAATATTTTTATACATTCTTTGACAATTTTATCATTTTTAATATGTGTTAAGCCAATGCATTCTCTGATATATAAGAGAATGCATTGGCACAGGGCCGTTCTGTTGGGTATTAAAAGGGTTAATAGATAATTAGATTGCTATTTTTCTCACAAAGACGCGTATTTTTATAGGTGCGTGCTGCTGTACTATTACAATCACAGCAATACCATTCATCAGATCATCAACGAAAACATCACACTTACATATTCATTAATGACATACTGAGTACATTTCCCCCTTTCCTCAATGAAAAGAAAGATACACCACGTCAGTTGTTAATATTATACATGTACTCTCAATTTAACTTTAATATAATATTAATCGCAGTCTCAAATCTTCCGAATAAAACTTATGTTGGTATTACTTGAGTCAGCAAAATAATTAATTACAGTACTGTAAACACAAAATATTAATATTATATGATCCAAACCTGCACACTAATGACCTACAATACAACTGATATTGGTTTCATTTGAGACCAAAAACAATTACTGTTTAGTTAACAATGACCTATTTGTAAGGCAGAACAATATCAATCATATATATACCACTGTATCCTAAGTATGACCACTACCGGTATAACTACATGTAAGCTATGACTAAGCTGAAACTAAATTTTCATTAAGCTCATACTGAACTTATCACGCACTTACAACCTTCTCTGTTGATTCAACTTGAGCTGTTGGTTGTGTCTGTTTCTCATTTCCATCCTGTTGAGGTGGGCGATCTGCTTTGTGTATTTTCTCATGTCTCGCCAGAGTTCCCGGCCGTGAGAATGATTTATTGCATATATAGCATTGATACGGGCGCCCTCCACTGTGACATATCTGGTGTGTTAACAGGCTAGCCTTAACGTTGAATGATTTTTCACATATATCGCATTGATACGGACGTTCTCCGGTGTGAATTCTCTTATGTTCTGTCAAGCGACTCGAACTGATAAATGACTTCGTGCATAGGCCTATATCACAGTGATATGGGCGCTCTTTAGTATGGATTCTCTTATGGGCGACCAAGTTACCCTTGCGAGAGAATGATTTATCACACACATCGCACTGATACGGACAATCTCCTGTGTGGATTCTCTTATGTCTCCCCAGATCTCCCGACTGAGCGAATGCTTTGTCGCATTCATCACATTGATGCGGACGATCGCCAGTGTGTTTTCTCTTATGTGCAGCCAGGTTACTCCTGTCGCTGAATGTTTTCTCACACATATCACATTGATACGGGCGATCTCCGGTATGTGTCCTCTTATGTTTGGTCAGGTTACACCCGACGGTGAATGTTTTCTCACAAAAATCACATTTATATGGCCTATCTCCTGTATGGATTCTATTATGTGTCTGCAATTCAAATGATCTCTTGAATGATTTTCCGCACAGATTGCAATTATATGGATGATCTCCAGCATGGATTCTCTTATGTTCAGCCAACTGATACGAACTGATAAATGATTCTGGGCAGATATCACAGGGATATGGGTGCTCGACTGTGTGGGTTCTCTTGTGTACACTCACATCATTGTTCTGGGTGAACGGGCGATCGGCTAACTGTGGTTGGATGTTCTTGAATATCGCAAGATCTCCCAACTGAGAGAATGTTTTATCACTTACATTATATTGATGCGGGCGATCACCAGTGTGTTTTTTCTTATGTGCGGCTAGGTTACTCCTATCGCTGAATGATTTATCACACAAATCACATTTATACGGCCGATCACCGGTGTGGATTCTCTTATGTTTGGTCAGGTTACAATTGACGGTGAATGATTTGTCACACTGATCACATTTATACGGTCTATCCCCTGTATGGATTCTACTATGTATCAGCAAGTCATTTTGTCTCGTGAATGACTTTCCGCACTGATCACATTTATATGGATGATCTCTTGTGTGCCGGATTCTCTTATGTACAATCAGAGTACTGTTCTGGGTGAACGATTTCAAGCACACATCGCATTGGTACGGGCGATCCCCTGTGTGGATTCTCGTATGTCTCGCCAGTTTGCTGGGGTTAGAAAACGATTTCATGCACACATCACACTGATGTCGTCTATCCTTGGTGTGGACGGTCTCAAAAAAATGCAGGTTACCATCCGCCATTGTGTGGAATTAGGCCAATCTCATAAAAACGACAGTCTATAGAAATCTAATCTCATTCGAATTGAATTCCAAAATAACACACTGTAAATGTAAATTGTATATTTTCGTGATATCACTCACGTACATATCATTTGATCGAGTTCTACCCCGAACAAAGGACAATGGAAATATTCTGTGCCTGAATTAAGAGGCGTTTTAATATTTGGTTTCATTCAGCAGAACCATCCACGGAACGATATAGAATAAAGGCCATTAACAGTAAGTGCTGGTTGAATGTATTTATAATAGTATTTATCTGGTTTGGGTCCTCTGTGCCCTTAGCACTAGTGACATCTGGGGCAAATTTTATCACCTTTTCTCCCACAACCCTCTCAAATTGTCTTTTTTCAGTTTCATTCCATTTTAAGTTTTAACTTGGGGTTTCAGTGTATATATATACTCAGGTTTATTTGAGACAGCGTCTTTTATTCTCATTTTTGCTGTTATCATACAGTGATCTGAAAGTTGTTGGTTGTAGGAGCCAACCTTAAAACAAACTATTTCCTTTAAAATATTAGGGCTACATTATATGCAGTAGTCGTCAATTGCTGATCCGTTGAAGCCATGATACGTAATTTTCCCCATAGAATCCCCCAACGTTCTCCCATTTAGAATCCTCATTTGTCCTCCTATACACATGTCTAAAATGTTCTGTCCATATAGGCCTACATCAGTTGTTTGGGGGATTTGTGTATTTCTCTTGAGACGTATTCTGTCTGGTATATAATTGTCGGGACAGAAGTCATTCAGAATGTTGTCATTTCTGATAAAGTCCTCGTCATTCCTGTTTATGTGAGCATTCTTGAAAGTCTCCAAAGATCATAACATCGCCCAATTGTTTGTAGGTCATAATACTTGTGGCTGGTTTGGTTAAAATAACCGAGTCCATGTCTGTTCTTTTTGTATATGATGAGTTGGTTTGAGGTATATAAACAGATGCAACAAAAATATCTTTTGTGGTTTTAAAGATTTTTTTTGTCTAATTTTATCCATAGAACATCTTTCAATGATTTATCAATAACTGTGACACCTTTAGTAATTGTATGTTTGATAAAAAGTGCTATCCCACCTTTAAGCCTACTTATGTTCTCACATCTGCATTGTATGATGCACTTATAGTCAGGGAGGGTGAGGATTTCATTATTACCAACATGGATTTCTTGTAGGAATATGATATCTGAATTTAGGCAATCAATTAATTCTTCATTATCTAGTTTGGATGTTCTTTCATTGTTCACCTTTCTGATAAGGACATTCACATTCCAAGAGCTAATTTCTAATAATTTTTTCCGATTCATATTCATATTTTACTCAATGAAAACAAATACAAATAATTCAAGTTCAAATAGCACAAATATCCTTTTTCAGGAACTCAGAAATTTACTAATAATTCTTGTTTTATAAGTTAATTAATTTATAACTTGATGAAAATCACAATGATAACTGAATAAAATTACAACAATTATATTTCTTCGCTCGAACATAATATTTCCCACAGTTTATCTTCTTATATTCTTCTCGTTATTATAGCTATAGTGCAAATTAATAATAGTAGTGTTCAGATAGACCGAAAAGCTACAAACTGCCGACTTGTGTTTTGCTGGAATCACATAAAATCAGACTTCAAACATTGGGTTAACCCTTTAAGTGCCAAGTCCGATTTTTGTATCAACCCATATTTCCTTGATCATTTTTCAAAAATTATTGATTATAATAATGTGATACATTGATGGAAAGAGCTCTAACGCGGAGGAAGATCCGACGACATATCGGTATACTCCGAGGGCATTGAGAAATTGATGAGAGCCACAAACGAGGATGCGTTAGACCAACTACACGAAACTTTGGCAGTCAACTGGAGTTCTGCATTCGTCGAATACGCAAGCACACATTTACTGCAGCCAACCAAGAACAACAGCGCCAGGTTGATACTCGAAGAGATCGGCATATTCAATGACCATTCAGGTGTCACCAACAACATATCGAAATCCTTCAATCGCGTCTGCAAGGAACTGATCGGCTGGAAACAGGTGCATTTAGATTCCATCGTCCTCTCGCTCAACTACCTTCAAGAGTTTTGCGTGCTGGAAATGAAAAGAGGCTTCTGTGATGTCGGCGACTTTCAACTAAGAACAGAGATTCGTCACCATCTCCGAGATACTGAGACCGTCGTACTTCCGAGAAATGTCGTCAAACCATTTTTAGGACATAAAATAAAAAACATCCAGTACCCTGCAGGGAGCCCCACACATATATAGAAGCACATAGAAGAGTGTCGTCTGCTCATGTTTGTCTGGGGCTCTGTATGGGTGAAATTATAAAATTGTTAAAGAATACAAGAAAAAATTATTAAAATTGTAAAAAATTGTTAGGCCAATGCATTCTCTTATATATGCGAGGCGACCTATGGTCGACTCGCATATATAAGAGAATGCATTGGCACAGGGTAAACAATCACGACTTACGACTGGATTTGATATAGTTGCATTCGCATTCGTCAAGGGCCAGCTAACAACCGAAGATCAGCCCCAGCCAACAGCCATTCAAATACCAACCGAGGAATCATCAGAGCCCGACTGTAATCAACAACCCGCAGGATAATCACAACGCGCCTTGGCAACCAGTGCTACCAGACTCAGCAACGTGTTCCAACAAGCACCTTCATTCATCATCGAAGGAAGTAGAGGAGATCGGTACCCTGTGACTTTGTTCCCAGAGAAGTGCGTGTGTCCAGCATTATCATCGTGCTGGCATATTCTGAGATGAGTGTTGGCATTGAGAACATCGAAGAGAAGAAGGTATTAAATTTGACACAGCTGACAATGAATTGCAGGAAAAGTCCAAACAAGAACGCCGGCAAAAAATGACCGATTAGATTATTTAGAACATAAATGCTTCTCCACATTTCTTTCAAGGAAGAAGCAATTGAAACTCAGTAAGAAGCATGTATTAACATATGAATTGGAATTGGATTGTGATATATGCCGTTTGCCAAATTTATTTGATGACATGGTAGAATGCTCTGTAGAAGAATGAGAGACATGGGTACATCATATGTGTACCAGTGAACCCCAAAGTTATATATGCAACTACAGTTGTTCAGTTTGATCAATATAAATTAGGGTATATAGAATGACATGATGAATCCTACTTATGCCCAACTAACCTTGGGATCAGTCACCGTTAGGGGCACACGCTGAACGTGGAGTTCCTTGGTATCGGAAATGAGGACATAAGTAGGATTCTGATCATGCCATTATTTAAATGTTGATATATATTACAATATATGTGACTAATCCTACTTATATTCAACTAACCTTAGGATCAGTCACCGTTAGTTCCTTGGTATCGGAAAACGAGGACATAAGTAGGATTCTGATCATAATTATTTAAATGTTGATATATATTATAATAGATACGACTAATTCTACTGATGCCCACTCACCTTGGGGCGAGTCTTTTATTACAGGTGTTTTTCAAGTTTATCATTTCAGATGCAGTTCATAGCGAAGAAGATGAAAGTCAAGATAAAAAGGCCCCTTTCAGGGCCACATACTTTCTCCTAAAGAGTAATCTTTAAAACTGCTAAACCTTCATATATTGTTTAATAAACAAAAGTCATTGTTTGTTTTTATTCCCACTACTCGCCCTTTGATCTTCATGTAACCCACCACTGACTTAATCCAATGACATATATGGCAAGAAACGTGAGCAGAAAGTTATGGGGGTATGTTTTTGTCCCATGTAGAAAGCCTTCGGACATAGCGGGACAAGCTGATATAAGACATATATACTTAGTTCTAATGGTTATCTGCATCTCAGTAGACACTTAGATAAGTGTTTTTATTTCTCATCGTTATTTATCCAGGATATATTGGTCGACCTCTGCACCCCCCAGGACTCAACTTCACCCCACTAATTTTCTTTCTTAATATCTCCTCTAAAAAGTGGCCGCAGAGACTGCAGACAAGATGGCGTCCATCATGGCGGCCATTGTTTTTATATGCACCAGGTCTTTTTTATCGCCGTTATAGTAAAGATGATATCACATGCGGTCTTATTTTCCGCTCGATTCGTTATGCTAATTTATCGTATAGAAGAGTCATTGGTGAACACATGGGGACCATAATATACATTCATTGTGGGATATTTTTGTCCGATATCACGTTTTCCCAAAATGCCGGTATAATAGGTCAAAGCCGAATCGACACTAATAACTCGATGTAATGTTTCGAATAAATGAATGTTATTGCTAGCATAACAACACCCATGCATATATATGTGCAGAACATACTCGAGCTAGGATTCTTCTTATACCTGAGTTGAGGAATATTCACCCAAATCCAAGATGGCGGCCAAAATGGCCACCAGAAATAAAAAATCGCTGATTTTAACATCAGTGAGCATTATTGTCATGACAACTCCACACCTGCTTACTATTGTGAGTTGGGAACACTTAGGCGAAGAACTTTCCTTGTACCATATCCAAATAAAAGTCCTCCAAATCCAAAATGGTGCCCACAATGGCGGACAGCTTTTGAAAAATCACCGAAATTTCCTCATATTCACACCATTGGGAATTATTGTCGAGACAACGTCACCCATGCTTACAGTTGAGTTGGAAATACTGAGGTGAAGTAATTACCTTACATCTCATGCAAGAAATGGTTTTCCAAATCGAAGATGGCGGCCAAAATGGCGACCGATATATGAAAACAAGCCTACATTCCTTTACTTTCTTACGATGGGCGTTATTGTTTCACGATTTTTACCCACCATTACATGTTGATATGGAATATTTATATGAAGTATTCATTAGGGATTGGCAATTGATACTCACAGTCAAGATCGCGGCTAAATTGGCGGCCACACATTGAAAAGAAATCGATATTTTCACATACTAATTTCAACTTTTTGTCATAATATCGGTATGTATGGACGAAACTGTACATAAACAATCTACTAGTTCAACTTAAACGTATCAAAACGCATAACATAGCTCGTATCCTTCTGGAAAGATGAAACCCACAATTAATATCGCAATGTGCCATTTCGAAATCCATTCTCCACTTAGCGCCGATAATGGCCGTAACCGTAGGTGCGCCGAATAGTCATATCAGAACAATTACCTGATAACATATTCTGATTTGCCACGTCACGTCCATAATTATCTGGACCAGCTTCCATTTATTTGTCTGATAAATCTAGGTCGCTCACACCGACAAAGTATTCACCACTTCCTGGGAGAAGGGTCCCTCTAATCATAACGTTTCAAACAATCCATTTTCCGGTGTCTAGATTACGATTTTATATATTTGCTAAATATGGAATTTGTGCGTCATCTTGAACTAGGAAGGCATATGGTCGATGAGTATACAAGCTTGCAGAATGTTATCTCTGTGTATGTGTCTCATACCCCATGGGGATAACGACATGAAAACCTGGCGAACCAGTTAGCTAGTCACTTCTCAATAGATGGTTCGTCAACTCACAAACTCAGCGAACGCATTGGCATACGTGGACAACTTCGACAGTGTTTCGACGGTTGCTAGCTGTCTCATTCGCTTGGACAGATGTCTATCTGCTAAGGAGAAGACAATAGTGTACCGACTACCCACACTTCTTGACCATGATCCGAAGCAAACTGTGTGACGTCCCGCATATGTCTCGTCGAATATCTCCCAGCAGAGAAGAACAAGACTCGCGGTGCTAGTTTGTGGACATGCGCCATGATAGTGGGAATGAAATGGGCCACGGTATACACAACCCCTACAACTGGTGCATGTTTAAGATATAGAATGTCATGCGTGTCGGGTTTTTTTTTTGGTGTGGTAAGATTGTATTTCCACATCCATTTCGAAGCTGTTCTGATTCAACTTGACCAGACGTACAATTTTGTCTTGATAATACTATGCTAGCATCCCTCAAAACAGTCGGATGGACTAAAGGATAATATCTTTATAGCATGAATGTATGCGTTTTTGTTATCCTCTCTCAGGGTTAGTGTCAGTATGTGGGCGGTATTATTCAAGAAAATGTCAGGAACTGTGGAGCATTTATTTTACTATGTATTTAAAGAACAATTTATAGTCTCGATGGCAATGTCTGTGGACGTTGGGGAACGCGACCTTTATGATCATATAGCTTTTTATATATAAAATTATAATATAGTAGTTAAAGATGGATTATCTCTTTAAATAACAAATTTTAAATAGTTGCGTGGGTATAAAATAATAGATATGAACTGAAGACCCCTGTCCGGAAAAGCTTCCATCAACTAATATTGATTTTATTACGAATATTAAATCGGGACCGTTTATGTGTCTATTTTTAGAACAGACCATTCGGATGATACCATATTGCGATATAGAGCACTGGGCTGTTCCTATGGCTACGCACCGAAAGTCAAATGTCCCAGATTGATTGATTGTATTGTTTTGAGATTATGTCTCACCTCCTGGTTTGTGATTTCCAGGGGATCTTTGTCTCCTTTCTCCTCAAACTCTTCCAGCAATGGTGAGAAGAATTCGACGTTATCATCGATAAATTAATTGACTTTGTGTTTGAAACCCCTATTGAATATGTCCCTTTCGTGTGTTTTGTGGATGTCCCGGAGGCTCTCGGCGAATATTTGGGCTTTCTCTGCATTTGTTTCAACCTATTTTTTCGGACTTTTTCCCATTTTTGTCATGAATCTGTTTTGAATTTTCATTTGCTGTTTTGCCTTGACCAGTTAGGGTTTTGAAAGTTTGCCAATTTGTTTTATCCATTTCTCTTTCATTAAGGCTTGATGTAATTTTTTCCCCATGATTTAGATTTTGCTTCTTTGAATTTTTGTTTTATATTCCGCATTGTGTTTTTAGCCGATAGCCTCCTGGTTTTCCGTTTTAGCCTAATAAGTTCTAGCGTTTCCTTAGAGATCCTCAAGTATGGAGTTTGACTTCTGTTTTGGGGCAAGCTTTGTCAAGTGCGATTGTTAGGCATTGACATATATTTAGGGTCTATTCTCATTGCACACGCGCGTGCGATTAATCGCAGCGTTTTTTAAGGTCGAGCGGCTCTATATGTGTGTTCGATGGCATTCCTTCCTCCCACTGTTAAGAGTTCCCCCAATAGGGGTGGGGTCTGACGAACACATTCATACACAGGTCTAGGGTAGGTTGGAGGATGATAAAGTACTTTCGGTTGTGGGTGACCACATACAGGCCTATATATGCTGACACATTAACTTTAATTTCCCTCAGTTAGATTTACTCAGGTATAAGTTGAGTATAACGAGCCATGCCATCAAAATGACATAAGTTTTGAGGACACAATTATATCTAGCTAATTATAATTAGAAATAGAGGGTTCAATTCCATGTAGTTGGGCATAAATATGCATATTTTATTCCAGCTTGAAACGTATATAACACTATATATAGTACGATCACAACCCAGATTACAGGAGTTTTATGTATATAATTTTTATTATCACTCAAGATTATCAAAAGTGTACGATTCAAGTGGTTGAATTAGATCTTTCAACATTTTACCTTATAGTTAGCTAGGTCTGACAAAAATCGTCTTTCTGAATAAAGCTCATTTAAAACATTTGTACTCAAACATATGATATCCAGTAAAAATTATGGGGAAAGAGGGGATGAGACCCCAATTTGTTGGGAGAAAAACAAATAGATTTGCATGTAGGGAGGATGGTAGACCCATGGTTGGGAGGGATTTTTATGTTCAACCCTGTGTATGAACGTTTTTTTCTTCAGATCCCCCTCCCCATCATCGAGTGCTCATTTGTATAGCCGCTGGCAACAGTGACAACGCGGTACTATAATTGACGAACCACCATTCAAATAGAATAAGTGATGGGACTCAGAATTCGACCTTAAGAGTCACACACGCATCGTTTCAGGTCGAATTCTGTCGCCAGGACGCTGTTCGCATGCATGAGCGATTGATTTCAATTTGATCGCCATTGGCGGCTTATCATCAGTGATCGCACATGCTAAACGGCACATTACTATCAATCTATATATTCACAATCTTGGGTACAGTGTTGCGCGAGACTGACAGGTAATATAATTCGACTGAATTCTACAAAAATCACCACTGATGCTAGCTATACGTTGGAAACTTCTTTCCAAGCCATTTCCTTTCCGTACTTCATTTATTATTTTATCGTCCATCAGTTATGAGAATGACTGTACCCGGATAGTATATGTGACCGAGTGAACCATGCCATTCTCTGTAACGGCTATCTCGATGACGAGGTTGATTGCATAAGATGATTGGTCACGAATAGGACGTGGTTGTTTCATGAAGGTAATTGATCACGAATCGCTCTGTGTTATGTTAACACGCACCTTAAAAAACGCTGCGATTAATCGCACGCGCGTGTGCAATGAGAATAGACCCTTAGCGCGGCTGATTCTAGTTCTTTTCCCACCCAATCCCAAAAAAATTTGCACTGTTAGTAGGGGCTCTAATGTCCCAAAAATGGACAAAGTGTGCAAAATTGGATAAAAGCATGAAACTTGGTATACATATAGTTCATGATATGGGGGGTCAATAAAAGAGCGAGACCCAAGCGTGAAAGTGACCTTGATTACCTTGAGGTCAAGGTCAAAGGTCAAACGTTCAATTTTTCACAAGTGGTATGAGTTATAATATTTAAAGACAACACATTACTTATACATATCAAAATTACATAAATATGACTCAAATAGGCCATATTAATCACTTTTATAACAAAATCTACTATCATCTTGAGAACTTATCATATTGAAGCTCAAAATGTCAGTTGGTCATCCGAATAGCTGCAAAATTTCCATGAAAAAATGAATATAAAGTCCCACCTATTTAAAATTATCACTAAATGCAACCACAGTCCACGTCATTTTATTGCATATATATCAGCGTACAATACAAGAGTGAGACCCAAGCATTAAAATCACCCAGATGACCTTGAGGTCAAGGTCAAAGGTAAATACAAATTGTTATAAAATTGCTAATGAATTATTCCTCGATATTTGTCCGAAATTACATAAATATATCTCCAGATATATTATAATACTGAACTCTCAGGAATTCTATCAATTTATGAACATATATTTCAGTAAATGTTGATTAGAAGATCAAAAATTCAATATGCATGTAAAGTCACAAAAATAAAATTCCAACGTGATGCCACCAAGTTTATATACATTTTAGGCACATTTGTTCAATATATGGATAACAAGGGTTTTGCAAAAAGTATGTTACATTTATTAAATAATATTTTGCTCATTTTGGTAACCCAAAGCATTGCAGAATACATGTATTACCCAAATGTTGACACATAAGCACTACATGCGGTGGTCAGTATTCAAGAAAAGGAAAATCACATGTCGGCAATGTATAGAAAGATTATATGTTGAATATGTCGAACCTACATGCATTCAATTTGGTTACAATTATGAGAATATAATAACTACTATTACATGAACACCCAATAAATGAAATCTGTTGTCCAGAATATAATATCACCATCATGTTATTGGCATCAAAATGGTGGAACATAATTTAGCTGTTGGATAAATTGATATGAAAGATTAAGTCATGCTAAAGATATAACTAAAGTGTGGATACAAGAGAGTTGAACATAGACATATTCCTTACTAAAACATGAGACCGTAATATATATATATATATAATATATCATATCATATCATACCTACACGTGTTGTGCTAATTCTGATTACTCGTCCATCAATTGAGAATGGGCTCACTAATACAAAAGAAGTTCGCTCCCATTGAATGCTGATATCTCACCACACAAAAGAAAGTGATCCCTTGCAAGATAATCACAGTTATTGTGCTAAAATCATCCCACGTTGGACACAAGCAGACATATCTGTGTCATATAAATTCTAATAGTGGGGTTATAGACTTGTGGTTGTTGTGGTATATCATCTACTGGCCATCACTCTGGTCGCCAAACTAGCGACGTGATATAGCATAGCCTTTGAATGCTTTGATTCATTGACTCCCAAGATATACCCTGTTGGTAAATTTAATTGGTTATCTCTTGAAAAAAGGAATTTAGTTTGAAAGAAATGTGCAAACAATGCTATAATAATATCTTTTCGCAGACAATAAGTTATTGCTTGTGTGTGGTGTCAAATTGCTATGACACTGAATCCTAAAGTAAGTCATTATTGTGGCATGTTAAGGCTGGCTCTCTGGTGTTTACATCTCCGATTTGGTAGACAATGTGTGAAATGGTCACCAGGGGGTGGCCGGTATACTAGTGTATCTATGTCTCAAGGGGCCGCATAACATGTAAAGGGACTGGATATCTACATCAGTGGCAGGTTACCCGTATCTCAATATGGATCATTATATAGTGCCGGTATTCAGAACGTTTTTGGTAAGATTGCCAGAACAGAACAGCGATGTACCTCAATAGTGTCCAGAGTAGTGGTATCTAGAAACCGGGTGCATGTCCATCGTGGTGGATGAAAGCAGTTGCCAAACCACTCTGATTCCAGCATTAATTGGTCAGCTAACGTACCCACCACAAATAATAACACATATTCATGCAAACCATGCATGTGTTTGGCCGCTGAGCGTCAGCAACTAGGATTGCACAGGTAGCGGCATAGAGATACATATGGACTGATTAGTCAAAGTGACCAAATAACATAATTATAACGGTATATGACTATTCCTCTAGTTTACCTGTACCATTGGATTGGGAGGCAATTGCGTGTTATCTGGAGCAGTGTATTGTACGTATCCCGAAACATTGGCTTGTCTATATTGATGTCTAGAATATCCATATTATGTATCTATTGTGGTGGTTTAATTTTTAAACGACAAAATTCTCTTCAGTATATTATGAAGAATAGTAGCTAGGTTTGGCCACACGTACATGTAACTTGTAACGTGTGTTGCCATTGCCAACAACAGTAACCTGACTCGTGCATGTGAACATTCCGCCTACACATACATGGTAACGCCGTTTAGAAGTTTTGTGTCAAATGTGTAGCATTACGAAACTTGTAGCAAAGTGAAATGATCCAATGTTCTGATAAGATATTCTATATTGAGAAATCAACGCTATTCATGCAGTAGGAGAATATAGGAGATTCGAATGTTTCCGTGCGGAAATATTGTGTCTTAATTAAAGTCATGCAATTAAGCATATCGGTGGATGCACTGTGGACATGTCGCTTACCACCGGATTATGTTTACACGTTCTGCTACAAATTGGGCCGATATCTCAAAACATGTAGCTTTGGCGCCGTAAATCACACGATTTCTCCTGCCAAGTGTGTATCCATAGCAATTATACCATAGTAACACACGTTACGAGTTACACAAATGTGTGGCTGAACCTGGCTATTATCATCTCCCTCAATGAACCAGTAGAAGTGGTAATTTATCTATCACAGAGAGGGTACACGGCACAATCGTTTCGACGATTCTACGACCAATTCCACGATTCTGCGGCTTGACAACCACGGTGCTACGGCGGTTTAACGATTCTGCGACCAGGCTGATGCGATAAACACGAAAAAAACACTGAGAAATGAATAATTCCAGAAATACGGACAGGAATGTACCATATATTATATTTCTATTAGGTACGGCGATCTTCGATTCGATAATCTGTAAAGAGTTCAGCACTAGACAGTTAGCACAACAATACATAATCTTTGACATAAATAGACCGGTTGTTTTGGTTTTACACACATCACTGTGTGAAATTCGTCTTTAGAGTTGAGAAAATATATATAACGTCCTATAAAATTGAGTGGAAACCAAATAATAACATAGCCATACGTCTTTGGGTGATTTTTCACAACTAATGTTCACCTCAGTTCTGTGATTGATGGAGCTGTGTCCATATTTGCGGGGGGTATCATCGCACTCAATTGACAACGCCGAGTAGTCAACTATGACAACGACGATTGTGCGACCAGCAATTGAAATTTCATTGACTTGTGCTCACGAGAAGTCGCTTTCTAGTGAATGTCATGCTCGCTATTTATAATAGACATGAATACGCATATGAGTCACATCAAGGCTACGAGATTAAGACTCTTTTATTTGGAGCCAGCTGAGGAAAATAAAGTAATGTCGAATCGTATATTGCTATACTGTACAGGTTTAATTTCCATATGTATACCACACATTACATGATTTAAATTGCCTTTCCGCCTATCCAACTTTCCTTCCGTCTGTCTGTACGCCTAACTAGTAGCCGACTCACAATGCCTCGGTATTTTCTTATCGTCAACATGTCTTATTCTCAGTTGCGTTGTGGTATCGATGTTGGGGAAGGGTCGCCTTAGAAATTAAATCCACATTTAAAATAATTTTGTTTTGATTATATTTCCATATTTTGACATTCAGGTATCGGAGATGATAATATATACATATATGTATATATAGAGGGAGAGAGAGAGAGAGAGAGGGTGAGATGGGAGGGAAGGGTGAGATGGAGATATAGGGGGAGGGAGGAAGGGGGGAGATGGGAGGGAGGATAGATAATCTCTAATGAGTTTATTCGAGCTGATCTTAGCGAGGTTAATAAATTGCATATATATAATTGGGACGAATTTGAAATCCACTTGATCACATAACCACATTTTAACAAGGAAAACGAGCTAAAAAAAAACTGCGATTAAAAAAAATTATATTGATTTCCTTACCACAACACAAGAGGGAGTAAAGACACATTCGAGACTAAATAATGTTCCATTTTAAAAGTGTCTTTTCATTTTGGCAAAATTGTATATATTGTATCATTAAAAGAGCCATTGCATATTTCCTTATATCCACTAAATGGCGAATAGGTGCGTGCTTCCCGGGATACTTGACATCACACCAGCAATGACCGCGCGGAGTAATACTATTTTCGAAAAGCCTCGCATGACACCAACACTAGATATTATATATGCAAATTTTTGTCCAACTTCTTTGCATTGACGAAAATAGATACAAAAACAAAGAGGCAAATTGTGGGACTATATTTTTTCGTCGCCAGCCAGAGTGTGCTATACTGTCATATATATACGTTTGTGAAGCGTCTCGGCCGACGCCGTAAATATATCCATTCTGCATGCATTTTCAGCTTCTTTTAAGGATTTTGATATTTAAAAAATAGTATAAACACAGTTAATAAACTCGTTTTATAAAATGTTATATCCCAACATAACTCGTTGGGGATCCTCTATATAAATCATTATTATCCGTCCTTAATTACCACTATATATTTTCCGTGAACGCGGGCATGTATTTCATGAATATTCAAAAATCCATATATGGAATGCACCTCCAGAACTTTGACATGTAGACTAAAACCGCAATTTTTCTGTAATCTATCCCTTTAATTTGTTTTTTTAAAGTGTTGCTCATTATTTTTCAGTTTCTGATAACCACACCTCTTTCGAAGAATTTTAACTAATACGTTCATACAAACACCTTTATAAAAGTAACTAAACGATCAATAATTTTTTCGAGGACATCTTTATATGTAGGGCCTATACCTGCTAATCAGAATATGACTAAAATAACTCATGTTATGGTAGGCTAAGTGGTGACATTTTCGTATGAACAAGTCAACTTTACAGAAATTACAAAACCGCTGGGTGCACTAAGAAGGAAAATGTTCAGGTAGGCCTACATGTAAGTTGGGCATTTTGTCATGTTCTAATCTAAGAATACTCGTTTAGCGACAAATATATTATGTGACTTGGTCTCTATCTTCACATGTGGGGACCAGTAAATACACAGTCCTGTATTGAATCAAGGACATGTGCATTGTATAACGAAGGCACAGTTCCAAACATTATTGATGCAGCATAATGGGCTTACGCGCAGAACTAAGCAGCCCGATTAGTGACAGATACGTCGTATATAAATGAAAATTACCGTTCAACGAGTCGCACTATCGTCGTTGTCATGGTCGAAGCGGGGCGTTGCCAAATAGTTGACATTTTTACTGCATTTCTGTATTTAGTTTAATAGAATATTGCGTCAACAGAGGTACGAATTTGACAAATAATACATTTTTGCTTATCAAAGCTTACGTTGGATGTTAATTTTCGCACTGTTAAAGTCCCTTTGAGTGGCATGTAAACTCAGAATTCCAATTTAAGAAACTGATATTAGTTCGTTTTATTGTGGTTTATGGTCGTTTTAGCTGCTAGGTCATATCATGTCAGGTTTACATGTCAAGGAAAGGCTGTGCAGAGTATATATTTCACTGATTATAAATCACTGAACACAGGAAAGCAACTGACAAACTTTCCCCATAACATGTACATGAATCCCTGTGTGTGGATCACAAATGCATGCACCATCGCTAATTGGAATGGCTTATGTTCGTCTAATGCAACACTCACCTTACCAACTGAGTCACTTTGTGCCTTCACTTATATTGGATATAATTATGATTGTTGCAATATCTTTGAATAAAACATCTAACCTGATATGCCTAAACTATTCCCACTAGCAAGTGATAATTGACAATTTGGCACAATTTTAAGTTCAAGGTCACCAAAAACATTCCAAATCTCATATAAAGCCCCCCAAATATTACGATGTTAGTCATATTATGTCTCCCAGGTGGGGAGTAATGAATACTGTGCATAATTCATACCCTTTTAGCTCCCGTATGCACATTCCAGGCAACCTATAGTGAAAATTCATGTTGATGACCTTGACCTTGACCTGAAGGTCATATGAGGGGGTCTGCCAATTTGGGTCTCGCTTCGAACTGAACCCCCATGGTCTACTCTATATGTGTGCCAATTTTCATGCTTTTATCCAAATTTGCACACCCCATCAGCTAACAGCCCCTACTATGTTGCAAAAATTAAATTTGCTAGTTCTTTTGGTTTTGTAAGAGGGGAATTTGAGAGTTTTTTTGCAATTTCTTGTTGAAAAAGATTCCAATCTGCTTTGACGAGGTTTCTGCGTAGTATTGATTTAATTTTCTTTGGTTGAATTTTTTTAATAGTTAGTTAGAGCGGGAGGTGATCGCTGCCAACACCAGCGCCTACGTTGGTTTCTATTCCGAGTTTGGCAGCGGCCTCCGTAGCGAACGCATGATCGATAATGTCCCAGGTGCCAGTGATTGCGCAGTGATGTGTTGGGTTCTCCTGTATCATTTAAGTGTACAAGTTCTAGTTTTTCTTTAATATCAAAAAGGACATAATATTTCATTATTCCCTCAAACAGTATGTGTATGGTGAGCTGATATATCGGAATCACAGTAATGTCATCACACCAACATGATGTCGTATATCTTACCCTCTTCCGGGCTGTAGATTGTGTTTACTCATACCTAAGCGTATCTCGATCCACACACATGTATCGCGTATAAATCATCTGTTGTCGTGACAGATGGCTCCACTGAGCGACAATATACATTTTCAGCAGACATCGCAATTGATAGTCTTGTTCCAGAATTGAATTTCTTGTTTCTGATCCGCTTATCCGAGTAAACATTTCTCGAGCAGACATAACACGATACGACCATCTAATGCACGAGTTATGCCACAAATACTCTTACACATGTACGTCTCGTCAAGTTACCCAAAATGATAGAATAGATCCCCACATCAACATGCATCACGTTAAAGATGGTCATAGTATCTCTTCATGCAACAATTTTAAAATAGTTTCGTGGGTATAAAATAACAAATATGAATTGATGACCAATTGAATGAATTGATGAAACGCTTCGATCAATTATTTTGATTTCATTTCGAATATTTTATTATAAAATGAGATGATAAAATGGGACAATTTATGGTGCTATTTTTAGAACAGACCACCCAGGCGATACCATATAGCGATATAGATCATCAGGATGTCACCATAGCTATTATCCGAAAGTAAAATGTCCCAGCTTGATTATTTATATTGTTTTATTACAAAGTTATAAGCGATAATGAATCTAACTTACGTTTATTTGTGACGAAATTATACAATACAAATAATAGTCTCTGTTAAAGATGGATTATCTCTTTAAATAACAAATTTGAAATAGTTGCGTGGGTTAAAAATAATAAATATGAACTGAAGGCCCCTGTCCGGAGAGGCTTCTATCAATTAATATTGATTTGATTTCGAATATTTTATTGGGACCGTTTATTTGTCTATTTTTATAACTGACCATTCGGGTGATACCATATAGCGATATAGAGCATTAGGCTATTCCTATGGCTACGTACCGAACGTCAAATGTCCCAGATTGATTGGTTGTATTGTTGTATTCCATAGTTATAAGCGATAATGAGTATAATTAATGTGTATTTGTGACAAAATTACACCATCAAATTCTGGTCTCTATTAACAGTAACCACTAGTGTTCGTTAGCTAAACAACCACACCTTTTTAGACCAGAAAATATTCGAAATCAAATTAATATTAATCGATAGAAGCATTTCCGGACAGGAGTCTTCGATTCAGATCTAATATTGTATATCCCGGTAACTATATAACGCATGTTTACAAAGAGATAATCCACCTTTAATAGTAACCACTTTTGTTCGTCAGCTAAGAAACCACACGTTTTTAGACCAGAAAATATTCGAAATGTAATCAATATTAATCGATAGAAGCATTTCCGGACAGGGGTCTTCGATACTTATCTAATAGTTTATACCCCGGTAACTATATAACACGTTTAGAAAGAGATAAACCATCTTTAAGGCTGATGCACGGTGTGGATTCTCTTATGTCTCAGCAGAACGCTCGGTCGAGTGAATGACTTCTCACACATCTCACACGCATACGGACGATCACCGGAGTGAATTCTCTTATGTTCCGTCAAGTGACTCGATTTGTTAAATGATTTCATGCATATATCACACGTATAAGGCCTAACTTGTGTGTGAATGCTCTCGTGTTTTGTCAACTGACTAGCTTTGGTAAATGATTGTTCACACACGTCGCACTGATACGGGCGATCCCCGGTGTGGATTCTCCTATGTGCGGTCAGGTTACTACCATGCTTGAACGATTTCCCACAAAGCTCGCATTGATACGGGCGATCTCCGGTGTGAATTCTCTCATGACTCACCAGATCGCTCGACAGGATAAATGATTTCCCGCACGTGTTGCAACGGTAAGGGCGATGCCCGGTGTGGGTTCTCTTATGTCTCACCAGGTCTCTCGGCTGAATATATGATTTCCCACATATATCACAACCGTAAGGCCGATCTCCGGTGTGGGTGCACTTATGTATCATGAGTCTACTCTGGGCAGCAAATGATTTCTCGCAGACATCGCATTGATATGGGCGATCTCCGGTGTGGATTATCGTATGTCTCGCCAAGGTACTTGACTGATTAAAAGATTTGTCGCATATATCACAATGGTACGGCTTATCTCCGGTGTGAATTCTCTTATGTTTGGTCAGCTGATCATTACTGTTGAATAATTTCCCACATATATCGCACTGATACGGACAATCTCCTGTGTGGATTCTCTTATGTCTCACCAAGTGGCTTGAATGATTAAATGATTTCTCGCATATATCACAATGGTACGGCTTATCCCCGGTATGCATTCTCTGGTGTCTAGTCAGCTTGCCACTGTCGTTGAATGATTTACGGCAGGAATCGCATTTATATGTCTGATCGACTGCGTGAGTTCTCGTATGTGTCACCAAGTTGCTCGACCGGCTGAATGATTTCCCGCATATATCACAATGATAAGGGCGATCTCCGGTGTGGATTCTTACATGTTCAGTCAAGTGGCTCGACCTAACAAATGATTTCATGCATATATCACATGCATATGGTCGATCTTTGGATTGATTTCTCTTACATCTCGTCGTATCGCCCGGCTGTGTGAATGATTCAACGTATACATTACACTGGTGTGGGCGATCCCCGGTATGGATTGTATCATGAACAGTTACAATCTGGTTAGCGTCTCCCATCGTGCCGGATTGTCTAATTAATGTTCAGTGTTTGACCCATAGGTTTCTGAACTTCTTCTTCAATACACTACAGGTCATTATTTTATCGTATACCGATATCTATAAACTAGTAGTATGCGCTGCCAAATGATGATGTCGCTAAAAGCCAAGTTGACCATTAAAATGGCTTATAGGCTACCGGTATTTACAATTGATATATTTGTGTCGCCATTCTGTGCCGCTACCGTCTGACCGTTACCTAGATGCAGTGTCCATGTCTCCTATAGTTCACTGTGACTATGCTCTCATTCGGATCAAATTACGTGACACACAACACCTGTGACTAACATCAACGTATTTCCACGTCGAACAAAGGACGATGAAAATATCGTGTTCATGAATTAACATGCCACCCATTATGTGGTTTCACTCAGTGGTACCATCCACAGAACTATGGGTGATCACATAGCCTACACGCGGGGTCGCACCAATCGGAATCCTCGGTACTTTCCGTCGATTCCTCGGAACGTAAGCTCGGAAGCACACAGTGGTGTGATATTGGAAAACTACCTTGCCCTTCTGAATATTCATATATTACCGAGCACTCTTCTTCGATTGTGTGATGGCCGTTCAACAATAAGTCTGCTCGCCCATATTCACATCTTGCGCTACACAGAACTGCATTTGAACACAAATTGTCGTTATGAACGTACATCTTCAAATATAGGTCAGGTGTGGACAGAAATTTAAAGAAAATGCTAATTATATATCAAGACATGCAGCGACATGTGACCTATTTTCGACGCATTGAAATCGGACGACAAATTCATGCAAGCCAAATTCATCGCTGTTATTTTACTTGGCTACAACTGGACAAGAACTTTGAAGAAGTCACCAGTTATTTTATATTATTACATTTCAGTTTTAACTTTCTATGAATCACGGTCAGCAACTGGTGTCATATTGATGTACTGGTACAGGTAGTAAGAGTAAAGCATATTTTTAGCACCAAGCCCAAGGATCTTGAATCAACAAAGTTAAAGTAGGCCAAGTGATTAAAGAACACAACAACATTCTACAACAAAAAATCACTGTTATTATCATAAGTATGTCAAAACAACTTGAACAGTTCGACAGACATCTGAGTTATGCCAAATGTGAATAAAAAATTCCATCGGGAAAAGTGTGATTTTCCATCTGTCATCTTGGCTATAGATGAAGCGTTTCCAAAGGAAAAGACCGATGATTGTTATCATTGCTTGCCCAATGCCCACTCACATCGCTGATGCAGGACCAAGTTACATCTATATCAGTACATGTATGTGTCAGGCTCAGAGGGGATTGTCGGCTTGCTTTGTGAATATTGGAGGTCACACTCTGTAGAGTTATGCCGAATATGAAAAATGGTGAGTACCACGTACTGTACAGGACAAGTACATACATACATTAATTATTGATTGTGCTGCTTATTGATATTGATTATTGTACTAGTACATGTATACATTTACATATAGTTGTCAACAATCTATTGTATAATCATTTATGGGAGGCCTTTTTCACATTCATTCCTTATTTGAGATAAGCCTATTTAAGCGCAAATGTATACCATATTTGCGTTAGAGCATCTTTTACACTGAAGTTCAAATCATATCTGGGGAAGGGGCATGTCGCCAAAAAGGAGAAGACTTCATATAAGCCCTCGGGCTTGTTGCCTGATCCTCAATTCCATACGGTACATTATCTCGTATCTCTTATATTTGCATATTCCTATCATCTGTATATTATGTTATGTTGGATTTGGAAATAAAAATATGTTTACACTAAATCATAAATACAACACACTTACACCAAAGGCGAGGCGTAATTCAATTGCGCTGAAGTGCAAATAATAATTAATATGCAGAAATTGACTCAGGACATTGAGACATAAATTGTTAGAATCAGATTCCACCCATACTACTAGTATGAGATGGACTGACTTATTCAGTGGTGGCTGAGGGAAGTTAATTGGTGTTAATGGGTATTTGCGCTTCAGCTTGCGAGTCTCCAATAGGGAGATGGCTTAATACAAGGGTGACTTGTACATGTATATATAAGAGAATGCAGTGGCTTAAAATTACAAGGTATAAATATTGTTAGGCCAATGTATTCTCTTATAAATGGGAGGCTCCTTATGGGAGACTCGCATATATACGAAAATGCATTGGCACATGGTTTTCGCAAAATTTCAGGAAGCTAGCTCCCGTCATTGAAGAGTTAACATGTAGTAGCCAGATACTCTCATTTTATCATTCAATATGACTACATGTATGTGACTCGGAAAACAATCATTGGTGACAACAAAGCATGTTTTATCTTCAGCAGAGCCATTTAATACAGTGCAGAATTTATTTTTGTTGAAAATTAAATTACCCAGATTATTCCCCCCCCCCAATCATCAGTGACAAAGAGGCATGTGTTTTCTGTGAAAGAGGCAATAATTAAAGTTTGGAGAATTTTACTTACAAATTAGCTAGTTTACCCCCCCCCCCTCTCCCCCCCCCCCCCTCTGAATTTGTCTTACCTTGACATGTAGTGGTCAGTTAGTCTAATTTTATCATTCAATATGACAATTCGACTAAGAAAATCTATCCATGGTGACAAGTAAGTATCGGTATGTTTTTTCATCAGCAGAGCCATTACAGATTGGAAATTAGTTTAAATTACCCTGTTTATCTCACACCCCACCCCCCCGAAAACCCCGCCTGCCCCACCACCGCCTAAATTTTTCAATAGTCTACAAAAATTTCCAAACTATTAACGCCTCAGCCGGAGAAAAAACATGCTTCCTTGTCACCAATGATAGTTTTTCTTATTCGCATAGTCATACATGTATTGAATGATAAAATAAGATTAACTGGTGTTGAGGTAAAAACAATTCAGGTGGGGAGGGGAGATTAACTAGGTAATATCCAATGAAAATTCTCAGAACTTTAATTATTTCCTCTTTCACAGAAAATATATGCCTCATTGTCACCAACGATACTTTTTCTTAGTCGCATAGCATAGTCATATTGAATGATAAATGATATGAACGGGCCCCTACATGTTTTAATGTAAGAAAAATTCAACATGTACTCCTGCCGCCATCAAGCAACTACAGCAATGCCTGCAGTTCAGAATAGTCAATTGGTCTTGGAAAAATCCAGATAAACCAAATATATATTTGGAATTGCGCGAAAGGTTACCAAACATTTATAATTATGTAAAGATAGATGATATTCTGGAACAAATTCTTGAAGGGCTAAAACCCCAACTATCCAATTATCCTGTGACCATTACCTGCATGCACTGTAATAACCTAGATGTTGTTGGCTAAAGTAATGAATGTGGATGATAAACTTGGAGACAATTATTGGGACTTTCTGCTCAAGTATATACTGGGTACAACATGTAGTACCATGATATTGCTGACCTCATGTCATTGGTTGTCAAGTCCAGGTTTTCTGTCATTGTATATTACTCGCTAGAGTTATAGTATTTTACATGAGTCAAGTTTAGGCGACTGCAAAAACAGTTTATAATTTATTCCGAGGACATTCAGTCAGAGATGGAAAGATACATGAAACAAGCGGGCCTGGCCTGGTTGAATTGAATGGCAGTATGATGGATCACTTCCACCCTCAAGCTACATGTATGATGTATGATGTACATTATACTTACAATGTATGCCATTTAATGGCATTTTCTAATGTGACGGGGTAGATAGGCTTGAGACCCCACTGCTGTTCAATCCACACCAGGTTCTCAGTATGTTTCACATTGCGTCTTTCCTGAATTTATGTTGTGATACACATAATTGAGGGGCAATTTTTTTTACAAATAAGGGTGAAAACTAGTTTTCTTCTATGTGGTCATGACCGTCATGTGCATAATTTTGTATGAGATTATATTCCTACATTTGTTTGTCAAATTTGTTGATATAGTTTTTTATAGTATATTTAGTACCAAGGTAACCCATGCACTTGTGATTATGAGGTCCGTCTTACTTTTTTGTGGAATTATCCCCCTCACGACTTTTTTTCGCAACATGCAAAACTTTATCTGAACTTGTATTCCTACATTTTTCCGTCAATTGTTTAAAAACTTGACACCGAGGGTATTTGGTCAATTTTGTTTGCAGTTCTCGGCTGACATAGGGGTTATGCTTTCAGCTTTGCCAAAATATTATTGGGGGATTTGGTTTTTGCGTTAGTTTCAACTTCTTGACTGACGAAATAATTTGTTTCTCTTGGTGTACTGGATTGCTTGTATCCGACTGTACGAGTCTCATCTTCTCAACAGATGACACTATCTGGTCGACAAAAAACAGTCGCTCTAGTTGGAGTACAAATTTGACGAACCTATACAACCAACCACATAGAACTATGCAGCTGAGAACATCTCTATAAAAATCCACCGAGTGAGAACGGCAATACTCAAACAACGGTCACAGTGTAATCCCTAGGGTGCCACTTACTATACATGTACAGTATACTTCCAGACCTTAAGGTATATAGTTGTAAATACTGATATATATAAGGCTACGGATGTGCAGCTTGTTTTGAGGATCAACGAGTGTCGCAATATTCAAAATATTCGTGGAGGATTATTCTTAAGGACGACAACTAATTCTACTCTACCAGAGGTGCCTCGACAAATCAACGGGGGAACATCATCATCAACAACAACAACTGTAGTCCAACAAATTAGACTTTCGGATTAAGAGGGATTTTAATATTTGGACGTTTACGGACCTCTTAAGTGTTAAGATAATCGTAAATGTCCAAATATTAAAGTATATCTTAACCCGAATAGTCTAATTTGTTGGACTGCAACAACTGGTACTGCTTAATGTTTTCTCAGCCATTCTTGATCCCAAACTGTGTTGGCAGCTTCCTTCTTATTCAGCACATTTTCTGATTGAATTTGGCATACATATTTTATTGTAGTCTGGATTATGTGGAATTTTTCAACATGTTATGCATATTTTGTAATTTTAATTTAAATACCATGACTAATGATGACTTTAAATGTCAATACCAGCAATGTCAATTGTCATTGAATTTATAGACGATCCCGTGTTTTTGGATTTTGTATTATAGAGTGTTGTGAAATTTTCGTAAAAGAAACACGATGGAAATGGAACATATTCACACAATTTCACAACAAATCAAACCGGTATCGGTATCATTAATTATATTTGCTAAAAATTGTTACACGAATAGGAGAAATACAAACACCGCTGGCATGAATGCAGAAATAGATTTGGGAATTCCCAGTTTACGGAACTAAAAATACTTCGTTCTACTCCGACAACCCTCGGGATATTCAAATTTAAAGTAGTCCGTCGGCAATATGGTTACTGTGTACAGACGAGTCTGAAATAGGTAAGCCGATTCGACGAGGGTGACGATTGGGGTCGCACCTGCCCCGTGAGAACTGGTTTGCATTCCGCCCAAGACACGGTGCGAATTCGCGAATTTTCACAGTGCTCTCTTGTATATTCACGCGAAACCGACCAGACGATTAAATGATAAGCGTTTCTATTGCAATTGTTCTCAGGAATTTGTCATATGCTTTTACAAGCGTTCGTCTATACATAGGCCCCAGTAGTTACTGTATAGACACCCATTTAATATATCAATTCAAAATGCGCACAGGGGCGGCAGGGGTCTATGGCCTTTTACTTTTTTCAGAGTGTAAACCTTAGCATCCGAATATGCGCACTTGACTTGCAAATAAAACACGCGTATGGTGATAATAACTAGAACTACCTGTATGTCTGACATTTTCCTTATTAAGACAAGACAAGCCGAAACCCAACAACCCAGACAGAGTTTTCTCCCACCCCCTACAAACTTTAGCACAGGCAGCCCGTGTGAGATAGCTGGGTGAGATTTCCCTGTCGCACATAACACGTGACCATCTGTATCACCCCACCCACGTGACCGCTTTACTTATTTGATTAAGAGCTAATTTAACAATCCGTCATCATGTTTTGTTTGAACTAAAACAATGGCGACCAACCAGTTACGCTTCGCGTTTCAAGTCAATAAATACGGACGAATTCGTGGACGCTAATACACATGGAGAATAGGAGATAAGCTTCGAACATGTTAATCACGAAGAACCTTCAACATAACCTCACTTTGCAGACGCAGAGTTGCACAACATGGAATATAAACTACTAATTGTGCGAACACATTCCATCAAAAACAGAAGGCCTCCAAAGCGAAACTGGCATGCACATTTCGTAACTCGTAAACAATAGCCGATTTACAAATGACGAACGAAATAGTTCCACATTCGAACAGTTGTCATCGTTGCAATAAATCGTCGATCGCGTCTAACTAACATTTGTCTGTCATATATTCACATGTTTCCTTTTCTAATGGTAGCGATATGGGCATTTCCCATGACAAAATCGATTAGTCTAGTTGTTTATACTTCATATCAATACGCGCGTTTTTCGGAATATGTGCAGGTGCAACGATGTGACGTATCATGTCGATTTCACAAGACCGTGTCAATTTCACTCTAACGTATTAACCCTGAGAGCACGGATGGCGCGCTTTGTTTTTTACACTATATACATTTGGTATATACCGAAATCATCCCATATAATCACGAATATAGCATCAGATTTATCCCCAGATATACCGTTATAAAGCTACTGGAGTCTGCCAATGATTGGTATAAATCTGAATGAGGCTCTTGTGTTGGGAGAAAAATGATCCATCATGACCTGGGATGTGGGCATGGAATATCTCACCATCGGGGCCAGATAATTGGTCCGGACACTCGGCAAGCCTCGTGTCCGGCCCAAATATCTGGCCCCTCGGGTGAGATTTTTCCATCCCACACCCCAGGTCATGATGGATAATATTAATCTCCCACAAGGACATTTGTTAAGGATTTCTGACAATACCTTAGTTCTTATGTTTTACGTCTGTCTCAGTTCATATTATTCTTATCACTATCGAAAAAATTATCATTATTGCAAAGTTTTGGTGGTCAAAATAAGATAATAGGTGACTAAATAAAGTTCCGACCAAATGTAAAAAATAGATGTACCATCCCACAGGCAGTGATCGTTCTTAATGATAACGGAGAGGGCGCTGCATGGAGTTTGGCCGAAACCTTCTCGATGAAAGATTACAGAAAGTCTGCCCGTGTAGCGAAACTAACATTTAAAACAGACATAGGGAATATATTCAACAAATCTTACTGATCATTTCGATATTTTGAAGTTTGGTCAACGAACATTGATACAATTAATTGTCCCTTTTAATCATCGTATTATATCAGAACATATTCGAAATAAAATCAAAATTAAAGATGGATTATCTCTTCATATAACAATTTTGAAATAGTTTCGTGGGTATAACATAATAAATATGAATTGAAGATCCCTGTCCGGAAACGCTCTCAATTAATAAGGATTTTATTATAAAAAGAGATGATTAAATGGGACACTTTATTGTTCTGTGCAATAGACCATTCAGATGATACCATATAGTGATAGAGATCACAAGGGTACGCCCCAAAAGTTAAATGTCCCAGATTGATTGTTTGTATTGTTTTATTCCATAGTTGTAAGTGATAATTAGTCACAAAATTAAACAATAAAATGTATATACGCCGATGATCGGCTCAACTACGTCGATGGTCGGCGTAACTACGCCTATCGATGATCGGCGTAACTATTCCGATGATCGGCGTAACTATTCCGACGATCGGCGTAACTATTCCGATGATCGGCGTAACTACGCAGATGACCGGCATAACCACGCGATGGTCGTCGAATAAACGCCTATCTAGGCGTGGAATTTATTTCTGTATGAGGCGGCTCCAAACTTCCGTATCCCTGATATTCATGACCGTGTTCTTTATATATATTTTTTGCTATTTCAGTTATTTTAATCATTGAAAAATAAGCATATGCTAAATTCCAGGTCTTATCTACTTCATTCGCACTTAATATTACAATAGATACACTTAATCTGAGACATTTTGCGGTGCACCAGCTGGATCCCTCTATCTAAAAGTTCTATTTATAGAACAAAGAAGTGTTGAAATTTATCGAAATAAAATCAATAGTAATTGATAGAATCGTGTTTGGGTCGGGATCTGGACTCATACCTATTATTTCATACCCAGGAAACTATCTAAATTGTTAAAGATGGTCTATCTCTTTGCAAACATGTGCTATATGTTTACCGGTGTATAAAGATTGTCTATCTCTTTGTAAACATGTGCTATATGTTTACCGGTGTATAAAGATTGTCTATCTCTTTGTAAACATGTGTTATATAGTTACCGGGGTATAACGATGGTCTATCTCTTTGTAAACATGTGTTATATATGTTACCGGTGTATAAAGATTGTCTATCCCTTTGTAAACATGTGTTATATAGTTACCGGGGTATAAAGATGGTATATCTCTTTGTACACATGTGCTATATATGTTACCGGGGTATACATATGGTTTATCTCTTTGTAAACATATGCTATATAGTTACCGGGGTATAAAGATGGTCTATCTCTTTGTAAACATGTGTTATATAGTTACCGGTGTATAAAGATGGTCTATCTCTTTGTAAACATGTGCTATATAGTTACCGGGGTATAAAGATGGTCTATCTCTTTGTAAACATGTGTTATATAGTTACCGGGTATAAAGCTGGTCTATCTCATTGTAAACATGTGTTATTTAGTAACCGGGGTATAAAGATTGTCTAACTCTTTGTAAACATGTGCTATATAGCTACCACGATATAAAATAATGGAATCGAAGACTCCTGTCCGGAAATGCTTCTATCGATTAATATGGATTATATTTCTATAATATTGGATGATTTGCTAACGAACAATAGTGGTTTCTATTAATATATACCAGAAATTGTATTGTGTAATTTTGTCACAAATAAACGTTCATTGGACTCATTATCGCTTATAACTATGGAACAAAACAATACAAATATTCAATATGGGATATCTTGCGTTCGGAACTTAGCTATGGGAACAGCCTAATGATCTCTATCGCTATATATGTATCGCCTGAATGGTTTGTTCTAAAAATAAAACAATAAAGTGTCCCAGTTAATCCTCTCATTTCATAATAAAATATCCCAATCTTAATTGATACAAGTGTTTCCGGACAGGGGCCTTTACTATATGAAGAGATAATTCATCACAATTTATAGAATGGGTTTATTAAATGGAATAAGGGCATGATCATGTAAAATTATTTCTTGCACACATCACATGGGTACGGACGATCTCGCCGGTGTGAATTATCTGATGTATTTTTTTCGGTGTGGATTATGTTCCACCAAGTAACTCGTCTTATTAAATTATTTCCCGCATATATCACAATGGTATGAACGAGCCTCGGTGTGAACTATATCGTGTGTTTGGTCAGTTCAGTGTTATTAGTAAATAATTTCCCGCACTTATCGCATTGATACGGACATTACCCAGTGTGGGTTCTCTTATGTCTCTTCAAGCTGTTCAACTGATTAAATGATTTCCCACAAATATCACAACGGTAGGGCTTATCTCCGGTGTGGATTCTCTTATGTTTTACCAAGTAGCTAGACCGAATAAATGATTTCCCGCATATATCACAATGGTACGGGCGATCTCCGGTGTGGATTCTCTTATGTTCCACCAAGTGACTCGACTGATTAAATGATTTCCCGCACATATCACAATGGTACGAGCGATCTCCAGTGTGGATTCTTTTATGTTCCACCAAGTGGCTCGACTCATTAAATGATTTCCCGCATATATCGCAATGGTGTGGGCGCTCTCCGGTATGGATTAACTTATGTTTCAACACGTTGCTCGAGTGATTAAATGATTTTCCGCATATATCACACGGGTATGGACGATCTCCAGTGTGGATTCTCTTATGTGCCGCCATATTACTCCTGTTGTTGAATGATTTGCCGCATATATCACATGGGTACGGGCGCTCCCCGGTGTGAATTCTCTTATGTTTCACCAAGTTGCTCGACTGACTAAATGATTTCCCGCAAATATCACACTGGTACGGGCGTTCTCCGGTGTGAATTCTCTGATGTGCTTTCAGATTACTGCTCCTGTTAAATGATTTTCCGCACAGATCACAACGATACGGGAGATCTCCTGCGTGAACTGTCTTATGTTTCATAAAGATGCTCGACTGATTAAATGATTTCCCGCATATATCGCACTGGTACGGGCGTTCTCCGGTGTGAATTCTCTGACGTACCAGTACTTTAGATTACTGCTCACGTGGAATGATTTTCCACATAAATCACAACGATATGGGAGATCTCCAGCGTGGACTGTCTTATGTCTCACCAAGATGCTCGACTGATTATATGAGTTCCCGCATATATCACATGGGTACTGGCGCCCGGCGTGAATCCTCTTATGTTTCACCAAGTTGCTCGACTGATTAAATGATTTCCCGCAAATATCACATGGGTACGGGCGCTCCCCGGTGTGAATTCTCTTATGTTTCACCAAGTTGCTCGACTGATTAAAGATGGATTATCTCTTTAAATAACAAATTTTAAATAGTTGCGTGGGTATAAAATAATAGATATGAACTGAAGACCTATGTCCGGAAAAGCTTCTATCAATTAATATTGATTTTATTTCGAATATTAAATCGGGCCCCTTTATGTTACTATTTTTAGAACCGACCATTCGGATGAGACCGTATTGCGATATAGAGCACTGGGCTGTTCCTACGGCTACGCAACGAATGTCAAATGTCACAGATTGGTTGTTTGTATTGTTTTGTTCCATAGATATAAGCGATAATGAATATAATTAACGTTTATTTGTGACAAAATTGCACAATATAATTTCTGGTCTCTGTTAACAGTAACCACTATTGTTCGTTAGCTGAAAAAACACACATTTTTAGACCAGAAAATATTCGAAATAAAATTAATATTAGTCGATAGAAGCATTTCCGGACAGGAGTCTTCGATTCAAATCTAATATTTTATACCCCGGTAACTATATAATACATGTTTACAAAGAGATAATCCACCTTTAAATTTATCTAAGCCACTTTATTATGGATTATGCCACAATTAATGATATTTTAACTTGACATTTAAAGGTACTCAATCCGATCAGAGGGTCCTATATTACTATTTCTTTGGCTTTGAGGGTAAATAATAATTGATTCGAGTCTAGGAACCTACCAATCAACGCTCAGTGTGATCAGATATCGATATTTGAAGTTTCGTTATTTCTATTCTTTCTGTCCCAGAACACAGTCAAAATTGCGTTATTATTACCACTTGATTTTAGAGTTACCCATCCTTGTCTGTTTGAATAGTGTTTTTGGTGTACACATCTCGAGCAGATTAAGAAGTTAAGGGCAATTATTAGTACTTATCTCGAGAAAATAACAAATTTCAAAAATCAATATCTAATAACTCTGAGCTTTGTTTGATGGGTTTCTCGACTCGAATCAAATATTTTTTAACCCCAAAGCCAAATAAATAGTAATATAGTACCCTCTGATCGGATTGTTGTTGTTGGAATCTGTTGAGATGGGGACCCTCTGATCGGATTGAGTACCTTTAACTTGTTTGGAATTCTATTTTCTGTCTTACTGAAACTAATCAATATCTCAACTCAAGTCTTATTTAAAGTCATGTTTAAATTAAGTCGAGACATGTTTTTCTATGAAGTAAGCTGTTGAAACCAATTGAAAACTCAGAATTTCCATAACTGAATTGAGTCACTGGAATTGCTCTTCTCTGCTAATAATTAATAGCAATAGGCAACACCGGACGCCCAAATCCGGAATTCGGCAAATGATGACATCAACGGGAAATCTCCGAGAGCCTGGTGGCGGTAGATGATGTAAACATCGTTATTTTAGGTATAATTACGCGTCATTATCCAATAAAAACAGCACAATTCGGCAGCGAATAGAATATCCTTTGCCTACTAAACTA
Source organism: Siphonodentalium dalli (assembly GCA_032622095.1). Taxonomy (NCBI): domain Eukaryota; kingdom Metazoa; phylum Mollusca; class Scaphopoda; order Gadilida; family Siphonodentaliidae; genus Siphonodentalium; species Siphonodentalium dalli. The sequence continues at coordinate 63,587,850 of CP136063.1, read as the reverse complement.
AAAACCCTCGCTTATATTTCAGAAACGTTTTTGTTAAATTTGTGAAAATTACTCTGAATTTGAAAGTACTGGAGTTTTTCCAGCCTGCACCCTGTGTTCTCAGTCAATCATATATGAACAATTTGATGGCGTAGGGAGGTTTTTTTTACCCAAGAATTATAAAAATATGTATATGAACAAATGTTTGATGAGGGAGTTACCTGCATGAGAACATGCTTTTAATCAACCGCCTATAATCTAAATCTGTTAATATGTGGATGAGATTGGTTAATATTTGTTTTAGTTTGATAAGTTGTAAGGCCTAAAAATTACAATCAAATGCCATTACTGCATTTGTAAGTGGTAAACATGTATGGCAGGGCCTAGTTTAGAACATGTTTAAGAAATTCCTCTTAAAGTGAACTCACACGGCATATCAAACATTTAGGAATTAAATAAGGCGTTCTGTCGTCGCAGTTGAGGGATATTGTCGATAAACCTACTGTTTAAGACCGGGAAATGGGCACTTTTAAGCCGATGTAAAAAAAAAAAGGATTTGACGACCAGCATAATATAGCCTGTGTAGTCATCTATCGTTTTGTATATGGTTCTACTAATGCAAACCATTAATGGTGAGGCATGTTAATTCAACAATACGGGATTTCCATCGTCCTTTGTTCGACTTCAAATCGAACGTTTGATACGCGATCCTTCGGTATCACGAACCATATAATTTAGACTTACACTGTGTTAATGGATTTCGAGTATAAATTAAATCAGATTCCATCTATACATGTATCTATAGACTTCCGCCACACGAGATACACCGCCTGACCGCTTGGAGAAAATTCTCTCTCCTTTTACTGTCCTGTAAAACCAGCTTTGTTCACTTGAATGTAACAACTACAGATACAGCTGATATATACATGTCGGACAACTCCACACGATGGGAGATTCTAACACGAATGTTCATGAGATCGCCCACACAGAGAATAAACGACATGATTGTGATATATGCGAGAAATCGTTCACTCAATCGAGCAACTTGGCGACTCATAAGAGAATCCACACGGGAGATAAGCCTTACCACTGTGATATATGCGGGAAATCATTTAATCAATCGAGTCACCTGGTGACGCACAAGAGAATCCACACCGGAGATAAGCCTTACCAGTGTGATATATGCGGGAAATCATTTAATCGATCAAGCGATTTGATGACACATAAGAGAATTCACACCGGAGACAAGCTTTACCGTTGTGATATATGCGGGAAATCATTTAATCAATCGAGCAGCTTGATGAAACATAAGAGAATCCACACAGGAGATAAGCCATATAATTGTGATATATGTGAGAAATCATTTAATTGTTCTGGCAACTTGGTGAGACATAAGAGAATCCACACCGGAGATAAGCCTTACCAGTGTGATATATGCAAAATCTCATTCACTCATTCAAGCAGATTGGTGGTGCATAAGAGAATCCACACCGGAGATAAGCCTTATTGTTGTGATACATGCGCAAAATCGTTTTATCAGTCGAGTCAACTGGTGCAGCATGTGAGAATTCACACCGGGGATCGACCATACAGTTGTGATATATGTCATAAAGCATTCGCTCAGTCGGGCGACCTAACGATACATATGAGAATCCACACAGGCGATCTCCCGTATCAATGCAATTTGTGTACTAAATCATTCCCTCGTAGCAGCCACTTGAACGAACATAAACAAATTCACACCGGGGATAAGCCTTACCGATGTGATACATGCGGGAAATCATTTAATCAATCGAGCTACTTGGTGAAACATAAGAGAATCCACACCGGAGATAAGTCTTACCATTGTGATATATGCGGGAAAACATTTAATCAATCGAGCTACTTGGCGAGGCATAAGAGAATCCACACCGGTGATTAGACTTACCGTTGGTGTAAACATTATTTATTTTTGTATCCCAGATTTATACAACAATTTACAAGATTATGTTCATATATGTAAATATGAATAGTTTGAGGGAGAAGAGAACTTGACATTAAGTGTCAGGCGCTTATATGGAGCAATCGTCTCACTTACCGTTGGCTATATATGCCCGAAAGCATTCAGTCAGTCAGACCACAATTCATATTGGAGATTGCCCGTATCTAAGAGATTTGTGCGGTAACTTGATCGAACATAAGATAATTAACACCTGAAATCGTCGGGCCTTATGATTGCGATACATGTATATGCGGGAAATCACTTAAAGATGGATTATCTCTTTAAATAACAAATTTTAAATAGTTGCGTGGGTATAAAATAATAGATATGAACTGAAGACCTATGTCCGGAAAAGCTTCTATCAATTAATATTGATTTTATTTCAAATATTAAATCGGGCCCGTTTATGTTACTATTTTTAGAACCGACCATTCGGATGAGACCGTATTGCGATATAGAGTACTGGGCTGTTCCTACGGCTACGCAACGAATGTCAAATGTCACAGATTGGTTGTTTGTATTGTTTTGTTCCACAGATATAAGCGATAATGAGTATAATTAACGTTTATTTGTGACAAAATTGCACAATATAATTTCTGGTCTCTGTTAACAGTAGCCACTACTGTTCGTTAGCTGAACAAACACACCTTTTTAGACCAGAAACTATTCGAAATAAAATTAATATTAATCGATAGAAGCATTTCCGGACAGGAGTCTTCGATTCAAATCTAATATTTTATACCCCGGTAACTATATAATGCATGTTTACAAAGAGATAATCCACCTTTAATCGGTGAGATCACTTTATATAAAACAATTCAAACCGGAGAACAAGTGAATCGAACAGTAAACTGAGCAGTTCTCGGCCAATCAGGATGTTTGTTTCAGCAACAAATATTTGGCTTGAATGGCAATGTGTATTCTTCCACATGAATAAATACGATGTATATATATACTTAATTATGGAGTAATATTTAAGTCGAAGATATGGTTTATAGGTGGATTGTTTAATTTGACACTTAGTTAAAATGGCCATGCGCTAGCGAAATTAATGAACCAAAGCTAAAATTCTTATAAATACCAGGGGGGGGGGGGGGGGGTCGGAATTTTTTTTCAGGCACGTATTGCATTTTTTCCTTTTCGATCATTTTTTGTACCCACCCACTCCCACAGCCAAATGTTTTTCCGACCATTTTTGACACCCACCCCCCTTTTAACACTAAAACAGAGATTTGCGGGGGAAATTCACTGTAAACAGCTGTATATGAATTTATGTGCATACTATTTATCATGGATGTTAACATGTACATGTAAATAGGAATGAGTCATTTTGAGGTCATTCGGCCAAAAAAACATGGCTGCCAGCGGCCATCTTGGATTTCAAAATTTGCAACAAAATACAACACGATAACTGCGTGCAGTCAGTTTACCAGTTAGAATGACATTATTTCTCTCATTCAAAGTGGTTTTGAAGCCCAACTCATTGCCAAAACACTAAAAAAAACAAGCAGGAAATTTGTTTTTAGTTGCGGAAAAAATTGCTTGTTGGTGGCTTTGACCACCCACCCACCCCAGCATATGTGCCGGAAATTTTGTTTTCACCCCCCCCCCCCCTGATAAATACAAGCCTTTTTTCGCGGAGTGGTTGCTATTATTTATACTCTCGGTTATCGAGACCCAACTCGTAATTTATTGTATAAGTAGGCCAATCGTAAATCCGGGGTTTCTGAGAAATCTAACAAACGTGTTCACCGCCTAATCGTTGTAATATGGTTAGGCAGCCATTTATTTCTATTTTGGTACAACTTGTATTTTTTTTATGTTATTAGTTTATAACTTGGAATACTATAAAAAAAATCTTATCATGGTTCCTGTAATCCTCATGAAGTGATAGTCATCTCATATATATTTTGAAGACCTCTGTCTGTATGTATGTTTGTTTGTTTGTTTGTTTGTCTGTCATTTATACAAATCTACGATTCTCGACCGATCGGGACGAAACTTGGTACGTGTGTGTAGTTTGACCAGGCGGTGAACGTTGTCGTATTGGCGAGCCCGTGCGGCGCCCACTTCGCGCATGCGCAGACGAGATATCGGAAACGGGTGGAGCTATCGACTTGAAATTTGCTATGTGAATGTATCTTGCCCCGGATACGAATTTTATCGGGTCGCCGAGCCCGTGCGACACCAGCTTCGCGCATGCGCAGACGAGATCTCGGAAACGGGTGGAGCTATCGACTTGAAATTTGCTATGTGAATGTATCTTGCCCCGGATACGAATTTTATCGGGTCGCCGAGCCCGTGCGACACCAGCTTCGCGCATGCGCAGACCAGACCTCGGAAACGGGTAGAGCTATCGACTTGAAATTTTGTTTTTGAATAGCCCGGACAACGTCGGGCTCATCGGCTAGTCTCATATATATTTTGAAGACCTCTGTCTGTCTGTATGTTTGTCATTTATACAAATCTACGATTCTCGACCGATCGGGACGAAACTTGGTACGTGTGTGTAGTTTGACCAGGCGGTGGACGTTGTCGTATTGGCGAGCCCGTGCGGCGCTCGTGCAGCGCATGCGCAGACGAGATATCGGAAACGGGTGGAGCTATCGACTTGAAATTTTCTCTGTGAATGTATCGTGCCCCGGATACGAATTTTATCGGGTCGCCGAGCCCGTGCGACGCCAGCTTCGCGCATGCGCAGACGAGATCTCGGAAACGGGAGGCGCTATCGACTTGAACTTTGCTATGTGAATGTATCTTGCCCCGGATACGAATTTTATCGGGTCGCCGAGCCCGTGCGACACCAGCTTCGCGCATGCGCAGACGAGATCTCGGAAACGGGTGGAGCTATCGACTTGAAATGTATGCGAAGACCAGATCTCGGAAACGGGTGGAGCTATCGACTTGAAATTTGGTTTTTGAATAGCCCGGACAACGTCGGACTCATCGGCTAGTCTATTATATATTTTGGGAAATATGTCTGTGTGTGTGTCTGTCTGTGTGTTCGCGATGGACTCGAGAACGGCCGAGCCGATTTCGATTAAACTTGGTATGTGGGGGTACTCTCGGCCGGGGAGTGGCATGGGCCTATTAATTTGCCCGTGCGACGTGACATTGACCTTGTTTTAATTGATAATGCTATCGCGAATGTCGGTCAGTGAACAACTTTTGTATAAACCGTAAGCAATTTATTAATTGAAATACCAGTATTGTTTTGTGTATAGTTAACTTTAGCCCTCGAAATGAGCTGCGACAAAAGGCGACGGCGTAGAAAAAGCCATATAAGCTAATACAGAATGTACGGTCAGTGGAATATTATTCAGGCCACTTCCTAATGACGCTTCTGGTGAGTACCGAAAGCGACAAAACATGCGACATTATATCGCATGCTTTGTCTCTTTTTGCGAGCACCTTAACATGACATTTTGACTTGTAAACATGGCCACACATATGTTTCGATGAAAATGGATGAATATGATGTATCATGAGCGAGGGATATGTGTTTACACATCAGTTCGCGATAATTAATCCGAAGAAGAAAATATTGACACACCAATTCCGACTAAACTTTCTCATTTTCTATGTTGTTGATATTGTCCTGTTCTAATCACTAGCGGTTGACATCAAAGCTTTGTGGAATTATTGTCGTGTCAGCAAGTGTAACAGATTTGGCTTGGACTGTCTATGTTGTGAACAGTGACAGTCGAATTAACAACTAGCATTGTATAATTTTAGGCCACACTAAAACTTCAGAAGTGTACCTGTAAGTCGAGATGGAATTCGATTCAATTAAAAGATGCAAGCGCTTGCTATGTCGTGTTTCTCCGGAGTTATAGTGTACTCTAAAGCGATAAGTGATGCGAGTCGAGGCGCGGCAAATTTGTTCACTTCAATTGGATCATTTGCAGCCGACACCGACACACGTGATCAGCTTGAAGCCAACGAATTGGTACTCTGTGGAAGCTATGCGGGTTCTACAGCGTTATACTGGTTCTAAAGGCATATCATATCACGTTGTTTGATACTATAGAGGCTACAGGTCCCCTGCAGTACCTAACACACTTGCTTTATTTCAAAGTATGAATGACGAAACGAAACATTACTGAAACTGCTAGTTGTACGATAGTAACTCAACGTTCAGTATAGTCTTCAGAACTCATGCGTATCTCTTTGAGCATGAATGTCAGACTGGGAGACTTATGGTGACTTTAAAGTAATAATTTATAAGCTACCGGTACAAATAGGTTGCATTTCAGCATTTGAATTAAGATCGTACACATGGAATTTTGATAGCTAAACATGTACTGTCCATTTACGATTTTGCGTGGGGATACATATATCTGTCTCTAAACAAATTTCTACCACAAGTCATTAAAGAAAAAATAATCCATTAATTTTCTTAACTTGTTTTAGCGTGATTGCAGACATCAAGGACGTGATAGCCTGGTTCAAATGACAGCGGAACACTTCCATCCTCAAGCTACTTATATCAGATAATGGCATGATGTTCTGATATGCGGGGATAGAGAACCCACTACAGTTCAATTCACACCAGGTTCCCAGCTTAGTTATTTTGTAATGTTCGAACTTTAGTCATGACAGTGTTGGACTGAACATAACTGGGATAATGCTTTTATATACATGTACATCAAACTCACATGTACATAGGACAGTTTATTTACAATACACACGAATGATACAGTGGCAGTAATACATAATAAAGTAAAGCAGTGTATTGTCGGGGGTAGCCTAGCCCTACCGGGCTGTCTTCCTGCTACACCTCAAACAAGTATCAATATAAGTAATAGCATAGATGCTTGTATTTCAGATCCACGCAAATACACAGACTATAATCATAAATAAAACTTTCTAGAATCTAGTACTTAGGGCATATCACAAACAAGTATTGGTGTGGTTGTGAGCCAATCCAGACGATTTATCAGATCGAAAATGTATTATCTCTCCATAGGAATTCTTTGAACTGTTCAAATTATCAAAAACATGAACAGTTTCGGTTCCCGTTCCAGTTCAATGGGTATTTTAATATTTAGTTTTCTGTTGCTACAACGGTTTCAGGCGAGAGATATCGCCATCTTTAGTTAAGTAAATAAAATGAGAATCTATATATATCGTCGGAAAGTCTCGTTGTTGAGTGAGGTTTTGGGATAATTCAAATTAACAATATTATATATTACATATATATAATGTTTATATGTATGGCTGGCGATATAGGGTCATAGTCTCGTTGGATAAATCATAATAGTGTACGATAACAGTTATGATGTATGATACTACATATGGGCATGTTGGGAACGAGAATGCGATGTGTGTCCACATGCAGATGTGAAGAAAGTTATTTGAGTAGAATTAGGATTATTATCAGTGAAATATCAATTTTCAAATCGCTCGTTGAAAATAGATATTTCCACTGTTAGTCACGAATGAAATAATTACGGCATTCACTCAAAGAAATTCTCGAGCTATCATTTGAATGTTATATACATCTGATGGCAATTTACCCCAAGTATAGTTTCCCCGACCAATAAAGCTGATGGCCTCGTTGCTGATGTAAAGCATCGGATAAATACATAAATTGTTGTATATTGGTTTATGGACATTGTGTATAAAGGATATACATTATGTCCCCTTAATTCAGAATTTCAAACACGGTCCCTCTAAGGAAGATAGCAGAATACATACATATGATATTATATATTTCACGATATATATCGAAGGTCGCCCACAGTGCGTATTCCAATTCACAATTATAATTACTCAATTGTGTACAATTAAATGCTTAAAGGCCCACTTAATTTTCGAACCCCCAGATCACATATATAAAATATATGCCACTAGCCGATGAGCCCGACGTTGTCCGGGCTATTCAAAAACTATAGCTCCACCCGTTTCCGAGATCTGGTCCCCCTTCCCTTCCTATGAAAGACAGCACAACACGCATTTTTTGTTTTTCATGAATTAATTCATGGTACCCGTCCCTCAAAGACTGACCCGATGAAAAATTCCCCTGTTCCTAGGACATATATGACACAACAACCCATTCTGCCTTTTTAAAAAACGGCCGTATTATAGTATTGGTCTGGGCGTCCGTTAACCTGGTTTCCGGATGATAACTTTAGTTAGAGTGAACCAAATTTAATAAAAATTCGGTTTATTAGCCGAAAAGTAAGTTCAAGTTCGAATTTGGGTTCCGCCCGCCAATTTTCACCGGAGTTATGCCCCTTATTTGACGTTTTTTGACTTAGAAAATCCTTGAAATTTGTTGTCCGGATGATAACTTTAGTATATTTTATCGGAATGAATCCAAATTAGGTATATTACTTTCTCCCACCAAAACACAGGTCAAGTTCGAACTTGGGTTCTGTCCGACCATTTTTGGCAGAGTTATGCCCCTTTTTCGACTCAGAAAATTCAGTTTTTCTTATGTTTTTTGGTTTCCGGATGATAACTCGATTTTGGAATGTTTATACGCAAAACCCGTTTTTTTGTGGATTACATATATCGAAATACAGCTCAAATCCGAATATCGTTTTAATCCGATAATTTTTGCGAGAGTTATGGCCACTTTTTTGACGTAATTTGAATTAGAAAATCCCTGAAATTTGTTGTCCGGATGATAACTTTAGTTAGAGTGAACCGATTTCAATCAAATTTGGTATGTGGGTTTATTAGGAGAAAAGACAACTCAAGTTCGAATTTGGGTTCCGTCCGCCAATTGTCACCGGAGTTATGCCCCTTATTTGACTTAGAAAATCCCTGAAATTTGTTGTCCGGATGATAACTTTACTAGAGCTTATCGGATTCAATGATAATTTGGTATATTACTTTCTCCCACCAAAACACAGGTCAAGTTCAAATTTGAGTCCGTCCGCCAATTTTCCCCAGAGAAGGCGTATTTTGCACGCCCAGAGTAGCTCTTGTTAATCGAGATAATTGCATTCCGCGTTTCGTTTTGCATCCGTATTTTACGCATGGGTAGCCGTTTAGCAGCTTCGATTGTAATAAAGAGCGTTGATCCTTAACACCTCCGAATATGGTCAATATAAAGATCGTTGATGCCTTAACCCCCGAAGTGGCGTTTGCGGTGATTTTGATGATTGGGAGTGGAGAATCGGTGCTCAGAGCTTGTCCAAAATGCGACGTCGACGATTCCCGTGGGATTATACCTTTAGATAGGAAGTTTGGTCTCGATCGGTCAACCCATTTTCGATTCTATAAAGGACATACAGAGGTCTTAAAAATATATATGAGACTAGCCGATGAGCCCGACGTTGTCCGGGCTATTCAAAAACCAAATTTCAAGTCGATAGCTCCACCCGTTTCCGAGATCTCATCTGCGCATGCGCGAAGCTGGCGTCGCACGGGCTCGGCGACCCGATAAAATTCGTATCCGGTGCAAGATACATTCACATACCACATTTCAAGTCGATAGCTCCACCCGTTTCCGAGATCTGGTCTGCGCGAAGCTGGCGTCGCACGGGCTCGGCGACCCGATAAAATTCGTATCCGGGGCAAGATACATTCACATAGCAAATTTCAAGTCGATAGCTCCACCCGTTTCCGAGATCTCGTCTGCGCATGCGCGAAGTGGGCGCGGCACTGGCTCGCCAATACGACAACGACGACCGCCTGGTCAAACTACACACACGTACCAAGTTTCGTCCCGATCGGTCGAGAATCGTAGATTTGTATAAATGACAGACAAACAGACAGACAGACAGAGGTCTTCAAAAATATATATGAGATATTATATACCACTTGATAGAGCAAGCTCCAAAACATGCATTATCAACATATCGGCTGAGACACACTGGGAAATTATTGTTTCTGTTGAGTAACCAACGTGTTTTTGTCATTTAGATTGTAGTAAAAAGTGTTCTATTTTCAATGAAGGAGGAATAACTATATATCTTAAAGATAGAGTTATTTTCTTTCCATTGAACATTCATATTCTTGGAGCCAAAACGGGGGAATCCTTCTATGATTTCAGCTGTTTTCTATTTCTCTATGGGCATCTTCTGAGACACATATTCAAGTGGTGATGAATTATAGTATTTTAATCATATGTTATGGCATAGATTGTTATTGAAACCGTACATCACTATAAATAAAATAATCGGAGACTCGACAATTAAGTGGCTCTTTAACATGATCTCACATGGTCGATTCCTTGTATATATCTTATCACATGGTTGATTCCTTGTATCGATCTTATCATGGTCGATTTCTTGTATATATCTTATCGCATATATCGATGAGACGCCAGACTGGATGAAAAACACAGAACTGATACATGCGATTTCCGCTGTAGAATCTTGACATTCATTCCCCATTTAAATTATTTCTGTCCTTGTTTATATTACATTTCTCACACATCACACCATGCTTACGGATAATCGTCAGTATGCACACTACATAACAAGTACACGCATTACTGAATGTCTCACATTAATGTTGTCGATTTGATGCATGGATAGTATGTTGATAGGGTTAAGATATTCTCCACGTAGGCCTACATCGCAATGATAAATGACCATTATCTACATGTTTGCGTTTATGAATGGTAATACAAATATTTCCAGCAATTACATCGACCGTCTATCGTATGGTATGTCATATCGGAAACTCAGTCAATGCACAATTTCTCACAGATCTCGCACCGATATGGCCAATCTCGTGTGTTTGCTCTCATATATATGTGCGGTCAGATTTGCGGCGAACACAAATCGTGTGAGCTATCATATGTGTGGATCTTCTTGTGCCTCGTCAGATAACCCCGATATGCGAACGATTTCTGACATATACTCTTGGGCTCCAAATAAAAGGGCAGGCCGAAATAATAGTGCAGGGGATAAATTCCATTGAAAGTTAATAAACGCGCAGACCCAATATTAGATATTAGATATGAACTGAAGACCTATGTCCGGAAAAGCTTCTATCAATTAATATTGATTTTATTTCGAATATTAAATCGGGCCCGTTTATGTTACTATTTTTAGAACCGACCATTCGGATGAGACCGTATTTCGATATAGAGCACTGGGCTGTTCCTACGGCTACGCAACGAATGTCAAATGTCACAGATTGGTTGTTTGTATTGTGTTGTTCGACAGATATAAGCAATAATGAGTATAATTAACGTTTATTTGTGACAAAATTGCACAATATAATTTCTGGTCTCTGTTAACAGTAACTACTATTGTTCGTTAGCTTAACAAACACACCTTTTTAGACCAGAAAATATTCGAAATAAAATTAATATTAATCGATAGAAGCATTTCCGGACATGAGTCTTCGATTCAAATCTAATATTTTATACCCCGGTAACTATATAATACATGTTTACAAAGAGATAATCCACCTTTAAATGTTAAAATGTATGCCATATACATGTACATGTACATGCATAAAGTTATTCCGGTAAGCTCAACATTTTGATATCGGAATATCACATAGAAATCTTGAGATTGTGTTGATTTTATTTTCATAGCATCAAAATTATAAACGTGCAGACCCAAATAAGCACTGTGCAGGGGGGAATTACCCAAGAAAATAATAAACGTGCATGCATGTTTATTTGGAGCCCAAGAGTATCGCACTGAAAAGGCTGATCACCCGTGTAGATTCTCTTAAGTACAGTCAGAGTTTGACATCGGGTGGATACTCTTCCACAAATATATCACGCTTGTGTAAGCCATCACCTGTATGTATTTTCCTATGTCGTGTCAGATTGCCTGACTGAGCGAAGGATTTCTCACATATATCACACTGAAAGGGTCGATCACCAGTGTGGATTCTCTTATGTGCAGTCAGATTTCCTGATTGATCGAAAACTTTCCCACATATATCACACTCTTGAGAGCCATCACTTGTATGGATTTGCTTATGTTGCTTCAGCTTACTTGATTGCGTGAACGATTTCTCACATATATCGCACTGATATGGGCGGTCACCAGTGTGGATTCTCTTATGATCCCTCAGTTGTGCAGAATGTATGAATAATTTCCCGCATATATCGCATTTAAAAGGTCGATCACCAGTGTGGATTCTCTTATGTGCAGTCAGATTTCCCGAGTGATTGAAAACTTTCCCACATATATCACACTCTTGAGAGCCATCACCTGTGTGGATTTTCTTATGTTGCGTCAGATGATTTAACTGCGTGAACGATTTCTCACATATATCGCATTTAAAAGGTCGGTCACCAGTGTGGATTCTCTTATGTTGAGCCAGACTATTCGACTGAGTGAACGATTTCTCACATATATCGCACTGATATGGGCGATCACCAGTGTGGATTCTCTTATGTTGAGCCAGACTATACGAGTGAGTGAACGATTTCTGACAGATATCGCACTGATACCGACGATCACCAGAGTGGATTCTCTTATGTGCAGTCAGATGTCCAGACTGATTGAAAACTTTACCGCATACATTACACTCGTGAGACCCATCACCTGTATGGATGTTCTCATGTTTAATCATGGTACTTGTTAAGGACTTTGCTAACCCAATTTTCCCCAAATTTGATGGAGTCAAAATAAAGGTTTATGTTCACTTTTATTAGTAATCACAGTAACCAAACCCATGAATGCAACATTTTAAGAGTAAAATTCATGGTGGAATATGTTAGAAATACTAAATGTGAAATTTATAGAGGTTTTTAAAATCAATTTTTTCGAACCCAAAATCAACAAACACAAAGTCCATATCAAAGAAAAAAATATGGCAATGTGTACTGAACACTGTGAAGAATGATGAACAATAAAATAATATTCATATTTATCAAGCATTCTTTGATAAAATTACTAAGAACCAATTGTTTACAAATATTTGAGTAACTTGCCTGACATCCCTTGAAGTGAGGTGACAGTAAAGTGTTAACTACTGTGGACAGTGGTGTGTTGTGAATCTCTTGACAAAAGAACTGTAAATCCCCAATCTCTGGGTACCCCATAACCCAGAAACTAGGTCGCCAATCATCCTGAATCAGGATGTAATCTTGTCATGGCTCAAGCACCTGTGTCTTGCTGGTCATAATCTTAGCTGGCTTGAGTGAACATTAACTTAACCCATCAAATTCAGTTCCCAAATAGCTTTTCTGAGCAATGAAAGCTACCATCTGTAAACAACTGCTTCCATGCCAAAAATCTTAATGAAACTAAAGAAATGTGAGTATATCTTTATTGTTCATCATTCTTCACTGTGTTCAGTACATATTGCCATATTTTTTTCTTTGATATTGACTTTGTGTTTGTTGATTTTGGGTTCGAAAAAAATTATTTTAAAAACTTCTATAACTTCCACATTTTGAATTTCTAACATAATCTACCATGAATTATACTCTTAAAATGTTGCATTCATGGGTTTGGTTACTGTGGTTACTAATAAAAGTGAACATAAACCTTTATTTTGGACTCCATTAAATTTGGGGAAAATTGGGTTAGCAAAGTCCTTAAGCGAACTATTTCTCACGCGTGTGTTTCGTCTGGGTACTTTAAAATAATGAGTGAAGGATTTCTTACGGGTACCATATTGCTCTGTCTAGTCAGATGTCAAATGCGTGCAATTACCGCTCCACATATATTAATTTACAAGTAGGCCTACACTCTTTGTGAATAATCTTGTCACACTGAGAGAATGTTGTTATCCTCATTGAATCATTCATTCATTGTCTTCTTCGCCACCTTGACACTGCTCAAGAGTGGCACATGGACACTTATTTTTGACAGATAAAGGAAGATCATTTTTGTTCTGCGGCTGATAATAATGTAAAAACAATTACAGCCGCCAAGATCACATATCGACAACAAACGCAGATTTGCTTTGTTTCTTTGAAGTAACATTTCAAAATCTGGTTTCGTAGAATGGATATAATGTATTGGGCGATAGAAGCCCAAACAGCCAATAAGACAATATAATATATACAATTTGTGTGCTTGTGTGTGCGCGTATATTTAAAGGTATGATACGACATCGGTGGAATAAATAACTTCTTTCTTTCACTGTCCTTCAAGTTGGTGAACATTAAATGTGAGTTTAAATGCCTTAGACTCGTCACTGACTCATATGTGAAACACTGCGGCGCTATCGCTCTGTAACGTGCCCTCCCATATAATAACGACGTCACAAGCAGAGCGATGGTAAGGTTTATCGTCCGGGACCAGTCAAGAGTTGCCCTTGCCTTGAGGGCTGATTGAAAAGTTACGCTTGGGAATCATTTAAGGACCGATGGTAAATAAATTAAGAGATTGCCATTAAATACATAACCAAAGGTTAACCAAACATATTTCTTTCAAAAAGGTGGTAGGCCTAAGTGTTTTCTCATGTTTTGAGCCTAATTGACAATGTAAGCTATCCACAGTCGTCAATATCTGGAACCTTTATATCGGCGCAGAGTTATTTTGTGCGAAAACAAAATCCAAACAAAAGCTGTATTAATTGATAGACACGTTTCCGGGCAGGGGTATATTATTCATATTTATTATTTCGTACCCATGAAACTGTAAATATCATGTTGTCGAAGAGATAATCCACCTCTAAAAGTGGATTATCTCTTTGTAGACATGTATTATATAGTTACCGGCGTATAAAATATCGGTGACGAGTTATGCAGTAGGTCCCTAGATTTGCGTAGTTCCCTCAATTCGCGTAGGTCCCCGTAGTAATGCAATAATACATGCTTTATTGACTGATAAAATGGATTGGTACCACTAAATGATAATGTTATACGTTACTTTGCAACTAATTTCCCAAATCTGATGAGTCTTGTCTTGTAGAATTTCCCACGTTGATTTTTCGTGGTGCTCCTGGAATCCTAGAATATCATGTACATGTACCAGAGAATCCTCAAATTGTACTCATATATGATTGATACGTATAAAGCTGTCCATGATTAGTTCCAGCAAGCTAACTAATAGCGAATTATTAAATAAATAGCAAAAATCAATTGGTGGTTAGTAAAAAGTAATTAGGCATCAGCGACAATGGGCTCAGTCTGGATTAAGGCCAAAAACCGAGTCCTCAACATATGAATATCATGCAGGTATTCCCTGCTGTAGAGTTCCATGATGTTTATGTCTTCTTCTGCAAGCTTGACAACCTGAACAATTCTAGAGTGAGACGAGTCCAAGATGAGCTGAGTGAAGAGTTCTGGATTAGTTAAGAGTGGAGGAGTCATATGTAGGTCTAACACATTTATAAGTGCAAGTTTCTTCTTTATTTTCTCTCGCTGAGGATTATAAGACACTGCATTCGACAATAAAATGTTGTCGGTCTTCATCAGCTTCCACACATAGGCATGTGTACTCTTTATACTGGTTGAAGACTGCACAGTTCGATTGTAGAGTGTATGTCACTGTGAGTAATCTAGCCTTGATCTCAGCCCTTGAAGCATCATGTAGATTTGTCCTTACATATCGATAAACTTGATGAACACAATTCACTTTCACAGCATCAGGATTCAGGCACTTCAGTGTTGATTTCTGCCTAATTTTCTCTTTCCATTTCTTCTGAATTTCAAGACTGACAGCTTCACTCAACAGACTCTTCCACACTGCCTAAGTTCGAGTTGAATTCAGTAGTGAATATGCATTTGGTAGATCACAGTGCTCAAGACGTTGACGTATATATGAGAACCAACTCTTCGATTGGGAATTCTTCACTGCTAGTTGACGGATAGCAATGTCATATTCCACCATACTTTTAGCCGATAAAATTCTGAAGAATATGTTCCGAGAGTTCCTATGTATCACGGTTTCAACTGGAGGCACCACCAGTAGCGCGCTGTAGCGATTCTTGTTGAAAGATGACGGATATGCCTGAGTGTTACCGTCTGATGGTTTTCTAATTTCTCCAGCTCAGTCTTATTAAGCTGCAGCACCCCAAGTCCAAATATCAACCTAGGGATGACATACAGTGTCCACAGTTTGCATTTAACTAGCTAGGCACTCCAGTCTTCCCATGCATGCTAGCTCCCATCAGATAATACATTGTCCTGCGAGAAAGTTTTACTTTTCCCTCAGCATCCATGATGTTGTTTACAAATCTCAGTATCCCAAGATGTTCTGTAGAGATTGTTTTTCTTTTTTCTCCGTATATTTCCGCATGCTCGCTCTCCCTTCCATTATACACTAAGATATTGCTATTCAAAGGATTAATCCTATATCATTCTTGCTTTGGTTTAAACAGTATTTATTCCAAGATCAATACAACATTATAATTACAACATATCAGAATATAACATCATGGACCGGATTCTTGCTTTGCATATCATTCCACCATGTCGACCATTTCTTGCATTTCCTGGGTATCATAGGCCAGGAGGGCGATATCATCCGCACATGTAATATGGGGGATACTAACAGTACCTATACGTGCCAATTCAAATTTCCTTTCCAGCAGCAGGAGTAGAGGATTGTTCAATCTCTTGTAGCGGCATGTAGAGAGAATCCCTCCTTGTCTGACTACTTGTGAGACCTTAAACGGCCGCCGCCCTTTACACTTTACTTTGGCGTAAAGGTCTGTGTATAATTCCTTTATTAGCAGCCAGTCATTCCCGTGCTACCATCCATATACAATTTATGAAGGAGTATACTGTGACCCACAACATCAAACGCCTTTTGTGCACCAGTGTGGTAAATAACATGGTTTTCTTGGCTTGGCTTGCCTCATTGATGCATTCTGATACCATGAGAGCCGCATTCCGAGAGGAGGTCCCTTTTGTAAACCCAGTCTGCAGTTTTGACTAAGTGGCGTGGTGTCTGCTATTAAGTATGTGCTCCAGTATTTTCAGCAGGATTGATGTCACAGTGATTCCTCTGTAGTTTGCTAAGAGGATCACAGTTTTCAAACACCGGGGTTAATATTCCTCTGTCATGATAGATGGTATCTTTCCTCGCCTTAACAGTCCACTAAGTATCGTTGAGCGTGCTTTGTCCCGCTTTTAGATATCTAAGGTGTTGATAACACATTTCCATCAACAATCAATTATGAGACTGCAGTTGTTGTTGAAGACCTTTGTTGTTTAACTAGTAGAGTAAATACCTTGGTGTTCGGAGTCGCCTTGATGATCGTTTCTAACTTATTTGTAACTGCCTTCGCATTGAGATTGTTTGCTTAATGATACTTGATGAAGCCAGTCTAAAATTACGTGATTTCTGATCCGGAAAATAAGAGGATTATCAAATTACCAGTGACTACTGGCTTCAGAATAAAATATTAATTGGAGGATAACTGGATATATAACTGGAAGATGCCCTCCAGGAAGTCAACGGGGTGATACCAGGAGAAGACAGGAGATGCTGGATAAAAGTTACCAGGACATCCGGACGACTTCCAGCTGGCCTTCTTCTCCTTGGATTTGACTACACCACGACGTCAGCCATCCCTTTGGAGCAGCCCGGACTCCGGATAACAGCTACCAAGAGTCCACCACCGTCACCGACGAGGCAACAGCACCTGCTGGGGCACTGCAGCTACCATCGACCTACAGTGTTCCAGGGGGGATAAACACCCCCTCGTCTGGATTCCAGCGACGGAAAGATGAAGAACTTTGTTTAAACAAAAGTGCTACTTCCTTTTTTATGTTGTATTTTCAATAAAGGCTAAAATATGAGGGGTTAGGGAATGGGCCTTTCGGCCAATTCGAGAATTCCCGGGTTAGCTGGATATATTTTTTCATTTATTTATGTGGCTTTTGAAGCGAAAAATAGGAGGATTATCGGATTTCTCGATTCATCAGTATAATATCTCCACGGGTGAGTGGGCATTGATGCGTTAGATAGCAGAATTTGATATTTTTCATAGTTTATCGAATAGTGTTTGAAACGGCAGTTTTCAATGTTCGTACAATTACGCTGATGCCAGTAGTAGCAAATAAAATGAAACAAACAATAGTACAGAGAAATATGAAAATACCGACTAGAAGAGTTGAAGTGAAAACATTCACTATTAGTGCAGGGCTTAGATAAAAATTGAAGATCACCCTTTTCAAGGACAATTGCCAAAGACTTTTCATAGACTTGGTATCAAGCAAAGATATTAAAGGTGGATTATCTCTTTGTAAACATTTATTATATAGTTACCGAGGTATAAACTATTAGATCTGAGTTGAAGACTACTGTCTATTGATTAATATTCATTTCATTTCGAATATGTTATGGTATAAAACGGTGTGGTTATTTCGCTAACGAACAATGGTAGTTACTGTTAACAGAGAACAGAAATTTCATTGATTAATTTTGTGACAAATAAACGTTAATTACACCAAGTGTAGCTTTTAGCTATGAAACTACACCATACAACCAATCAATCTGGGACATTTGACGTTCAGTACGTAGCCACAGGAAAAGCCTAATGTTTTACTTGACAAAGCTCGGAAAACTTTCGAAAAATGTTTCGTTCATGAAATTAAAAATCAAATTTCCAAAGAAGTGACACTCAATTGTGGAGGATGTAAAATAGATCATCCAAGTCAGACAGGGCATTTACTTTGTCTTTGGACAACATCTATACAATGGTAGATATGTCCATTGGCATGTCACTTCTTAAATTGAAGATACACCGAGTTATGGAACAATGGTATCCAGAAATAGAATCGTTTACACCACAAGGGAAATTTAAGGCATTCAAACTTTGGAAAGATACAACAGTTGTTCATGTAAACTGTAACGAATTTAATTCGGTGTTTTTGATGACTAGTGGTGTAAAAAAGTATTTAAAAAAAATACTACGAAGATGAACACTAGCGAACTTCAGCATATACTAGACAACTCACCCTACATTTGTTCATTATATGGTGTGGTGTTTGCAGAAGATCAGTTACCACACGAGAAACCGCATACATAGTAGACAAGAAAATCCAGGAGAACACTGGATTGCAATTTTCTTCAATGGAAACATTGCAACATGTTGTGAAATTATCCAAGGGTTGCAAAGAATGCCACTAGACTGAGGGTAAGTTCTAAACCACTGGTATGCAAGAAGGTGTTGATATGTCATGCATACCTATTGTGGAGTAAGATACAAGCAGGGTTCGCGCTGCCACTTGCCAATGGCAAATATTTTTTTTTGGCAAGTGGGTTTTCAATTCTGTGATGTGAACGATCTAGTCCGAAAACATCGAAAGTGGGAATTATCGCCGACTGTACAAAGGGAAACACGATCGCGGACAGTACAGTGGGAAACCCGATCGACAACTCTATCAACCAAATCATCACAAAGTGATATGCAATCATCTTTAGTTTTAGTGCATTGACGCCAGTATAAGCAATTTGTTTAATCCCCTAACCCCCATTGTCTGTCTGGTCACTCACAGGGCTCCTGCACAATGCATGTTTATGATTACATTGTATTTATGACGGTCGATGGTTCATGAGCACCAAGTGTAAGACAATAACTTAAGCAGCCAAATGTGAATCACCGACATATATATTGTGGCTAGTTGTCGTCAATACCGATACAGTCAAAATAATATGCATGCTTTTAGGACAGATTGTAGTTTGATAATGGCCAAATAATATTAAGTTATTAGTTTCCAGATGTCACTTAGATATTTTCGCAGGGATAATATTTAATGATTTAAAAATAGATAATGATATAAAACAAAAAAATGACATTAAGAAGGACAATCTCGGGGTTAGGGCCCCCCCCCCAATTTAAATTATTGTGTATTTTACCTGTGTCTGTAGGATTTTATGTTTTATATGAATCAAGATATCTACTGTAGTGTCAACTAAAATATAGAAGAAAATTGGTAGCTTGGCTGCGGAAGTTTTTTTTTGAAGTGCTAATCAAATATTGGCCGTGTATGCCAAGTGAAAACAGCAATGGGGTAGTTTTGCAAGAGGTCTAAATAGTAATTATAGTAATAATAACAGCAAAATCACCGCCATCACAGTTAACATATGGGAGTACAAGATCCGTCGTAACCTGATGTTGGACTATTACAAATTTAGAAAGTAATTTGGATCGCCAGCGTAGTGCCAAGAGAAATTTATAGTCAAAGGGTTTAATTTGGATTTAATAATATACACGTATGTTGCAAGATCAGAGTAAGAGGATTGTATGCATATGTAGTGTAAAAAGTGTTAAATTAAGAATTTCATCGATATCATTGTGCGTTACATGTCTCGGTGACGAATCCGCTAAGCGGTTCCTTTGGGATACCAGTTATTAATAAATATATCAAATCATTTATTCAAAGAAATTCGATCGAATGTAAAATAAACGTTGGGCGGTTTCAACATCACTGTACAAACGCGTGCTGTATCTACTGCATATTTGCTCTATATTTCTTGGAAAGCGGATATGGTATAAAAGTATTAGTTGAAATGAATTTTTATGGTGACTACTTAAAAAATAGGTGGATTATCTCTTTGTAAACATGTATTATATAGTTACCGGGGTATAAAATATTAGATTTGAATCGAAGACTCATGTCCGGAAATGCTTCTATCGATTAATATTAATTTTATTTCGAATATTTTCTGGTCTAAAAAGGTGTGTTTGTTCAGCTAACGAACAATAGTGGTTACTGTTAACAGAGACCAGAAATTATATTGTGCAATTTTGTCGCAAATAAACGTTAATTATACTCATTATCGCTTATATTTGGGGAACAAAACAATACAAACAACTAATCTGTGACATTTGACAGTCGTTGCGTAGCCGTAGGAACAGCCCAGTGCTCTATATCGCAATACGGTCTCATCCGAATGGTCGGTTCTAAAAATAGTAACATAAACGGGCCCGATTTAATATTCGAAATAAAATCAATATTAATTGATAGAAGCTTTTCCGGACATAGGTCTTCAGTTCATATCTATTATTTTATACCCACGCAACTATTTAAAATTTGTTATTTAAAGAGATAATCCATCTTTAAAAAATGATAGAAAAGTATTTGATTGGTTTCATAAGAAAGTATGTGCCCTTACGAAAAGAATCAGAAACATTACCTGACAAAAAAGGGCGTCTGAATGTCTGCATCGTCACCAGATCCTAACTATATAGATGACATGGCCACAAAACAATTCTTAAACACGTAGCTGCACTCAGAATAAATGAAATTAAGCCATAAAATGTTGATACAAAATTCTCACACTCAGCTGTCGAATGTTACAAATGGATGCTACTTCTCAACTTTGACCTTTTACCGGCTTTTACCGGTGGGTTGGATAAAAAGCTAGGAATCGGACCATATGGAACCATCGGCCATCTTGAAAATCGCGAACCAATAATAAGGCTTATAGATCTCTTACTCATGATAGCGGCAATCCTTCTACAGAGAAAGCTCAGGTTTTGGAGAGAGAAAAAGAAATACAGATTAGACGTATCTCCATTGAAGTATGTGGGTGTACCGAAAGGTATATTTCCATCACCCATCGAGGTTACGCTTGTGTTTCGGGAGATGACGCATTTGAGTTCATAAACACCCACTATCCACTTTTATGTGATATGAAATAAAACGGCCCTTTTCAGAGTCGCCCAAAACCTCCTATCAGATGGTTCTTGCATGTACATTTCACAGTGCTAGCTTTCGTAATAAAAATGCACTGGTAAAGTAGCACAATTGCTTCGATTTTTGCTCGGTATTATTCTAAGTTCAGTGTCGCGAAGGGGAACTCCCTTCGCTTACCACACTTCCATTAGAATCCGAGAAAAAAAACGATACATTAGTAAATTATGCTCTTTTCTGTCAAAACCCCTTCGATGCGCTCACCTGGCCCAACCCGTCGCTGTCTGATACTCTGGCCCATGGGGCAGAGTGTCCGGTCCCAGCGGACATGCGCAGTGGGACCTGACGCTCTGGCTCGGGGGCACTTTGACCCCATGGTTCAGAGTTTTTCTACAAATGTTCCATAACGTCAAATCAAGTGTGTTTCCATGAATAAAAACACCGATTTGACTCGGAGAAGTTTCATATGTACCATTTTACCAGTATATCATAACATATTTCACTTGTATGTAACTACTACGAGTACATTTTCTAACGCTAGAATCTTCGAATTTATTCGAAGACTTACGCTTTTGTTAAAATAAGCACTGGTAAATTAGCACAATTTACTAATGCTTAGATTTTTTCTCGGTATAATTCTAAGTTCGGTGTGTCCGGCGAAGGGGAACGCACTTCGCTTGCCACACCCCCTTAGAATCCGAGACAAAATAGAACCATTAGTAAATTATGCTCTTTTCTGTCAAAACCCATTCGAAGCGTTCACCTTTCTCTTTGGAATTTAACACAACCTCTGGACCGACATTGTACAGGAACTCTGGCCCAACCCCATCGCTGGCGGACACTCTGGCCCACCCATGGGCCGGAGTGCCAGACAGTAAGTTTGTTTACCTGGGGCGGACGCTCTGACCGGCCAGAGTGTCCGACAGCGCGAGGGGTGGGCCAGAGTGCCCGCCAATAATACTATCGCTCTTATACGGGTGTTCCCCTAAGTGGATTCTCTTATGGATAATCATATTACTTCAGTTAGTAAACGGATTCGCGCATAAATCACACTTATATATACAGACGATCGCCTGTATGGAATCTCTTTTGTCTAGTGAGATGACTTGAGTCGGCTAACGATTTTTTCACACAAATCTGACTGATTCCGGCGTCCACCTGGATTCTTTCATGGATAGTCAGATTTCCCAATTGATTAAATGTTTTTCCACAATTATGTCGGATGGCTGATCACGTGTGTCTTGTCAGAGGACTTGAATGAGCTAACGATTTCTCACATATATCAGTCCTATATAGTGCTATTATATTTATCTATAATGTGTTTATTGATATTTATTTATAATGTGTTTATTTATATTTATTTATAATAATGTGTATAATATGCTTATATATATATACCATGATATATGTAAATAGTGTACATATGTTATCTCGATACCTATGTATTATAGGTCATGAGAATAAAGCATTGAATCAAACGCGTGTGAATAAAGTTATATTACTCGAGACAGCAAACGATTTCGCACATAAATCGCTCGTATACAGACGTTCGCCTGTATTCTCATATGGATTGTCAGATTAAATGAGTCAGCGACGATCCCGTGTGTGTATTCCCTTATGGACAGTCAGATGACTTAAGTCAGCGACGTTCGCCTGTGTGTATCTCGTAAGAATAGTCAAACTAATTGAGTTAGTAAACTATTTCTCACATAAATCGCATTTATACGGACGTTGGCCTGTGTGTATTCTCTTATGGACAGTCAGATGTGCTGAGGAAAAGAATGATTTCCCACATAAATCGAACAAAAATCGACGATCGCCTGTGTGGATAGTCTTGTGTGTTGTAAGATTACCTGAATTATTGAACAATTTCGCACATAAATCGCACAAATATGGGCGATCGCCTGTATGTATTCTCTTATGGACAGTCAGATTACTTGAGTTAGTATACGATTTCTCAAATACACCGCACTGCTATGGACGATCGCCCGTATGTATTCTCTTATGGACAGTCAGATTACTTGATTTAATATACGATTTCTCACATAAATCGCACTGATACGGACGATCACCCGTATGTATTCTCTTATGGACAGTCAGATTACTTGATTTAATATACGATTTCTCACATAAATCGCACTGATACGGACGATCACCTGTGTGGGTTCTCTTATGGACAGTCAGATCACTTGAGTCAGTGAACGATTTCTCACATAAATCGCACTTATACGGACGTTGGCCTGTGTGTATTCTCTTATGGAGAGTCAGAGTACATGATTGGGCGAACGATTTCTCACATAAATCGCACTGATACGGACGATTGCCTGTGTGGATTCTCTTATGTCTTATCAGATTACTTGAGTTAACGAACGATTTCCCACACATATCGCACTGATGCGGAAGATCACCGGTGTGCATTCTCTTATGGACAGTCAGATGTGCTGAGGAAGCGAATGATTTCCCACATAAATCGCACAAAAATCGACGATCGCCTGTGTGGATTATCTTATGTGTTGTCAGATTACCCGAAGTATTGAACAATTTCGCACATAAATCGCACTGATATGAACGATCGCCTGTATGTATTCTCTTATGGACAGTCAGATTACTTGAGTTAGTAAAGGATTTCTCACATAATTCACACTGATACGGTCGATCGCCTGTGTGGATTCTCTTATGTCTTATCAGATTACTTGAGTTAACGAACGATTTCGCACACATATCGCACTGATGCGGACGTTCGCCGGTGTGGGTTCTCTTATGTTTCGTGAGATCACTTGAGTTAGCGAACGATTTCTGACATAAATCGCACTTAGGCCTATGTGGACGTTGGCCTGTGTGTATTCTCTTATGGCTAATCAGATTACTAGAGTTAGTAAAGGATTTCGCACATAAATCGCACAGATAAGGACGATCGCCTGTGTGGATTCTCTTATGTCTTTTAAGATCTCTTGAGTTAATGAACGATTTCGCACATAAATCGCACTGAAACGGACGATCGCCTGTGTGGATTCTCTTATGGACAGTCAGATTACTTGAGTTAGTATACGATTTCTCACATAAATCGCACTGATATGGGCGATCGCCTGTGTGGATTCTCTTATGTCTTATGAGATTACTTGAGTTAACGAACGATTTCGCACACATATCGCACTGATGCGGACGTTCGCCGGTGTGGGTTCTCTTGTGTTTCGTCAGATCACTTGAGTTAGCGAACGATTTCTGACATAAATCGCACTTATGTGGACGTTGGCCTGTGTGTATTCTCTTATGGCTAATCAGATTACTTGAGTTAGTAAAGGATTTCGCACATAAATCGCACTGAAACGGACGATTGCCGGTGTGCATTCTCTTGTGTGTAGTCAGAGCTCCCAATTGAGAAAATGTTTTTTGAGATGTGAACGATCTCCTGTGTGTATCGTCTTGTATCTCATCATTTTGCTCGAGTCAGTGGACGATTTCTCACAATTATCGCACTGATATGGCCGAATACCAGTCTCTCGTGTATGGATTATGTATGGCCGGTCACCAGTATGGATTATACTAGTACCGGTTGCACTTTCAGAGATTAAATCATGCGCATGTTGCGTACGCGTATCCGGTGTAGATTCGCTTTTGGCAGTTTTGTACGGACGACAGAGTGGATGTACCCAGGACAGTAGACGTGCAGAGCATAAATTGTGTTCGTACACAGACTGAATTGGCTACATCAGTACATGTACGTACACTCCCATATAAAAATGTACCATGGTAAACCTAGATATTACCAAGGTTTTACCAAGGTAAATCAATATATACCTCGGTAAACCAAGTATTACCTCGGTAAACCAAGTATTACCTCGGTAAACCAATATATACCTAGGTGATACCATGGTAATATGTGATTTACCTTGGTAAGTTTACCAAGATATACCGAGGTAAACCAATATATACCTAGGTAAGTCAAGATATACCTTGGTAAGTCAAAATATACCTTGGTAAGTCAAAATATACCTCGGTAAGTCAAAATATACCTTGGTATATCTCGGTATATCTGGACTTACCTCGGTATATATATTAACTTACATTGGTATACCTCGGTAAGTCCAAATATACCTTGGTATATCTCGGTATATCTGGACTTACCTCGGTATATATATTAACTTACATAGGTATATCTCGGTAAGTCAAAATATACCTTGGTATATCTCAATATTTCTGGACTTACCTCGGTATATATATTAACTTACATAGCTATATTTTACATTTGACTATATATGCTTCCACAGTATAATACCATATAACAAGGTACCGTAGGCCTACTCTATTATGAGTATTTAACACAGCATACTACCATAGTAAACTTTCCAGGTACTCCAGTTTATCACGGTCAGACTGCTGCCACAGTATTTTCCCCATATATAGTGTAGAATGCCATTGTGAAATTACCACCTATACTATGTTCTACCATGATAAAAGTAACGTCAATGTGGTCTCATGAAGTCATCTTAGTTACTGAGTTTTCACCAGAATTCTACCATGGTAATTTTCCACTTATTGTGGTCTACCATGGTAAAAGTTACTTTAATAATGTGTTTACTTTAATAATGTGTTTGTAAACAGGTAAATGTCCATGTATTGTGTGGTGAAGGTAAAATGTCTCCCTTTGTTTGTTTACCGTGGTAGGCCTAGCTATTACAGTTTCCCAATTAATAATTGTTAATATTACTCTAATTTAATCCAGAAAAAAAGAGTACACGAGTTCAAAACATAAACGAAACGAACCGCGCATAAATTACTGTCCGAAATCGCCATTACGCAATCACGAAAATAAAAAAAACTGATATTTCATGAATTATATAACTAGTTGGTTGGTTAATTATTTAATGTGTGTCATGTATACATTATATGATACTAATATGAACTGCTTTAAACATGTTCGTTTTTAATTGTCCGTTTCACTAATTCTCAGTTATCGATCGACGACCTCCACTCTTCACTTCCGTCAGTTCCAATGTTTTTGGCGGTATAGATTTTCATTTTGTTTTCGAAGCTAGTAACGAATCATTCTCCTCGTTATGTCGAAGGACAAACTTAAACATTATAAACGATACTTGGAGGACCCACTGAGTGAGAATATTCCAAAAAGCACAACTAGACGCTGGATGTGTGAGGCTGATCGTTTCGATTCGACTGCAAGTGGAACTTCAACTTGTGAACACACCGTGACAGTGAAACTGCCGGCCACAATTCTCAAAGTGAAAGTGTCTCAAATACAGTGTCAAATGACTCAGACTTAATTTTTTGCAACACCTAATGAAATGGAACAAGTTGAACATAATGATAATGAACAAGTTCAACTAAACATGCTAAATGATCAACAAGAAACACAGGATTCAATGGTTCCGCGGCCGTCATGCAGTTCCGCAGTCAGATATTGAATATGAGCTTCAAGTTGAAGAATATAACGACTCGGAGGAAGTATGTTTCGATATTTGGTGATAATGTGATATTTCAAGACTACGGATTTGCTAACGATGGAAATGAATCAGTCCAAATCGAACTTGAACAACTTCAAGCCAGTGACGATGAGCGGGGAATAATCGACATGAACTAGAATTAGAATATTAAACAAAAATTTCTCAATTATACTAATTTATATCATTGTGGTGAATGTCGGTTTTGGAGAACTTGGCTTATGTTAACTTTCATGTCTGTACGAACAGAGACCAACTGCGTCAATGTAAACAGAACAGCTACAGTGTGTCAGTATGCCGTAATTCGTGACCCAGTGTTGTGACTAGAGTGGACAAAGCGGACTGCTCACGGAGTTCTACTCAGCACGCAATGTGTGTGAACTGTGACGCGGTCGGCTGACCAGGAGAACAATAACATTAGAACTCGGCTATCGATCACGGTCGGATGTGGAGTTGTGGACGTATTTCTAACATCACAGTTCCATCATGGAGACACTAAAAGACATTGACGGTGATATTGTTACCATCTTATATACCTTCATACAATTAAACATCTCATTATTTTAAACACATCGCTGTCATCGCTGTACGTTTACCCCAAATGAATACCATTAGAACTTTGGTCCATCGCAACTAGAAATCATTATAGGCAAAGTTCTAACATCATTGATCAATTCCCCCAAAACTGGCGAGCAATATTACATCACAGATGCTTAGTACCAGTACTAGATATTATAGATGTGTGTATATGGGTTCAATTAAATTAAATGATCGATGTACGTATCTACCAGGGTAGATTCCAATATTTATTTACCATTTTACCTATTAATTATCATGGTACTTTCAACTGACATACCGGTACCCTAGTACTTATTCATTGGTAAATCGATACTGCGTCAAATTTCCTTGGTGGATTTTTACCATTCTAGATTCACATATACATGTAAACTCTGGTATTAATACATGTATACCTTGATATATTCAACTTTTTTACTAGGTACTCCAGAAAATACCACGGTTAAAGAACCTGGGTAAACTGTTGAAATACCTCAGTATTTTGCCACAGTGAATATAGCGTGGTAAATTTTACTAAGGTGTTCTACCAAGGTCAAATACCTTGGTAGAACATCTTGGTAAAATTTATCATGCTAAATTCACCGTGGTAAAAATACAGTAGTATTCCAACAATTTACCGAGGTTCTTTTACCATGGTAAAGTTTTACCGTGATTTTTTCACCTTGGTCAAATTTACCGACGTGATCAATTGACCAGGGTAAAAAACCATGGTAAAATTTACCTCGGTAAATACCTTGGTAAATTTTTACCTTGGTAAAGCACTAAAATTTACCTTGGTAAAATTTACCGACGTGATCAATTGACCGTGGTACAAATACCATGGTAAAATTTACCTTGGTAAATACCTTGGTACATTTTTATATGGGCTTTTCCCCCAGGATTGTTTTCTTCGTCGCGCCGATGATGACGTACGTGTAGACTGCTGTCGAACAAATGGATCTCAAACAGTGAACGGTCTTGTGTGACCATCGATAGTCAACAAAATGCCAAGCTACATGTATGCCATGCACACCGTTGTAACCAACACGATGAAGATTATCGACAAAAAACACGGATCCGTTGGTTGGTTGGTGTGTCTACGAAGTTCTTTAGAGGAGACTTCGCTCTGTAAGGTAGCTCCAAGGTAGATGGTGCAATTGTGCCCTCAATGCTTATTCCACTTTAGTGCTGTACACCGTTGCCAGAGTGTATGACGTCAGATGGTGCTGTAAAAAGAACAGTTCCATAAGTGAATGAAGCTAAAGCTTCATTATAGTGAAATGTTTGTATCACTGATGAACCGGAGTACTCCCACAAGAGTGTTTGGGTTGGTTTGGAAACCCAGAAGTGTCTGAAGGTCCATTAATGAGTTTGTTGAATTGTCTTTTGTATCATTTAGAGAGGAACTGTTACTAAACAGGGCATCTCTTTGTGTGGAATATAACTGGATCCTCTATTCCTTCGACGTGGCATTATTTTTCAAAATATGGTTTCTTATAATAGGTGTGTATATTAGGCGATGCTACTTCAACAGTAAAACTAAATTTTTCTGCTTTAGTTTTTTTCATAGTTGCAATGATGGTTTTCTGTTATGATGTCATGTGTACCCTTATCGGAATGGTTGTTTGTTGCAAGTTAGCGGCAAATGTGCGGCACATATTCGCAGATCTTTGCGGCAAACTTTTTGTTTGTTGCAACTTTGCAATAAATTTAGTTTGTTTGCTGCAACTTTGCAAAAAACTTAGATTCGAGGCAATCCATTTGTTCACAGTAAATTTTAGATTAGTTTCAAGTTTGCGATAAGCGTGCTGGAATCTTGGTTTTGAATATTTGTTCGCTGCATGTGCAAAATTGGAATTTCATTTTGTTTTTCACTAAATATTTATTTAAAGTTTGGATTTGATAATTTGAAACATTAAATGAATTAAAGATGGATTATCTCTTTAAATAATAAATTTTATATAGTTGCGTATGTATAAAATAATAGATATGAACCGAAAATCCCTGTCCGGAAACGCTTCTATCAATTAATATTGATTTTATTTCGAATATTAAATCTGGACCGTTTATGTTACTATTTTTTTAACAGACCATTCGGATGATACCATATTGCGATATAGAACACTGGGCTGTTCCTATGGATACGCACCGAAAGTCAAATGTCCCGGATCGATTCTTTATATTGTTTTGTTCCACACATAATATGATTACGTCAGTACGTATGGACAACCCAAAATACGTACGTCCATCTATAAAATGATAAATGTATGTTTCATAGGAGTGCCTGTATTTCTGGCCAACTTGTGATATACGATCACGTCAGTACGCATGGACCTTGGGACGGCGACATGTCATTCTATGTAGAAAGGTTCGCTATTCCCAAGGTTCATTATACCGAAGTTTCGCTATTCCCAAGGTTCTCTATATTCCTCGATATTCAGAAGGTTTTTATAACTTGTTATTTTGAAGTTTCATTCTATATTCTAAAGTACTGAGATGATTCTTTAACATAAGACTCTTTTATGAAGGAAATAACTTTAAGGTACTTAATCCGATAAGACGCTCCTAAATTACTCTTTCTCTGGCTTCGGTGGGAAAAAAATATTTGATTAGAGTTGACGAACCCACCCATCAAAGCTCAGAGTAATTAGATATCGATCTTAGCAGTTTGCTATTTTTATTGTTTCTGGGCCTGATCGTCATAAAGAAGGACGAGGTCAAACGGGCGGTCTTCCAGATAAAGATGGATAACTGTAAAAACGTGGTAATAATAACTACTTGGTATTAGAGTTGTCCATCTTTTCTGGTTATATGTGCCCAGAATAGCAAACCTTCATAATAGCGAACCTTCTGAATGAGACCCTTTCAAGTTGGAATAGCGACCCTTCGGAATATGGAACCTTCGGAATAATGAACCCGATCCTGTATGAAGAGCCCATGATACGTCCATCAATAAATGTATACATGTTTCATGGGACTGTTTATATATACATACTAGCTGGTGGACCCGACGTCGTCCGGGCTGTTTCCCCTCTGCTTTTCGGCGAATTGCGCGATTTGACCTTGAATTGACCATTTTGAAGGTCAAGGTCAGGTCGAGGTTACGATTTGACCCGTCCAAAAACACTCCCGGATAAAAGTACCCGACAAAAGTACCCGTGGAAATCAGTCAGGTTTTAGCCGATTTGACCTTGTGTAGAGAGCAGCAGAAATTAGTGGCAAATGTTATCAAGAAAAATTCATCAAATGACACCTGCAACGTGTGTGAAATCAGACTGCAACTGGCCGGATTCGTCCCATGGCTTTGGTCGATACATACCCCATACCCCATACAGGCACACCGACAGCATGCTGATGCTCGACTCGACACCCACACCTGAATAATAATCAATCAGCGAGCAGGCTTACTGACCGTTCACAATAGGCGGACAATCAGAGATATCTTTATTACCTCCAAGTATAGGAGAGATCGATATACATGACATATAAATACAGTTGGATTAAAGTGGGCTCCCCTGGTCAGTGTGGTGGGCCGTTATGTACAAGTATGGAGAGGTGTTGGAAACCACGAGAGTGAAGCATATATGCATTTGTATGTTCACTGCAGTTTTTGTTGCAGGAAAATCTTATTTGTCCAACAGATATGAAAGTTAGTCGTTACAACATGCGTGGGTGTTGAGAAGATAATTACAATGGACGTGACACGGGTTGCTGTACGCCATTCCTTATCATTGTGCTGAGAACGTACAGGAACTTCGCAGAATATAGTACTAGTTCCTTGAGGCAGTGAGATATGTGTTCTGTTAGGGTTTCCAGAGAACTTCCGAGGAGTGTTGCTACCAGGTCATCTCTGGCTAACGACGCAAGGTGAAAATATTCGGGTATGCCGAAACGAGAGATAATCCCTTCCCAAAAAGAGTTTCTAATAATGAGTGCGGCTGGAGAAGAGCATACGAACATGGCGTGGTCGATTTAGTTCGAGTACACTTCGCTGCAGAGATGACACACTAAATTGTTGGCATAGGTAGTCCTGTTGAGAAGCAGTACTAAGTTTTTGAGATTTTTCAAAATGTGAGCGTTTCCATGGAGAAGTTTCCAGACTGCCCAGTTTGATAGGGGATTAGGGTGAACTTTCCATAGAATTCGCAAGGATGGATCGGACGAAACTTTGGTCTGCCACGAGGAAATGAACGTTCCCCTGATAGCTGCCTTCACAGGAGTTATCCACGTCGACAGTTTTGGGAAGACCCCAATGTTCAGGTAGCCGTTCAAATAGTTCAAAAGATCGTATTTGGCTAATATGGAGAACATTTCCTCTCTGGAGCGATTGTATAGTCTGTACAGGTGTGCTTTCGGGAGAAACAGTCGTAATGGTAATTGATGGCCGAACGGTAGATGTATAAGACGTCCCAGGAAGCAAAGTATTTTGATATGCAGTTGATATTCAATTGGTAGAAATCCAAGTAGACCTAGCGATAGCCTAGTTGACGCTCGTTTTGGGAGGGATTGTGCGTATTTGAGACATGTTCTGGCGGCTTTGTTCACAATGGTGATGGCGGAACTTTGATCAAAAGGAACCACATCGACACCGTAGAGAGCTCTCACGCGATTAACCGCCACAATTCTAAGACGGAGGCAGCGGGATTGGAGAATGAGTGCTGGGAGCTTCTCCAAAACGGCGGTAAACATTCAATCGGGAATTTTAACCTCAGATTGGAAATTTGCGCTCAATCGGTCCAGCCGTTGTCCCGGCCATAGCTAACAGACAAACAGAAGTCCCAAAATATATATTACTAGCAGGTTAGCCCGCCACTGGCGGCATTCGTCCCATGGCTTTGGTCGATCCATTAATTTTAGTTTTTCAATGTAACCCCGTACAGGACCGGGCTACTCAAAAACCAAATTTCAAGTCAATAGCTCCACCCGTTTCCGAGATCTGGTCTGCGCATGCGCGTATCTGGCGTCGCACGGGCTCGGCGACCCGATAAAATTCGTATCCGGGGCAAGATACATTCACATACCAAATTTCAAGTCGATAGCTCCACCCGTTTCCGATATCTCGTCTGCGCATGCGCTGCACGGGCGTCGCACGGGCTCGCCAATACGACAGCGACGACCACCTGGTCAAACTACACTCACGTACCAAGTTTCGTTCCGATCGGTCGAGGTGTTGGTATCTGATGCAAAAGACGAAATTGTGAGTGTTGGTCAATAGTCCCCGCCGTGAACCTCATCGTCGCAAAGAGCGGAAAGTCAATTAACCCCGTTGTGAACCTCAATCACCAACGCGACGTAAACATGTGTTGCGTTCTAAAAATAGGAAAGCACTTTCTCTCTGCATAATTCTGCAGATGCTAATAACGTTGCTCCCCGTAGGTAGCAATATCGTTGTTGTTGATATTTACGGCTTGGGGGCTATTTTCTTATTTAGCAAGTTTGAGCTCAATCGGTTAGAGTCTATAAAGGACACACTCATATATATGACACTTCCCGTAGGTAGCAAGTTTGAGCTCAATCGGCATTCCCTGGAATTTCCCGTAGATTGGCAGATTCCAGTAGCTTTATAATGGTAGGCCTATATCTGGGGAGAAATCTGATGCTATATTCGTGATTATCTGGGATGATTTCGGTATATACCGAAGGTATATACTGTAAAAACAGAGCGCGCCATCCGTGCTCGCAGGGAATAAATTTCGAGCGATAACGTTTGCGTTCCCGTATAACTCTGCAGATGCGAATAACGTTGAATGGGAAAAAGACGCTCTTTATAGAGATGCGTCAAAAACAAACGCTCATTAAATAATCACTTGATTAACCCCCGCCGTGCCTATGCGATGATTTGAGATTGGAGAACGGGTGCTCTGAGCTTCTCTAAACCGCGACCACGTTCGTGTCGGTGGGATTTGACACTTACATAGGAAGTTTGAGCTCAATCTTTACACGCGTTTTCGATTCTATGAAGTACCCACACACACACACACACACACACACACATATACGAAGTCTCAAAATATATAGTATAGATAAGACTGGAGTAAAGTTGAGACCAACATGTCTTTGTTAATTTTGGTGCCCATATTTCAACGAAATTTGGTGTGGTGACTCAGGGTGCCCTGGCAGAGTGTATAATGGCGTTAGTTTTTCTAAATTTTGATTTAAACAAATTTAAAAGAATAACAAAAATATGAACATATGTGAATAATTAGGTACAAATAAACCTATTTGCGCGAGAATAGGTTGAAGCACCAGATATAGAGGATGTGGGGCACAGTTAGACATGGGTCAGAGTAAGATATTGCCTCTAACATTTCTCTAATTTCCAGACCAATACCATGGCGCCAGTCAAGAGATATTAGCCATATACCACATGTTACTATATTTGTTCAAAATGCAATCATCAGGTGAAGGTTGAATCTGGCCACGCGACCAATATTCAAGGCAAAATTATTTAATTTTTTGCAATTTTAAAGGTACTCAATCCGAATTAACCCTCGCAGATTACTATTTCCTTGACTTCGAAGGTGAAAAATATTTGATTCAAGTCGAGGAACCCACAATATCAAAGCTCAGAGTGATCAGATACCGATTTTTACAATATCAAATTTTTATTTTTAAGTGGCCCAGCAAACAGCAGACGAGAATACTTTCTCTGACCAAATTGCAGATGAAGATGGATAACTCTAAAATCAAGAGGTTTTATTGTGTGTCAGATGTTTGACAAACCAGCAATATTCTTTGAGCAAAAAGTTGATAAGTTACAGGTTTTTTCAATTTTATGCTATAATTGACTGCGGTTAGCATTATTTTCGAGCAATTAATCGATTCTGTCAACTGAAGCGGCTTTTCAAAAAATTCTTGTTGTTGTTGTAATCTGATGATATGGGGACTATTGATTCGGATTGAGGACCTTTAAGGGAAAAATATCTTTATTGGATAAATTTACATATAATACTGAATACATTTTTATGAAAATGGGGATTTATTGCATATTTCACATAGCCACATATGATTTATTTATAGAGGTTTATGTATGCTTGACTTTCAGCGAGTTACATGGATGGGGCACACTGACTCAATGAGATACAATTTATGGCCTGTGGTAGGATCCAACTTCAGTAGATGATAGGCACTTCGAAAAGGAATGAGATAATTTGGCAAATGACTACTGTTTTGGGGCTGGAGTGGATAAATAATTTAGATCCAACAAACTGATGTCATTGTGCAATAGTTGTATGTTCGGGGCGTTTCCTATACGGTTACTACTTAGGGGTGACCCATTCTGTGAAGTAGATGATGAGGAACAAGTATTAAGGGTGGTCCCAGCTCGAGACTGCATGCTTGTTCGTGACTTTTGTGAGCTTATATCGTACTCTCAGATGTCTAATCATTGGGATGGTCAATAATAGTGATAGCGGAGACCTAGACTGAAATTAACAATATTGATGAAATTTAATTGTATTTAATTATATTTCAATTTAATTCTATATATGTCTCTATGCCAAAAAACTTAATGATCGTTGAGAATTTTATCTAAAATTACTAATCATGTGGCACATGCTGACACTATTGTTAGGCATCTGATAAAGTCACTTAAATCTTGCCATTTCAAAGTTGGATCTTCTCATTCTATGACACATATTATTAATATAAGGTATTTCATAATTTATTAACTGTACTAGTTACTTCCCTATCGCAACAGAAAAAAAACTTTGTACGGTGGAATATATCATTCTTGACGGGCATAGATACATAGATATTCATGGCACGGTCTGATAAAATGCTACTAGATTAAACATTTATATGACTGCCTCATTAGTCATGTACATGTATAACTAGAAGGTCGTGACTGTTCAACTAAGTTGGCCTGGAATTATTATGTTTAGCATACATATTATTCCAATCCAAATGTGTCAAGTCGACATTAGCAAGTACGCAGGGCTATATTTAATAATTTTTCCACAAATAGCCACTAGTTAATATATATGCCAGCCATGCTGATCAAGATCCCGCTCAATGCTTAAGGTTTAAATCGAGAACAGTGTTAAAATCATGAAGTATTTAATATGTGAGAGTGCTAAAACTAATCACCGTACATTATAATTATTATATTTAACTTGATGTGGCCATCACAGGAAACACAATTCATACACACAGATGGAAAGTTGGCCCGGAAGCATATCCTCTCACCAGTCACTGCATGAACTCTGCAGTGTGCCGAGACCAAGTGGAATTGGGATATGTTCTTCTTTTCCTTGACTCAACAAGAAGATAAATGACTCACTGTGTTAGTCACCAATTCACTGGGCTTCACATGTTTTGTTACATATGCGTGTCGACTGCTCTGTAGATGGCTGTAATTGTATTTTGACCTGAGTCACATTCACAGTGAGTGGGTGAGGCTGAGCCTGAAGTCTTGTTTATCTCTGGTCATTTTTCCCCTTTTGAGAAGAAAGGAGATTCCATTTTGCCACACAACAAAAACATCCTGGGGACTTTAAATAATTTATAACTTTGTAACACTTGTAATACCTGTCTACGAGCGGTCTCTATGGTATCTCATAAAATGTAAAGCTGTGTAGCATGTCGCTACACTGCGACGGTAGGAATAAAATATGCTGCGTTTTTTTACTGGGACTTTAAATCATTTGTAACATTTGTAACACCCGTCTTCGAGCGGTCTCTCTGGTACTCAGAAATAATGTAACACTTGTAACGCTTTGTAGCATGTTGCTACAATGAGACAGTAGGAATAAAATATGTTGCGGTTTTCTACTGGGACTTTAAATCATTTGTAACATTTGTAAAACCCGTCTACGAGCTGTCTCTCTGGTATCTCATAAATAATGTAACACTTGTAACACGTTGTAACATGTCGCTACACTGAACACGGTAGAAATAAAATAGGCTGCGTTTTTTACTGGGACTTTAAATCATTTGTAACATGTGTAACACTGTTACAAAATGCCTAGTGGAGGAAGGATGTACCGGATTCATGCAATATATGTTCCGTCTGACTGATTTTCACTTTTAAACTTCAAGTTCAAAACAAGTTGTTGTTGCTGTTCTTCTTCTTTTGACTGCTTTGACTCTAAAGTCATTCCACTAATGGGCTCGTTGTTCTATCGTCGCTTGTGCTTTCTCGTTTGTTCTTAACGCTTGCGTGCTGTGATAACGTTGTTAATTTAAAATATGAGCGATAACAATAACAATCAATTCAATTTCAAATTTCGCAAATAAGAGAGCGCCACCATTTTGTAACGAAATTACATCATCATTTGCAACGTTGCTATGGCCTGCAAGGGGACGTAATTTTCAAACTGTAACGGTGTGGAATCTGGCGAGGTTTGCCGATGCTATGCGCCCGTGTCAGCCAAATCCACATTAAGCATTTAATTTTGAATAAGGTTGATTTTGTTTTTCAAATTTAATAGTGTTGATATGGGGAGGCTGATCGAAGATGAAAAATAAATTCGTTTTATTAATTGGTCAATTCTATTCCAACATGGCGGCCACCACTGGGGCCCATAGGTCTGAATCGCCCGGTTGTAAAAACAATATTTTCATGCTGACGGATTATAGAAATTAGTGACGCCACAACTATACTTGTGTCGCTTACGCAATACCGTAAAACAACACTTTGGGTTGTGATAAGCGATAATGAGTATAATTGACGTTTGTTTGTGACAAAATTGTACAATAAAATTTCTGGTCTCTGTCAACAGTAATCACTATTGTTCGTTAGCTGAACAAACACGCCTTTTAGACCAGAAAATATTCGAAATATAATTAATAATATGATTACGTCGGTACGTATGGGCAACCAAAAACACGCCCGTCCATCTATAAAATGACAAATGTATGTTTCATGGGAGTGCCTGTATTTTTGACCAACTTGGGATATATGATCACGTCAGTACGTATGGACGGCGACATGTCTCTATTCCGAAGGTTCGCTATTCCCAAGGTTCATTATACCGAAGGTTCGCTATTCCGAAGATTCTATATTCCTCGCTATTCAGAAGGTTTTTGTTATTTTGAAGTTACATTCTATATTCTAAAGTATTGAGAGGGTTCTTTATCATAACATAAGACTCTTTTTATGACTCAATCCGATCAGACACTCCTAAATTACTATTTCTTTGACTTCGGTGGTAAAACAATATTTGATTCGAGTCGAGGAACCCACACACCAAAACTCATGTGATTAGATATCAATTACTTATTCCCTTCACCATTATTAAACTGGAACCATCAAATATGGAAATTATGACAAAAGGCGAAATTGCCATAATATTATTTATTGAGATCTGATCTCCCATAAATTAAACATGTGAACAATAATGAACCTATCTCTCACCTTTCTCTACTACTCATGCTTGCACTCTACCTTTTACACATGAAATAATGATGATTTCTGCGACATCTGCCGGCACATAAATAACATATATAATTTATGCAAAATTTAGTAATCATAAAAGAATCAAGATCTCAAGAAATAACCATAATTGTACGCTAAACGCGTTAAATATTAATTCTATTTAAGTAAGAAAAGGGATAGGGTGGGTGGGAAAATGATCGAAGTGGTATGTCGAGAGATTCGAATTCGAGTAAATACAAATGGGCGCGAAAAGCTTTTATACCAGGGTTTAGTATTTTGGGCTATCGAAGAGAATTATGGGAAGTTCAAAGATCACTATCGAAGAGAATTATGGGAAGTTCAAAGGTCACTATAGTTTTGTCAAACCAAAACATACCGGTATCAGGGCCTGGAACCTACGTCACCGGAAGGGTAACCCTACATCAAAATAACTGTAAATAAAGTTCGACTCGCTACTTCGACATCGTTTTTTAAATAAATACAATCGATTTCGATGTAGTATTATAAGCAAAGGAGCTATGCGACCTGCAAATCTCAACAAATACAGAAACCGAAAATCGGAAAGAATTGCTTATAATGAGAATTTCGCGTTCGCAATTCAAAATCGCGTCCGATTTCCTATTTTCGTGCAGGTGTTAACGCCAACATTTCATGTTCTCCGCGCCCTAAACTCATTTAAAAACCGTATACATTGAGTTTCGGGATATTATAAATGCTAAAATTTGAATCAATAACAACAAAATAACTTTTCCGTGGTTTGTTTGTAAATTTCTTAAGACACAAAGAATTTTTATGAATTTGTCTATTAATGGTATAACGCCCACATCGCGTTGACGCTCACATATTGGCCTGTTTGCACTAACAATTGAGTCACCATCCGTATAATCCGGTAGATGAATCCGGTGTTCACATATACACACTCTGTTAAATGCGTTACAATGCACAAATGGCTGTTATAGAGATGCCAATATACTATTTGATAATACTATATATAAAGACGAACATAAATTAATGGCATAATCATTGTTTTTATGTTCTCGTTGTATATTCGGTAGTTTAATTAAGTGTATGTCATGTCATTCGTTCTCTTATTCCATATTCATTGTAGTATTACTTTGTTATTCCAGTCTATTTCCGTTGGTTGAATCCATGTTAATTTGTTCATATTTCCAGTTTCGTCTGATAGTTGTCGTTAAAAAATTATCATGCAATAAATATTTCTTTAATTATATTCTATTACTAACATTCATTGTTTACCCATGTTTATTGATAATGAATTGAATGTGTTATTCGGTCCAGGAACCTTCGTTGTCAAACAATTAATCTGGTCACGCATCAATTATATTCGCAATCCAAAACCAAAACATCGGGATATATGTAACGGATAAATACACCCTGTCCCATCATCAGTCAATAATCATAAAGTATGGTTAGGTACTCAAGTCCCAAAAACTAATTGGTCACATATATATTAACTATAGTAGGTTATATAGTGAATTGTGAACATAATATGGTTCCTGTGGCTGGATATTCATTTAGTTTGGTTATGTTTAACATTATGTATTACAAAATATTATATAAACTGGATATTCCGTTTATTGAATACTTTTGCGGACAAAAATGATATATACAAGGAAAAAAACCAACTTAATGTTGAATAGAAGAAAAAAATACAACAAAAAGAGGCTTGTTGTGTCGTCTAAGAGGGGGGGGGGGGTCTACAAACAAAATTCCGTATGTAGGGCCGGGGTGGGTGGGTGG
The DNA here is from genome assembly GCA_032622095.1 of Siphonodentalium dalli. Taxonomy (NCBI): domain Eukaryota; kingdom Metazoa; phylum Mollusca; class Scaphopoda; order Gadilida; family Siphonodentaliidae; genus Siphonodentalium; species Siphonodentalium dalli. The sequence goes on along the minus strand of CP136063.1, from coordinate 63,548,263 downwards.
TCCAGAGGCGGAAAAAATCGTGCTTGTAATTGTTTTCTATATAGCAGCTATAGTGACCTCTTTAGCCTCAAATTTAGCAACATTCTGGATTTCACAGGATCCCGGACCACTTCACAGTGGACCACCGTAATAGCGTTCAGGAAACTTATTATCAGCGGAAGAAATATTTAGTAACACAATTAATATATTACCCAGTTGTATTACTTGAATAAAAGTAATAAAACATAAAAACTGTATCACAAATTGGATACTACATGGTGAATACTCAATGATGACTATATATCATTAACATGATTGTTGCATAACATGAAATTGAAAAGGGTATCTCATAAATTTCTAATGTCTGAAATACTGTCTTGTCCTGGCATGTAATCAAATTCATTCCTCCTGGTTATTTCTCATCTTGAATGATTGCAAGTAATGTTAATTTGCAACAATTATCAAAATAAAACTGAATTGGTCATGATGAATGACCGTTAACTGTTTACTGCTCAGACAATCCCAACTGAAGGTGACGCTATTCTCATTGAATTTCCGAACTTCATCTTGGAGCTTTACTGCTCAACAAGACTAAACTAAAAATACTAATTGTATACTGTTATCACTTACAAATAGATGAACTGAAATAAAGTGATGCATTAAGAAATGACATTCAATTCTTCATTCTGGTCTATCACCATACCAAACCACATCAAAATTCGACAACCGACACTTAACTTATATTGCAAAAGCTTTGTACGGACTGAATTTCATGAAGTCGAACACGGCCCATAACTCTGGTAGGGATTAATAGTCACAACCCGTGATATTATGCATATTCGTTCCCCATTTCTGGTCCGTCACCATGCCATAGGGCATAAAAATATGACAACCGACTCTTAAGTTATAATGTAAAATGATTGTACGGACGGACGGCTCGAGACGTCAACTATATACCCGCCGACTAATATTGGGCGGTATAATAACCATATATCTGTGTATACCTAACCAAAAACAATTCCCCTCCCCACCCCACCCCGGTGGAGAAGACTTAAAAGAGTTCTTTGGTCATCTACAAATAATTGTGGAACCCCTGACCTGTTTACCACTATTTACACTGGTCGGTGTTCTCTGTCAGACACAACACACTCGATTTATTAAGGCTGTGATGGGGTCTAGGGCGATTTGTGACATATAGTGTACCTACACAATGCTTTATTATTGTTGTTAGATACTGAAAACACACGGAAACGTCTGGAAATACAGATTATTTTTCGTTTTTTTCTGATCTGTGTTTACCAATTAGTAAGACAGTTAACACAGTTATTGAAGAACGGCTAAAAAAAACTCTGAAATTTTGATAAAAATATGAGAAAGAGGGGGTGGGTCCCCAAAATTTTGGAGGAAAACAATATTTTTTGGGGTGGTGGGTCCCTCTGGTCAGAAAAAAAACTTTTTGGTGTGCAATTTTTTTCCAGACCCCCCCCCCCCCCCCCACTGGCTGGCTCAACCAATTTTCGTGGCTGGTTATCTGGCTAAGCCGGCTTAGTCACGACGTTCGTGGCTGACGAAATATGGCGGCTCAGTCGGCTGAGACGTTATCATTCAGAGTATTTCGTTTCCGAAATTTTCCTAATACCCGGTTATAGACACCCGCTGGTTTTAGCGTTTGTTGTGAACCCGTAGATTTCCAGACCACGCGTGTTTTTTTGGTGTTGGGCTTTTCCGTTATGGCGAGAATACACGAAGGCCTCAGAAAATGACTGGCAGGGATGTACTATGTAGTTTCCCATCTATACAATCGGTATAAGTTACATTGCGACTTCTGTCGACTTCAGACGGCTATCATCACTGGCATCTTGCGATATATGCATGCATCATTGAATGCTGAATCCGATAGTATTGATATATAATATGTCAAACTATTTTATATTACCTTAAATTCTACATGTTATGTGCATATATTGACAAATGTCAGCGATATGAGACTGAGTCGTGTCGAAATAAACGATTTCGCCATCGGCAGTCACTGCATTTAATTAGTATATAAGAATGACTGTGTGTGTTGTCAATTTAGATATAACATTTGTAAAAATAACTACTTTGAACATGATTATTCTCCACTTCTATTCGATCACCTTACCGGAGTGTTTCACATCACTTTAAAAGTTTTTTTTTTATTAATTTCAGAAACATTTGAATTTGAAATAAAAAATGAATAATACAACTTAAAGCTTCTTCCTGGTTCAACTCAAGCAGTGGCGGTATTGCGATTTATTCATTTATCAAAGTTTGGTTTATTTTAGCCTATAATTATACATGTACATGATGCATCAACCAGAATGACCATTTTTCTTATTCCCTATAATAATATTGGTATATAAAGGTCATATAATTACTTATTATTTTATTCATTTATGTCTTGTGATAGTTATTCCGTGAAAAACGTATTAATTAGCCTGCCACAAGTGAAGTAGTCTACTTTTGAGCAGATATATACCGATTCGCCTCGGCAATATTCGGGGATCTTATAGCGAGGGAAGAATTATACTCTTGCGCTGCCATAAGTTCCATTAACTGTGAAGGCATACACTACTCACTAGTCCTAAAACTAATTGTGATATTCGGCAAGTGAAAGAAAAAATTCAGCCAAATTGCCAATTTTGGAATCAAATGTTGACTATATGTAGGCGTTACCATTTATGTCACAATTCCAGTTTTAAAAGTCAATGTAGGCGTTACCATTTCAAAACTCTGAAACATGCCTCGAAAATTGGTGACGGAAACCACCTGAACGCGATAATCTTTACATCCGTTACATATATATCTCGGTATAGATGACTGTGAGCTAGCAAACAATGTTTTACAGCTCATAAGCAATGATTTTTTTAGTGGTTTATGAACATAGTTTGCAAAAACGATAAATACTTACTTCGAGTCGCACCGAGCAGCCGCCATTTTTCGGTGAAAAACTTTGTTTTATGACGTAGGTTCCATGCCCTGGGTATAGAGTAAAATATATATAGTCTGTGGAGTATTTGTTCCGGTTTAGTAATTACACATTTTGTAAACAAAATAGCCCAATTACTTATTCCCTTCACCATTATTAAACTGGAACCACCAAATATGGAAATTATGACAAAAGGCGAAATTGCCATAATATTATTTATTGAGATCTGATCTCCCATAAATTAAACATGTGAACAATAATGAACCTATCTCTCACCTTTCTCCACTACTCATGCTTGCACTCTACCTTTTACACATGAAATAATGATGATTTCTGCGACATCTGCAAGCCAACGGCCTCCAGAAATTCATAATGATGCCTTCTAGGAGAGGGGCCCAGAGGCCAGAGGAGTCATCTAGGCCTCTGATCACTCCGGGAGAAGATGTGGTTCACACTATCTCCTGAAAGGGAAAAATTGGAGAAGACATCAGTATCAAGTTCCATAAGAAAGCAACAATCAAACAAGGTTTAAGATGCATGAGAGTATATATATATACTTAATAAGAAACAGAAAGCAGTTAAAGGTAATAAGTTATACTAGGTGAATATACTGCAATTATTGGCAAGTAAGTATTATGTGTGAAATGGTGACCAACCTACTAGTAATTAACAAGTCATAATACTAAATAGAAGGCATACCCTATAAACTAATGTAAGCATTAAACATACATGCAGTATTATGTTGATGTATATAATATAGATATATATATATATAATGTATATTGTAGATAAATATATTTGAAACCATCCAGAACGATTTGTCAACGTATTCCATATACAAATAAAATGCTCAAATTACTCAATGCAAATGTTTCATTACTTGGATGAAGAAGTTTGTTAAAACCCTAGTACCTTCGAATTTCAAATGTAGGCCATCCCTTGCAAAAAGACTTCTAATCGGTGAATGAGTGCCCTTACGGATAGAGGATCTGTAAGTCCTTACAAACCTAACATGTTTCTTTTTGCAAAGTGACTTCAACATGAGATTTATATCTATAACTATTTGTTCTGTGTGGTAAAAATCAACAGGTCTAGGTAAAACTGCAGAAATGATTAAGTTACAATTTGTGAATGACTGAACTGCTGCAATTAACTCTTTGAACAAGATCTCCATTTCTGCGACCGTACTTGAACATATATTGTTCGTACCAACATGGATAATCAAATATTTATGACTAATACTCCCCTTGTTTCTCTTAATTATACTTCCATGGTGTAACCAAGGAAGTATATTGTTTTTCTACTGCGGCCGTTTTCTGTTTAATTGGAAATACTCACAAACTAATGGGAGGAGGACCGCGAAATCTCTAGCGAATGAAGGCATCTAAGGTCTACTAAAAATAATGGTATCCGGATGTTGGTCCAATATCTTTTAACAGAGTTATGGCCCTTTTTCGATTATTTTTCATTATTATTATACTTCCATGGTGTAACCAAGGAAGTATATTGTTTTTCTACTGCGGCCGTTTTCTGTTTAATTGGAAATACTCAAAAACTAATGGGAGGAGGACCGCGAAATCTCTAGCGAATGAAGGCATCTAAGGTCTACTAAAAATAATGGTATCCGGATGTTGGTCCAATATCTTTTGACAGAGTTATGGCCCTTTTTCGATTATTTTTCATTATTATTATACTGGACACTTTTGCAACCCTTATTACTCGAAAAGTACCAGGAGTAGCACACTAAAACTTGGTACGTATCTTGGGATCAAAGAGTTGTATGCCATCGTCGCATAACGAATATTGTCCGCGTTTTCCCCGAGGAGTTATCTCCCTTTATCTGAAAAAATGTCATTTTATTATCTCGGAAATTATAAGGAGCAGAGCATCGAAAATTGGACTGTATGCACATCTCGATATGCCCTACTGCCCACGGGCATCAGCACTTGTGTCCGCGCTTTCCCTGAGGAGTTACCGCCCATAGTTGGCAAACCTCTATTTGATTGTACTCTGTTGTCCTCTTGTATCATTCCAGATAACTGCATGTGGTTTTCATTGTCGTGTTGACCGTTGTCAGTTTAGTCAGAGAAGGAAAATTTGACAGGGTCGGACATATATTTTGACACTGGGGTGGGGGCAAATGTTTTGAAAAATAAAATTTTGATTGTCATTCATATATTTAAGTTTATGTATTTCCCGAACGAAAACAAACTCACACCGGAAAGGATTTTTGAAATCCGAGAAGAAATGCAAGAGTTACGGGCCCTCAAAGTTTGAAATTTGGGCCCATGTGCTTGATAACACATCTCCTCCGAAGGTATCGAACATAGGATATCATCTGATACGCCAACGTGTGCGGACGGAAGAGAGCACGCGGTGGGCCAAATTTTGCCAGTGTCTGTTCATTATTGTGGGTCTGGGGAGGGGTGGTCCGTGGTACCAATTTTTAATTCTTCTCCGAATCAGATGAAACTTGGAATATAACATCTCCAACATCAGTCGATCTCGAAATTGAAAGAATTTCGAAAATCCATCGAAAACTGACATAATTGCGGGCCCTCAAACTTTGCAATTTTGGACCCATGTGCTTGATAACACATCTCCTCCGAAGATATCGAACATAGGATGTCATCTGATACGAAAATACGTACGGACTGAAGAGGGCACGCGGTGGGCCAAATTTTGCCAGTGTCGGTTCAGTATTGTGGGTCAGGGGAGGGGTGGTCCGTGGTACCAATTTTTAATTCTTCTCCGAATCAGATGAAACTTGGAATATAACATCTCCAACATCAGTTGATCTCGAAATTGAAAGAATTTCGAAAATCCATCGAAAACTGACATAATTGCGGGCCCTCAAACTTTGCAATTTTGGACCCATGTGCTTGATAACACATCTCCTCCGAAGATATCGAACATAGGATGTCATCTGATACGAAAATACGTACAGACTGAAGAGGGCACGCGGTGGGCCAAATTTTGCCAGTGTCGGTTCAGTATTGTGGGTCAGGGGAGGGGTAGTCCGTGGTACCATTTTGTTAGTCTTCTCCGAATCATATGAAACTTGGAATGTAACATCTACCATATACGTTGATCACGAAGCTGAAAACAGATCGTAAATCCGCGTGAAAATGGCGGAGATTTTGGCCATCCAATTTTGAATTTGGCGCCATATGCTTTCCAATAACCAAAGTGTTATTCGGGTTCGAATCAGATGAAATTTATGTTGTGCAATCTAGGTCAGCGACAGATCGCAAAACTGAAAACAATTTTAAAATCCGTTGGAAACTAGCGGAGTTACGGGCCCTCAAACTTCGCATTTTGTGCCAGGGTTGATGTTTTCCCAATCCCGTCACCCATTTTCGAGGTAGGGGTGGGGTCACGTCCAAACACTTGAGATCAACCTACACATGTTAGGACAACATATACTCACAATACTTATATTTTCCGTCCCGAAACTGCGATTCTTTCCACTCATGAGTTTCCCTATTATTATACTTCCATGGTGTAACCAAGGAAGTATATTGTTTTTCTACTGCGGCCGTTTTCTGTTTAATTGGAAATACTCAAAAACTAATGGGAGGAGGACCGCGAAATCTCTAGCGAATGAAGGCATCTAAGGTCTACTAAAAATAATGGTATCCGGATGTTGGTCCAATATCTTTTGACAGAGTTATGGCCCTTTTTCGATTATTTTTCATTATTATTATACTGGACACTTTTGCAACCCTTATTACTCGAAAAGTACCAGGAGTAGCACACTAAAACTTGGTACGTATCTTGGGATCAAAGAGTTGTATGCCATCGTCGCATAACGAATATTGTCCGCGTTTTCCCCGAGGAGTTATCTCCCTTTATCTGAAAAAATGTCATTTTATTATCTCGGAAATTATAAGGAGCAGAGCATCGAAAATTGGACTGTATGCACATCTCGATATGCCCTACTGCCCACGGGCATCAGCACTTGTGTCCGCGCTTTCCCTGAGGAGTTACCGCCCATAGTTGGCAAACCTCTATTTGATTGTACTCTGTTGTCCTCTTGTATCATTCCAGATAACTGCATGTGGTTTTCATTGTCGTGTTGACCGTTGTCAGTTTAGTCAGAGAAGGAAAATTTGACAGGGTCGGACATATATTTTGACACTGGGGTGGGGGCAAATGTTTTGAAAAATAAAATTTTGATTGTCATTCATATATTTAAGTTTATGTATTTCCCGAACGAAAACAAACTCACACCGGAAAGGATTTTTGAAATCCGAGAAGAAATGCAAGAGTTACGGGCCCTCAAAGTTTGAAATTTGGGCCCATGTGCTTGATAACACATCTCCTCCGAAGGTATCGAACATAGGATATCATCTGATACGCCAACGTGTGCGGACGGAAGAGAGCACGCGGTGGGCCAAATTTTGCCAGTGTCTGTTCATTATTGTGGGTCTGGGGAGGGGTGGTCCGTGGTACCAATTTTTAATTCTTCTCCGAATCAGATGAAACTTGGAATATAACATCTCCAACATCAGTCGATCTCGAAATTGAAAGAATTTCGAAAATCCATCGAAAACTGACATAATTGCGGGCCCTCAAACTTTGCAATTTTGGACCCATGTGCTTGATAACACATCTCCTCCGAAGATATCGAACATAGGATGTCATCTGATACGAAAATACGTACGGACTGAAGAGGGCACGCGGTGGGCCAAATTTTGCCAGTGTCGGTTCAGTATTGTGGGTCAGGGGAGGGGTGGTCCGTGGTACCAATTTTTAATTCTTCTCCGAATCAGATGAAACTTGGAATATAACATCTCCAACATCAGTTGATCTCGAAATTGAAAGAATTTCGAAAATCCATCGAAAACTGACATAATTGCGGGCCCTCAAACTTTGCAATTTTGGACCCATGTGCTTGATAACACATCTCCTCCGAAGATATCGAACATAGGATGTCATCTGATACGAAAATACGTACAGACTGAAGAGGGCACGCGGTGGGCCAAATTTTGCCAGTGTCGGTTCAGTATTGTGGGTCAGGGGAGGGGTAGTCCGTGGTACCATTTTGTTAGTCTTCTCCGAATCATATGAAACTTGGAATGTAACATCTACCATATACGTTGATCACGAAGCTGAAAACAGATCGTAAATCCGCGTGAAAATGGCGGAGATTTTGGCCATCCAATTTTGAATTTGGCGCCATATGCTTTCCAATAACCAAAGTGTTATTCGGGTTCGAATCAGATGAAATTTATGTTGTGCAATCTAGGTCAGCGACAGATCGCAAAACTGAAAACAATTTTAAAATCCGTTGGAAACTAGCGGAGTTACGGGCCCTCAAACTTCGCATTTTGTGCCAGGGTTGATGTTTTCCCAATCCCGTCACCCATTTTCGAGGTAGGGGTGGGGTCACGTCCAAACACTTGAGATCAACCTACACATGTTAGGACAACATATACTCACAATACTTATATTTTCCGTCCCGAAACTGCGATTCTTTCCACTCATGAGTTTCCCTATTATTATACTTCCATGGTGTAACCAAGGAAGTATATTGTTTTTCTACTGCGGCCGTTTTCTGTTTAATTGGAAATACTCAAAAACTAATGGGAGGAGGACCGCGAAATCTCTAGCGAATGAAGGCATCTAAGGTCTACTAAAAATAATGGTATCCGGATGTTGGTCCAATATCTTTTGACAGAGTTATGGCCCTTTTTCGATTATTTTTCATTATTATTATACTGGACACTTTTGCAACCCTTATTACTCGAAAAGTACCAGGAGTAGCACACTAAAACTTGGTACGTATCTTGGGATCAAAGAGTTGTATGCCATCGTCGCATAACGAATATTGTCCGCGTTTTCCCATGTGCTTGATAACACATCTCCTCCGAAGATTCATATTATGCTACACGCGAAACGGAGATGACTTTTGGGAAATCCAGAGTCCAAAACGGATCCAAATCGACCTGTCCCAGAAAAGTCGTTCATTTTATTTTCACTTTTTGAAAAAGGCTCCAATAGTTCAACCAAAACTTTTGGACTTAGAACATTATTTTTTCTCAGTCAAGTGAAAAGAGCTCTTCAAAATAATTCCGCTTATATATATAATATATATTATCTATATATACGCCAAAAATTTGTCACTCCCCTCTCTCCGGCTACCCCATTCCCTTGGGATGGAACCTACCTCCGATTCGAATACACCCGTCTTACCGCGGGCCAGTCCTCATCCTCTACCTGAGAACCGATAGAACGCCCGTTGAATTCCAACATTCATTTTCAGAGTGGTATATTGGTATGAGTTCATATCGGAACCGTTATAAAGCAAATAACTTGGATTTTAATATAAACCCACCTATTCGTAAATTGTGTAGCCCATGGTGTGTGGTAAATTATCATTTTATCGTGTATAGTGTGTCATGAGCTATCTGCGTGCGTGCATTTCACTTTTGTATTTTCTTTCGCATCTTCAACGCATTGCATGTCATATACAAACAAAATACAAACATTACATTAATTTGATCACACAAGCCTTCGTTATATGGTGTATATTTCTACTAACGTAATGACGACGTATAGCCAATTATTCCATTTGCGATAACAACGATAAACACATAGAAACATGCAAACATCATCAGTTTCGTAAGAACAATTTCTATATTGTAATAAACCGTAGTATACTGCTGATAGACATTCAATTCTTGCCGTGAGTATATGTCTGCCGAATTAGAAATGACTCCTTTTATACTTTCGCAAAATAAAACACCACTGATAGTTTCGTACTCCGTCATTTAAGTCTTGTCAAAAAGCAAACGGAAACAACCGCTCATTATTCCTACCATAAAAAAAGTTTTGATTGACATTCATCTATTTAAGTATGTGGATTTTCCCGAACGAAAACAAACCCACACCGGAAAGGAGTTTTGAAATCCGAGAAGAAATGCAAGAGTTACGGGCCCTCAAAGTTTGCAATTTGGGCCCATGTGCTTGTGACCACATTCCTCCGAAGATGTCGAAGTTTGGATGTCAACTGATACGCCAACGTGTGCGGACGGAAGAGGGCACGCGGTGGGCCAAATTTTGCCAGTTTCGGTTCATTATTGTGGGTCTGGGGAGGGGTGGTCCGTGGTACCAATTTTTAATTCTTCTCGAATCAGATGAAACTTGGAATATAACATTTGCAACATCAGCCGATCTAGAAACTGAAAGAATTTCGAAAATCCATCGAAAACTGAACTAATTGCAGGCCGTCAAACTTTGCAATTTTGGGCCCATGTTCTTGTCACCACATATCCTCCGAAGATATCGAACATACGATGTCATCTGAAATGCAAATGTGTGCGGACTGAAGAGGGCACGCGTGGGCCAAATTTTGACAGTGTCGGTTCATTATTGTGGGTCTGATGAGGGCTGGTCCGTGGTACCAATTTTGTATTCTTCTCCGAATCAGATGAAACATATATATTTAGCCGTCAAGTTTGAATTTGAAGCCCATATGCTTTCCAATAATCAAAGTGTTATCCGCCTCCAAATCAGATGTAATTTACAATCTATGTCAGTAGCAAATCACAAAACTGGAAACAATTTTAAAATCCGTTGGAAACTAACGGAGTTACAGGGCCTCAAACTTAGCATTTTGTGCCAGGGGTTGATGTTTTCCCAATCCCGTCACCCAATTTCGAGGCAGGGGTGGGGTCACGTCCAAACACTTGGGATCAACCTACACATGTTAGGAAAACATATAATCACCATACTTCATATTTTCCGTCCATAAACTGCGGATTCTTTCCACTCATGATTGTCCCTATTATTATACTTCCATGGTGTAACCAAGGAAGTATATTGTTTTTGTACTGGTGCCGTTTTCCGTTTATTTGGAAATACTCAAAAAGTAATTGCACTAGAAACACGAAACCTGTAGTGAATATGTAGGCATCTGAGGTCTACTAAAAATAAAGGTATCCGCATGTCGGTCCCAATGTTTCTTGGCGGAGTTATGTCCCTTTTAACGATTATTTTTCACTATTATTATTATTATTATACTCAACACTTTTGCAACGCCCAAATCTCTGAAAGTATTAGGATTAGGAAACTGAAGGTTGGTAAGTATGTTGGGGTAAATGAGTTCTATGCCTTTGGCCCATAACGAATATTGTCCGCGATTACCCCGCGGAGTTATCTCCTTTATATGAAAACATGTCATTTTATTATCTCGGAAATTATAAGGAGCAGAGCATCGAAAATTGGACCCGTATGCACGCCTCGATATGCCCTACTGCCCACGGGCATCAAAACTTGTGTCCGCGCTTTCCCTGAGGAGTTACCGCCCATAAATAGAGACACACTATACACCAGGATGAATAAACAAGGTTTTTTTTTTTTTTTTTTTTTTTTATAAGTACACGAGCTTTAAATTTTTTTATTGCATATTCCGAATTGGACGAGTGATGCTGACCCGAATATACCGCGTAAAAATGTTTTTTCCCAGGACTTTCCGTGTTACCGGGTTACGAAATAATGCACCTATTTTTCCCGCCAAATCCAAACTGGCTTATTAAAGAGCAAGATAATGTCGTAGCAGGTACATTGACACTACTGTATGTACGTCCCAACAGTTGACCGCTATACTTTAAAAGTAACCTGCCCAACGGAGAATGCGAGTCGGGGTGGGTTGATACTTTATGAAAATTCCACGAAAATTGCAAAGGGGGGAAAATTCAAACATCGAGATAAATTTTTTTTGACAAGTACATCTGATGGGTAGTGTTCACGCGCATCTACAGTGTGATTTTCTATTTTCCAGATGGAACGGTTTACTCGTGACAACGCTATATAACATAAATATGCATACTTCAGTAGTATATCACTAACATATTTTTAGCCCCAAATCCAAACGGGCTAATGAAGGAGCGAGTTTAATGCAGTGGCATGTAAGCCGGTATACTATAGGTTCGCCTCCAAAATTTGACCTCTCTACTATAAACGCAACCCGCTCAACGGAGTGTTTGTGTCGGGGTGTGTTCAGATTTGGCAAATCCACCGAAAATCAAATGGGGAAAATTACTCCGAAAATCAGATATTGAGATAAAAACTTTTCGACGAGTGGATGTCATTAATAGTATCTAAACGCAAGATTAGTATGCTTTTCAAAGTTTCAGAGTGGACGGTTTAACCCTGGTAGCGTGTAATGTTAACTGGTGATATATATTACTCAAATGCAAATGCAAACGGACTTATCAATGAGCAAGGCAAATGCATCAATATGTTCACCGATATACTATTGGTATGTCCGCTCTACTATAAAAGTAACCCGTCCAACGGAGAGGTGGCGTACCCCCCGGGCTTTTGGTAAATTACGCCGAAACTCGTAAACGGGAAAAAATGGAAAATCGCGACACAAGTGTTTTATATTTTGAGCACTGCATGTATTTGGTAGTATATAAGGACATCATTAGTTTTAGAGCGGACGGGTAAGCACTCATCTAGCATTATCGATTTTGATATAGTTATCTCTCGATTACAGTTAACTCTATTACAAAGACGTTAATGACTATTGTGTAGCGATAACGCATTGAATACTAATTCATTAATTAACCAAGCGGTCTTTCTTCCGCCAATAAAAACTAAAAGATTCTGAATCCGAAACTGAAATAACTATCAAATAAACGCGAAATAACAGAGTTATGGTACATTAATATGCTTTGCGCAGTTTTGATCTACATGTCGATTACGATATAATCAGACACGCCAAATGACCATTGAATATGATATGGGCGTCCTGGAGAGGGGTTATACTAGCTCTAAAATGTATGCCTACCGAATAAAAATGAATTGTTTGGCTGGGGTGAATGCTGGCTCAGTTGGTCACGACCATGATGCAATAGAATGTCATTAATCATCCACGGTGGGTCGAACAAAATGACATAAACCTTTGGAATATATATCTTATTTATAAATGTCAATGCAAGTCCACCATCAGATCACACAGCACAAATATGAATTCGAATGGAATGGAACACACCTATACGCATAACATACATATGGAATGGGATACCATGGAAGTATATCTGATTCCATGGAATCTGACCTCTAGTTATTATTATTATTATACTACAGTATTTTTCAACGCCCAAATCTCGGAATGTATTAGTACTAGAAAACTCAAGTTTGGTAAGTATGTTGGGGTAAATGAGTTCTATGCCTTTGGCTCATAACGGATATTGTCCGCATTTACCCCGTGGAGTTATCTCCCTTTATATGAAAAAATGTCATTTTATTATCTCGGAAATTATAAGGAGCAGAGCATCGAAAATTGGACTGTATACACATCTCGATATGCCCTACTGCCCACGGGCTTCAGAACTTGTGTCCGCGCTTTCCCTGAGGAGTTACCGCCCATAGTTGGCAAACCTCTATTTGATTGTACTCTGTTGTCCTCTTGTATCATTCCAGATAACTGCATGTGGTTTTCATAGTCGTGTTGACCGTTGTCAGTTTAGTTAGAGAAGGAAATTTTGACAGGGTCGGACATATATTTTGACACTGGGGTGGGGGGCAAATTGTTTGCAAAATAAAATTTTGATTGACATTCATATATTTAAGTTTATGTATTTCCCGAACGAAAACAAACTCATACCGGAAAGGATTTTTGAAATCCGAGAAGAAATGCAAGAGTTACGGGCCCTCAAAGTTTGCAATTTGGGCCCATGTGCTTGATAACACATCTCCTCCGAAGATGTCGAAGTTTGGATGTCAGCTGATACGCCAACGTGTGCGGACGGAAGAGGGCACGCGGTGGGCCAAATTTTGCCAGTGTCGGTTCATTATTGTGGGTCTGGGGAGGGGTGGTCCGTGGTACCAATTTTTAATTCTTCTCGGAATCAGATGAAACTTGGAATATAACATCTGCAACATCAGCCGATCTAGAAACTGGACGAATTTCGAAAATCCATCGAAAACTAAAAGAATCGCGGGCCCTCAAACTTTGCAATTTTGGGCCCATGTGCTTGATAACACATCTCCTCCGAAGATATCGAACATAGGATGTCATCTGATACGAAAATGCGTACGGACTGGAGACGGCACGCGGTGGGCCAAATGTTGCCAGTGTCGGTTCATTATTGTGGGTCTGGGGAGGGGTGGTCCGTGGTGCCGAATTTTAATTCTTTTCGGAATCAGATGAAACTTGGAATATAATATCTGCAACATCAGCCGATCTCGAAGCTGAACACAGATCGTAAATACGTTGGAAAATGGCGGAGATTTTGGCCGTACAAGTTTGAATTTGGGCCCATATGCTTTCCAATAATCAAAGTGTTATCCGTATCCAAATCAGATGAAATTTATACTATGCAATCTATGTCAGCCGCAAATCACAAAACTGGAAACAACTTTAAAATCCGTTGGAAACTGACGAAGTTACGGGGCCTCAAACTTAGCAGTTTGTGCCAGGGGTTGATGTTTTCCCAATCCCGTCACCCAATTTCGAGGCAGGGGTGGGGTCACGTCCAAACACTTGAGATCAACCTACACATATTAGGACAACATATAATCACCATACTTCATATTTTCCGTCCATAAACTGCGATTCTTTCCACTCATGATTGATCCTATTATTATACTTCCATGGTGTAACCAAGGAAGTATATTGTTTTTCTACTGCGGCCGTTTTCTGTTTAATTGGAAATACTCACAAACTAATGGGAGGAGGACCGCGAAATCTCTAGCGAATGAAGGCATCTAAGGTCTACTAAAAATAATGGTATCCGGATGTTGGTCCAATATCTTTTAACAGAGTTATGGCCCTTTTTCGATTATTTTTCATTATTATTATACTTCCATGGTGTAACCAAGGAAGTATATTGTTTTTCTACTGCGGCCGTTTTCTGTTTAATTGGAAATACTCAGAAACTAATGGGAGGAGGACCGCGAAATCTCTAGCGAATGAAGGCATCTAAGGTCTACTAAAAATAATGGTATCCGGATGTTGGTCCAATATCTTTTAACAGAGTTATGGCCCTTTTTCGATTATTTTTCATTATTATTATTATTATTATACTACAGTATTTTTCAACGCCCAAATCTCGGAATGTATTAGTACTAGAAAACTCAAGTTTGGTAAGTATGTTGGGGTAAATGAGTTCTATGCCTTTGGCTCATAACGGATATTGTCCGCATTTACCCCGTAGAGTTATCTCCCTTTATATGAAAAAATGTCATTTTATTATCTCGGAAATTATAAGGAGCAGAGCATCGAAAATTGGACTGTATACACATCTCGATATGCCCTACTGCCCACGGGCATCAGAACTTGTGTCCGCGCTTTCCCTGAGGAGTTACCGCCCATAGTTGGCAAACCTCTATTTGATTGTACTCTGTTGTCCTCTTGTATCATTCCAGATAACTGCATGTGGTTTTCATAGTCGTGTTGACCGTTGTCAGTTTAGTCAGAGAAGGAAATTTTGACAGGGTCAGACATATATTTTGACACTGGGGTGGGGGGCAAATTGTTTGCAAAATAAAATTTTGATTGACATTCATATATTTAAGTTTATGTATTTCCCGAACGAAAACAAACTCATACCGGAAAGGATTTTTGAAATCCGAGAAGAAATGCAAGAGTTACGGGCCCTCAAAGTTTGCAATTTGGGCCCATGTGCTTGTCCTCACATCTCCTCCGAAGATATCGAACATAGGATGACATCTGACACGCCAACGTGTGCGGACGGAAGGGGGCACGCGGTGGGCCAAATTTTGCCAGTTTCGCTTCATTAGTGTGGGTCTGGGGAGGGGTGGTCCGTGGTACCAATTTTTAATTCTTCTCGGAATCAGATGAAACTTGAAATATATCATCTGCAACATCAGCCGATCTAGAAACTGAAAGAATTTCGAAAATCCATCGAAAACTGAAATAATTGCAGGCCGTCAAACTTTGCAATTTTGGGCCCATGTGCTTGTGACCACATCTCCTCCGAAGATATCGAACATACGATGTCATCTGAAATGCAAATGTGTGCGGACTGAAGAGGGCACGCGTTGGGCCAAATTTTGACAGTGTCGGTTCATTATTGTGGGTCTGGGGAGGGGTGGTCCCTGGTACCAATTTTTTATTCTTCTCCGAATCAGATGAAACTTGGAATATAACATCTGCAACATCAGCCGATCTCGAAGCTGAACACAGATCGTAAATACGTTGGAAAATGGCGGAGATTTTGGCCGTACAAGTTTGAATTTGGGCCCATATGCTTTCCAATAATCAAAGTGTTATCCGTATCCAAATCAGATGAAATTTATACTATGCAATCTATGTCAGCCGCAAATCACAAAACTGGAAACAACTTTAAAATCCGTTGGAAACTGACGAAGTTACGGGGCCTCAAACTTAGCAGTTTGTGCCAGGGGTTGATGTTTTCCCAATCCCGTCACCCAATTTCGAGGCAGGGGTGGGTCACGTCCAAACACTTGAGATCAACCTACACATATTAGGACAACATATAATCACCATACTTCATATTTTCCGTCCATAAACTGCGATTCTTTCCACTCATGATTGATCCTATTATTATACTTCCATGGTGTAACCAAGGAAGTATATTGTTTTTCTACTGCGGCCGTTTTCTGTTTAATTGGAAATACTCAGAAACTAATGGGAGGAGGACCGCGAAATCTCTAGCGAATGAAGGCATCTAAGGTCTACTAAAAATAATGGTATCCGGATGTTGGTCCAATATCTTTTAACAGAGTTATGGCCCTTTTTCGATTATTTTTCATTATTATTATTATTATTATTATACTACAGTATTTTTCAACGCCCAAATCTCGGAATGTATTAGTACTAGAAAACTCAAGTTTGGTAAGTATGTTGGGGTAAATGAGTTCTATGCCTTTGGCTCATAACGGATATTGTCCGCATTTACCCCGTAGAGTTATCTCCCTTTATATGAAAAAATGTCATTTTATTATCTCGGAAATTATAAGGAGCAGAGCATCGAAAATTGGACTGTATACACATCTCGATATGCCCTACTGCCCACGGGCATCAGAACTTGTGTCCGCGCTTTCCCTGAGGAGTTACCGCCCATAGTTGGCAAACCTCTATTTGATTGTACTCTGTTGTCCTCTTGTATCATTCCAGATAACTGCATGTGGTTTTCATAGTCGTGTTGACCGTTGTCAGTTTAGTCAGAGAAGGAAATTTTGACAGGGTCAGACATATATTTTGACACTGGGGTGGGGGGCAAATTGTTTGCAAAATAAAATTTTGATTGACATTCATATATTTAAGTTTATGTATTTCCCGAACGAAAACAAACTCATACCGGAAAGGATTTTTGAAATCCGAGAAGAAATGCAAGAGTTACGGGCCCTCAAAGTTTGCAATTTGGGCCCATGTGCTTGTCCTCACATCTCCTCCGAAGATATCGAACATAGGATGACATCTGACACGCCAACGTGTGCGGACGGAAGGGGGCACGCGGTGGGCCAAATTTTGCCAGTTTCGCTTCATTAGTGTGGGTCTGGGGAGGGGTGGTCCGTGGTACCAATTTTTAATTCTTCTCGGAATCAGATGAAACTTGAAATATATCATCTGCAACATCAGCCGATCTAGAAACTGAAAGAATTTCGAAAATCCATCGAAAACTGAAATAATTGCAGGCCGTCAAACTTTGCAATTTTGGGCCCATGTGCTTGTGACCACATCTCCTCCGAAGATATCGAACATACGATGTCATCTGAAATGCAAATGTGTGCGGACTGAAGAGGGCACGCGTTGGGCCAAATTTTGACAGTGTCGGTTCATTATTGTGGGTCTGGGGAGGGGTGGTCCCTGGTACCAATTTTTTATTCTTCTCCGAATCAGATGAAACTTGGAATATAACATCTGCAACATCAGCCGATCTCGAAGCTGAACACAGATCGTAAATACGTTGGAAAATGGCGGAGATTTTGGCCGTACAAGTTTGAATTTGGGCCCATATGCTTTCCAATAATCAAAGTGTTATCCGTATCCAAATCAGATGAAATTTATACTATGCAATCTATGTCAGCCGCAAATCACAAAACTGGAAACAACTTTAAAATCCGTTGGAAACTGACGAAGTTACGGGGCCTCAAACTTAGCAGTTTGTGCCAGGGGTTGATGTTTTCCCAATCCCGTCACCCAATTTCGAGGCAGGGGTGGGTCACGTCCAAACACTTGAGATCAACCTACACATATTAGGACAACATATAATCACCATACTTCATATTTTCCGTCCATAAACTGCGATTCTTTCCACTCATGATTGATCCTATTATTATACTTCCATGGTGTAACCAAGGAAGTATATTGTTTTTCTACTGCGGCCGTTTTCTGTTTAATTGGAAATACTCAGAAACTAATGGGAGGAGGACCGCGAAATCTCTAGCGAATGAAGGCATCTAAGGTCTACTAAAAATAATGGTATCCGGATGTTGGTCCAATATCTTTTAACAGAGTTATGGCCCTTTTTCGATTATTTTTCATTATTATTATTATTATTATACTACAGTATTTTTCAACGCCCAAATCTCGGAATGTATTAGTACTAGAAAACTCAAGTTTGGTAAGTATGTTGGGGTAAATGAGTTCTATGCCTTTGGCTCATAACGGATATTGTCCGCATTTACCCCGTAGAGTTATCTCCCTTTATATGAAAAAATGTCATTTTATTATCTCGGAAATTATAAGGAGCAGAGCATCGAAAATTGGACTGTATACACATCTCGATATGCCCTACTGCCCACGGGCATCAGAACTTGTGTCCGCGCTTTCCCTGAGGAGTTACCGCCCATAGTTGGCAAACCTCTATTTGATTGTACTCTGTTGTCCTCTTGTATCATTCCAGATAACTGCATGTGGTTTTCATAGTCGTGTTGACCGTTGTCAGTTTAGTCAGAGAAGGAAATTTTGACAGGGTCAGACATATATTTTGACACTGGGGTGGGGGGCAAATTGTTTGCAAAATAAAATTTTGATTGACATTCATATATTTAAGTTTATGTATTTCCCGAACGAAAACAAACTCATACCGGAAAGGATTTTTGAAATCCGAGAAGAAATGCAAGAGTTACGGGCCCTCAAAGTTTGCAATTTGGGCCCATGTGCTTGTCCTCACATCTCCTCCGAAGATATCGAACATAGGATGACATCTGACACGCCAACGTGTGCGGACGGAAGGGGGCACGCGGTGGGCCAAATTTTGCCAGTTTCGCTTCATTAGTGTGGGTCTGGGGAGGGGTGGTCCGTGGTACCAATTTTTAATTCTTCTCGGAATCAGATGAAACTTGAAATATATCATCTGCAACATCAGCCGATCTAGAAACTGAAAGAATTTCGAAAATCCATCGAAAACTGAAATAATTGCAGGCCGTCAAACTTTGCAATTTTGGGCCCATGTGCTTGTGACCACATCTCCTCCGAAGATATCGAACATACGATGTCATCTGAAATGCAAATGTGTGCGGACTGAAGAGGGCACGCGTTGGGCCAAATTTTGACAGTGTCGGTTCATTATTGTGGGTCTGGGGAGGGGTGGTCCCTGGTACCAATTTTTTATTCTTCTCCGAATCAGATGAAACTTGGAATATAACATCTGCAACATCAGCCGATCTCGAAGCTGAACACAGATCGTAAATACGTTGGAAAATGGCGGAGATTTTGGCCGTACAAGTTTGAATTTGGGCCCATATGCTTTCCAATAATCAAAGTGTTATCCGTATCCAAATCAGATGAAATTTATACTATGCAATCTATGTCAGCCGCAAATCACAAAACTGGAAACAACTTTAAAATCCGTTGGAAACTGACGAAGTTACGGGGCCTCAAACTTAGCAGTTTGTGCCAGGGGTTGATGTTTTCCCAATCCCGTCACCCAATTTCGAGGCAGGGGTGGGTCACGTCCAAACACTTGAGATCAACCTACACATATTAGGACAACATATAATCACCATACTTCATATTTTCCGTCCATAAACTGCGATTCTTTCCACTCATGATTGATCCTATTATTATACTTCCATGGTGTAACCAAGGAAGTATATTGTTTTTCTACTGCGGCCGTTTTCTGTTTAATTGGAAATACTCAGAAACTAATGGGAGGAGGACCGCGAAATCTCTAGCGAATGAAGGCATCTAAGGTCTACTAAAAATAATGGTATCCGGATGTTGGTCCAATATCTTTTAACAGAGTTATGGCCCTTTTTCGATTATTTTTCATTATTATTATTATTATTATACTACAGTATTTTTCAACGCCCAAATCTCGGAATGTATTAGTACTAGAAAACTCAAGTTTGGTAAGTATGTTGGGGTAAATGAGTTCTATGCCTTTGGCTCATAACGGATATTGTCCGCATTTACCCCGTAGAGTTATCTCCCTTTATATGAAAAAATGTCATTTTATTATCTCGGAAATTATAAGGAGCAGAGCATCGAAAATTGGACTGTATACACATCTCGATATGCCCTACTGCCCACGGGCATCAGAACTTGTGTCCGCGCTTTCCCTGAGGAGTTACCGCCCATAGTTGGCAAACCTCTATTTGATTGTACTCTGTTGTCCTCTTGTATCATTCCAGATAACTGCATGTGGTTTTCATAGTCGTGTTGACCGTTGTCAGTTTAGTCAGAGAAGGAAATTTTGACAGGGTCAGACATATATTTTGACACTGGGGTGGGGGGCAAATTGTTTGCAAAATAAAATTTTGATTGACATTCATATATTTAAGTTTATGTATTTCCCGAACGAAAACAAACTCATACCGGAAAGGATTTTTGAAATCCGAGAAGAAATGCAAGAGTTACGGGCCCTCAAAGTTTGCAATTTGGGCCCATGTGCTTGTCCTCACATCTCCTCCGAAGATATCGAACATAGGATGACATCTGACACGCCAACGTGTGCGGACGGAAGGGGGCACGCGGTGGGCCAAATTTTGCCAGTTTCGCTTCATTAGTGTGGGTCTGGGGAGGGGTGGTCCGTGGTACCAATTTTTAATTCTTCTCGGAATCAGATGAAACTTGAAATATATCATCTGCAACATCAGCCGATCTAGAAACTGAAAGAATTTCGAAAATCCATCGAAAACTGAAATAATTGCAGGCCGTCAAACTTTGCAATTTTGGGCCCATGTGCTTGTGACCACATCTCCTCCGAAGATATCGAACATACGATGTCATCTGAAATGCAAATGTGTGCGGACTGAAGAGGGCACGCGTTGGGCCAAATTTTGACAGTGTCGGTTCATTATTGTGGGTCTGGGGAGGGGTGGTCCCTGGTACCAATTTTTTATTCTTCTCCGAATCAGATGAAACTTGGAATATAACATCTGCAACATCAGCCGATCTCGAAGCTGAACACAGATCGTAAATACGTTGGAAAATGGCGGAGATTTTGGCCGTACAAGTTTGAATTTGGGCCCATATGCTTTCCAATAATCAAAGTGTTATCCGTATCCAAATCAGATGAAATTTATACTATGCAATCTATGTCAGCCGCAAATCACAAAACTGGAAACAACTTTAAAATCCGTTGGAAACTGACGAAGTTACGGGGCCTCAAACTTAGCAGTTTGTGCCAGGGGTTGATGTTTTCCCAATCCCGTCACCCAATTTCGAGGCAGGGGTGGGTCACGTCCAAACACTTGAGATCAACCTACACATATTAGGACAACATATAATCACCATACTTCATATTTTCCGTCCATAAACTGCGATTCTTTCCACTCATGATTGATCCTATTATTATACTTCCATGGTGTAACCAAGGAAGTATATTGTTTTTCTACTGCGGCCGTTTTCTGTTTAATTGGAAATACTCAGAAACTAATGGGAGGAGGACCGCGAAATCTCTAGCGAATGAAGGCATCTAAGGTCTACTAAAAATAATGGTATCCGGATGTTGGTCCAATATCTTTTAACAGAGTTATGGCCCTTTTTCGATTATTTTTCATTATTATACTTCCATGGTGTAACCAAGGAAGTATATTGTTTTTCTACTGAGGTCGTTTTCCGTTTATTTCGAAATACTCAGAAACTGATTGCAATAGGAACGCGAAATCTCTAGCGAATGTAGGCATCGAAGGTTTACTAAATATAATGGTATCACGATTTCCGCCCAATGTTTCTTGGCGGAGTTATGGCCCTTTTTTGATTATTTTTCATTGTTATTATTATTATTATTATTATTATTATACTTGACACTTTTGTAATCACTATTACTCGAAAAGTATAAGAAGTAGGACACTAAAACTTGGTAAGTAGGTTGGGGTACATGAGTTCTATGCCTATGGCCCATAACGATTTTGTCCGCACTTTCACCGAGGAGTTATCTCCCTTTATTTGAAAAAATGTCATTTTATTATCTCGGAAATTATAAGAAGCAGAGCATCGAAAATTAGACCGTATGCACATCTCGATATGCACTACTGCCCACGGGCATAAAAACTTGTGTCCGCGCTTTCCCTGAAGAGTTACCGCCCATAGTTGGCAAACCTCTATTTTATTGTACTCTGTTGTCCTCCCGTATTATTCCAGAATACTGCATTTGGTTTTTGTAGTCGTATTGACCGTTGTCAGCTTAGTCCAAGGAAGAAAATTTGACAGGGTTGGCCATATATTTTTACACTGGGGTGGGGGGCAAAATTTTCGATTTTTTTTTTTTCATTAACATTTATCTATTTAAGTATATAGATTCCCTGAACGAAAACAAACCCATATCGGAAAAGATTTTTGAAATCCGAGATGAAATGCAAGAGTAACGGGCCCTCAAAATTTGCAATTTGGTCCCATGTGCTTGTGACCCTATCTCCTCCGAAGATGTCAAACTTTGGATGTCATCTGATACGCCAATGCGTGCGGTCTGAAGAGAGCACGCGATGGGCCAACTTTTGCCAGTGTCGGTTCAGTGTTGTGGGTCAGGGGAGGGGTGGTCCGGGGTACCAATTTTTTATTCTTCTCCGAATCGGATGAAACTTGGAATATAACATCCATACCGCCAACCGATCTAAAAACTGAAAGAATTTCGAAAATCCATTGAAAAATGACAGAGTTGTGGGCCTTCAAACAATGCAAATTTGGCCCCATATGCTTGTGATCACATTTCCTCCGAAGATGTCAAACTTTGGATGTCATCTGATACGCCAATGCGTGCGGTCTGAAGAGAGCACGCGATGAGCCAAATTTTGCCAGTGTCGGTTCAGTGTTGTGGGTCAGGGGAGGGGTGGTCCGGGGTACCAAAATTTATTTCGTCTCCGAATCATATGAAACTTGATATATAACATCTACCATACACGTTGATCATAAAACTGAAAACAGATTATAAATCCGTTAAAAAATGGCGGAGATTTGGGCCCTCAAACTTTGAATGTGGGCCCGTATTCTTTCCAATAAACAAAATGTTATTCGCCTCTGAATCAGACAAAATTTATAACAAATAATCAATGTAAGTAGCTGATCACAATACTCAAAACAATTTTTAAATCCATTGGAAAATAACGGAGTTACGGGCTCTCAAAATTCGCATTTTGGGCCGGGTTTGACAATTTCCCAATCACGTCACCCAATTTCGAGGCAGGGGTGGGGTCACTTCCAAACACTTGAGATCAACCTACACATGTTAAGGGAAAGACATAATCATCCTACTTCATATTTTCCGTCCCTTAACTGCGATTTTTTCAGCTCAAGATTTGCCCTATTATTATACTTCCATGGTGTAACCAAGGAAGTATATTGTTTTTCTACTGAGGTCGTTTTCCGTTTATTTCGAAATACTCAGAAACTGATTGCAATAGGAACGCGAAATCTCTAGCGAATGTAGGCATCGAAGGTTTACTAAATATAATGGTATCACGATTTCCGCCCAATGTTTCTTGGCAGAGTTATGGCCCTTTTTTGATTATTTTTCATTGTTATTATTATTATACTTCCATGGTGTAACCAAGGAAGTATATTGTTTTTCTACTGCGGCCGTTTTCTGTTTAATTGGAAATACTCAGAAACTAATGGGAGGAGGACCGCGAAATCTCTAGCGAATGAAGGCATCTAAGGTCTACTAAAAATAATGGTATCCGGATGTTGGTCCAATATCTTTTAACAGAGTTATGGCCCTTTTTCGATTATTTTTCATTATTATTATTATTATTATACTACAGTATTTTTCAACGCCCAAATCTCGGAATGTATTAGTACTAGACAACTCAAGTTTGGTAAGTATGTTGAGGTAAATGAGTTCTATGCCTTTAGCTCATAACGGATATTGTCCGCATTTACCCCGTGGAGTTATCTCCCTTTATATGAAAAAATTTCATTTTATTATCTCGAAAATTATAAGGAGCAGAGCATCGAAAATTGGACTGTATGCACATCTCGATATGCCCTACTGCCCACGGGCATCAGAACTTGTGTCCGCGCTTTCCCTGAGGAGTTACCTCCCATATTTGGCAAACCTCTATTTGATTGTACTCTGTTGTCCTCTTGTATCATTACAGATAACTGCATGTGGTTTTCATAGTCGTGTTGACCGTTGTCAGTTTAGTCAGAGAAGGAAAATTTGACAGGGTCGGACATATATTTTGACACTGGGGGTGGGGTGTAAATTTTTTGAAAAATAAAATTTTGATTGACATTCATATATTTAAGTTTATGTATTTCCCGAACGAAAACAAACTCATACCGGAAAGGATTTTTGAAATCCGAGAAGAAATGCAAGAGTTACGGGCCCTCAAAGTTTGCAATTTGGGACCATGTGCTTGATAACACATCTCCTCCGAAGGTATCGAACATAGAATATCATCTGATACGCCAAAGTGTGCGGATGGAAGAGAGCACGCGGTGGGCCAAATTTTGCCAGTGTCTGTTCATTATTGTGGGTCTGGGGAGGGGTTGTCCGTGGTACCAATTTTTTATTCTTCTCCGAATCAGATGAAACTTAGAATATAACATCTCCAACATCAGTCCATCTCGAAATTGAAAGAATTTCGAAAATCCATCGAAAACTGACATAATTGCGGGCCCTCAAACTTTGCAATTTTGGACCCATCTGCTTGATAACACATCTCCTCCGAAGATATCGAACATAGGATGTCATCTGATACGAAAATACGTACGGACTGAAGAGGGCACGCGGTGGGCCAAATATTGCCAGTGTCGGTTCAGTATTGTGGGTCTGGGGAGGGGTGGTCCATGGTACCAATTTTTAATTATTTTCCGAATCAGATGAAACTTGGAATATAACATCTGCAACCTCAGCCGATCTAGAAACTGAAAGAATTTCGAAAATCCATCGAAAACTGAAAGAATTGCGGGCCCTCAAACTTTGCAATTTTGGGCCCATGTGCTTGATAACACATCTTTTCCGAAGATATCGAACCTAGGATGTAATCTGCTACGATAATCCGTACGGACTGAAGAGGGCACGCGGTGGGTGTAATTTCTCCAGTGTCGGTTCAGTATTGTTGGTCAGGGGAGGGGTAGTCCGTGGTACCATTTTTTTTATTCTTCTCCGAATCAGATGAAACTTGGAATGTAACATCTACCATATACGTTGATCACGAAGCTGAAAACAGATCGTAAATCCGTCTGAAAATGGCGGAGATTTTGGCCATCCAATTTTGAATTTGGGCCCATATGCTTTCCAATAACCAAAGTGTTATTCGGGTCCGAATCAGATGAAATTTATGTTGTGCAATCTAGGTCAGCGGCAGATCGCAAAACCGCATTTACCCCGTGGAGTTATCTCCCTTTATATGAAAAAATGTCATTTTATTATCTCGGAAATTATAAGGAGCAGAGCATCGAAAATTGGACTGTATGCACATCTCGATATGCCCTACTGCCCACGGGCATCAGAACTTGTGTCCGCGCTTTCCCTGAGGAGTTACCGCCCATAGTTGGCAAACCTCTATTTGATTGTACTCTGTTGTCCTCTTGTATCATTCCAGATAACTGCATGTGGTTTTCATAGTCGTGTTGACCGTTGTCAGTTTAGTCAGAGAAGGAAATTTTGACAGGGTCGGACATATATTTTGACACTGGGGTGGGGGGCAAATTGTTTGCAAAATAAAATTTTGATTGACATTCATATATTTAAGTTTATGTATTTCCCGAACGAAAACAAACTCATACCGGAAAAGATTTTTGAAATCCGAGAAGAAATGCAAGAGTTACGGGCCCTCAAAGTTTGCAATTTGGGCCCATGTGCTTGATAACACATCTCCTCCGAAGATGTCGAAGTTTGGATGTCAGCTGATACGCCAATGTGTGCGGACTGAAGAGGGCACGCGGCTGGCCAAATTTTGCCAGTGTCGGTTCATTATTGTGGGTCTGGGGAGGGGTGGTCCGTGGTACCAATTTTTAATTCTTCTCGGAATCAGATGAAACTTGGAATATAACATCTGCAACATCAGCCGATCTAGAAACTGGAAGAATTACGAAAATCCATCGAAAACTAAAAGAATCGCGGGCCCTCAAACTTTGCAATTTTGGGCCCATGTGCTTGATAACACAACTCCTCCGAAGATATCGAACATAGGATGTCATCTGATACGAAAATGCGTACGGACTGGAGACGGCACGCGGTGGGCCAAATTTTGCCAGTGTCGGTTCATTATTGTGGGTCTGGGGAGGGGTGGTCCGTGGTGCCGAATTTTAATTCTTCTCGGAATCAGATGAAACTTGGAATATAATATCTGCAACATCAGCCGATCTCGAAGCTGAACACAGATCGTAAATACGTTGGAAAATGGCGGAGATTTTGGCCGTACAAGTTTGAATTTGGGCCCATATGCTTTCCAATAATCAAAGTGTTATCCGTCTCCAAATCAGATGGAATTTATACTATGCAATCTATGTCAGCCGCAAATCACAAAACTGGAAACAACTTTAAAATCCGTTGGAAACTGACGAAGTTACGGGGCCTCAAACTTAGCAGTTTGTGCCAGGGGTTGATGTTTTCCCAATCCCGTCACCCAATTTCGAGGCAGGGGTGGGGTCACGTCCAAACACTTGAGATCAACCTACACATATTAGGACAACATATAATCACCATACTTCATATTTTCCGTCCATAAACTGCGATTCTTTCCACTTATGATTGATCCTATTATTATACTTCCATGGTGTAACCAAGGAAGTATATTGTTTTTCTACTGCGGCCGTTTTCTGTTTAATTGGAAATACTCAGAAACTAATGGGAGGAGGACCGCGAAATCGCTAGCGAATGAAGGCATCTAAGGTCTACTAAAAATAATGGTATCCGGATGTTGCTCCAATATCTTTTAACAGAGTTATGGCCCTTTTTCGATTATTTTTCATTATTATTATTATTATTATTATACTTCCATGGTGTAACCAAGGAAGTATATTGTTTTTCTATTGGGGTAGTTTTCCGTTTATTTGAAAATACTCAGAAACTAATTGCAGCAGGACCGCGAAATCTTTAACGAATATAGGCATCCGAGGTCTACTAAAGATAATGATATCCGGATTTCGGCCCATTGTTTCAAGACAGAG
Organism: Siphonodentalium dalli; assembly: GCA_032622095.1. Taxonomy (NCBI): domain Eukaryota; kingdom Metazoa; phylum Mollusca; class Scaphopoda; order Gadilida; family Siphonodentaliidae; genus Siphonodentalium; species Siphonodentalium dalli. Next base: position 63,520,823 of record CP136063.1, on the reverse strand, counting down.
TTATAGCCCTTATTCGATTATTTTTCATTATTATTATTATACTACAGTATTTTTCAACGCCCAAATCTCTGAATGTATTAGTACTAGAAAACTCAAGTTTGGTACGTATGTTGGGGTAAATGAGTTATATGCCTTTGGCTCATAACGGATATTGTCCGCATTTAACCCGTGGAGTTATCTCCCTTTATATGAAAAAATGTCATTTTTATTATCTCGGAAATTATAAGGAGCAGAGCATCGAAAATTGGACCGTATGTACACCTCGGTATGCCCTACTGCCCACGGGCATCAAAACTTGTGTCCGCGCTTTCCCTGAAGAGTTACCGCCCATAAACAGGGGAACCTCTATTTTATTGTACTCTGTTGTTCTCCCGTATCATTCCAGATAACTGCATTTGGTTTTCATAGCCGTGATGACCGTTCTCAGTTTAGTCCGAAAAAGAAATTTTAACAGGGTCGGACATATATTTTTACACTGATGTGGGGGCAAAATTTTCTCAAAAATGTTTTTTTGATCGATATTCATCTATTTAAGTATATGCATTCCCTGAACGAAAACAAACCCACCCCAAGAAGGATTTTTGAAATCCGATAAGAATTGCAAGAGTTACAGGCCCTAAATTTTTTGCAGTTTGGGACATGTGCTTGTGACCACATCTCCTCCGAAGATGTCGAAGTTTGGATGTCAACTGATACGCCAACGTGTGCGGACGAAAGAGTGCACGCGGTGGGCCAAATTTTGCCAGTGTCTGTTCATTATTGTGGGTATGGGGAGGGGTGGTCCGTGGTACCAATTTTTAATTCTTATCGGAATAAGATGAAACTTGGAATTTAACATCTACAACACCACCCGATCTAGAAACTGAAAGAATTTCGAAATTCCATTGAAAACTGACAAAGTTAGGGGCCCTCAAATTTTGCAATTTTGGGCCAATGTGCTTGATAACACATCTCCTCCGAAGATGTCGAACTTTGAATGTCATCTGATACGCCAATGTGTGTAGGCTGAAGAGAGCACGCGGTGTGCCAAATTTTGCCAGTGTCGGTTCAGTGTTGTGGGTCAGGGGAGGGGTGGTCCGAGGTACCAAAATTTATTTCGTCTCCGAATTATATGAAACTTGGAATATAACATCTACCATACACGCTAATAACAAATCTGAAAACAGATCGTAAATCCGTTAAAAACTGGCGGAGATTTTGGAACTCAAAGTTTGAATATGGGCCCATATTCTTTCCAATAACCAAAATGTTCTTCTTTTCCGAATCAGATGAAATTTATAATATGCAATCTCAGTAAGTAGCATATAACAAAACTTAAAACAATTTTGAAATCCATTGGAAAATCACGGAGTTATGGTCCTTCAAAAATTGCATTTTGGGCCTGGTGTGACAATTTCCCAATCCCGTCACCCAATTTCGAGGCAGGAGTGGGGTCAATTATAAACACTTGAGATCAACACACAAATGTTAAGGACAGTACACAATCATCTTACTTCATATTTTCCATCCCTAAACTGCGAATTGTTCAGTTCATGATTCGCCCTATTATTATACTTCCATGGTGTAACCAAGGAAGTATATTGTTTTTCTATTGGGGTAGTTTTCCGTTTATTTGAAAATACTCAGAAACTAATTGCAGCAGGACCGCGAAATCTTTAACGAATATAGGCATCCGAGGTCTACTAAAGATAATGATATCCGGATTTCGGCCCATTGTTTCAAGACAGAGTTATAGCCCTTATTCGATTATTTTTCATTATTATTATTATACTACAGTATTTTTCAACGCCCAAATCTCTGAATGTATTAGTACTAGAAAACTCAAGTTTGGTACGTATGTTGGGGTAAATGAGTTATATGCCTTTGGCTCATAACGGATATTGTCCGCATTTAACCCGTGGAGTTATCTCCCTTTATATGAAAAAATGTCATTTTTATTATCTCGGAAATTATAAGGAGCAGAGCATCGAAAATTGGACCGTATGTACACCTCAGTATGCCCTACTGCCCACGGGCATCAAAACTTGTGTCCGCGCTTTCCCTGAAGAGTTACCGCCCATAAACAGGGGAACCTCTATTTTATTGTACTCTGTTGTTCTCCCGTATCATTCCAGATAACTGCATTTGGTTTTCATAGCCGTGATGACCGTTCTCAGTTTAGTCCGAAAAAGAAATTTTAACAGGGTCGGACATATATTTTTACACTGATGTGGGGGCAAAATTTTCTCAAAAATGTTTTTTTGATCGATATTCATCTATTTAAGTATATGCATTCCCTGAACGAAAACAAACCCACCCCAAGAAGGATTTTTGAAATCCGATAAGAATTGCAAGAGTTACAGGCCCTAAAATTTTTGCAGTTTGGGACATGTGCTTGTGACCACATCTCCTCCGAAGATGTCGAAGTTTGGATGTCAACTGATACGCCAACGTGTGCGGACGAAAGAGTGCACGCGGTGGGCCAAATTTTGCCAGTGTCTGTTCATTATTGTGGGTATGGGGAGGGGTGGTCCGTGGTACCAATTTTTAATCCAGACTCCAAAACGGATCCAAATCGACCTGTCCCAGAAAAGTCGTTCATTTTGTTTTCACATTTTGAAAAGGGCTCCAATATTTCAACCAAAACTTTTGGACTTAGAACATTATTTTTTTCTCAGTCAAGTGAAAAAAGCTCTTCAAAATAATTCCGCTTATATATATAATATATATTATCTATATATACGCCAAAAATTTGTCACTCCCCTCTCTCCGGCTACCCCATTCCCCGTGGATGGAACCTACCTCCGATTCGAATACACCCGTCTTGCCGCGGGCCAGTCTCAATGCTCTACCAGAGAACTGATAGAACGCCCGTCGAATTCCAACAATCATTTCCAGAATGGTATATTGGTATGAGTTCATATCGGAGCCGTTATATATCAAATAACGTGGATTTTAATATAAACCCACCTATTCGTAAATTGTGTAGCCCATGGTGTGTGGTAAATTATCATTTTATCGTGTATAGTGTGTCATGAGCTATCTGCGTGCGTGCATTTCACTTTTGTATTTTCTTTCGCATCTTCAACGCATTGCATATCATATACAACCAAACAAAATACAAACATTACATTAATTTGATCAAACAAGCCTTCGTTATACGGTGTATATTTCTACTAACGTAATGACGACGTATAGCCAATTATTCCATTTGCGATAACAACGATAAACACATAGAAACATGCAAGCATCATCATTTTCGTAAGAACAATTTGTATATTGTTATAAACCGTAGTATACTGCTGATAGACATTCAGTTCTTTCCGTTAGTATATGTCAGCTGAATTGGAAATGACTCCTTTTATACTTTCGCAAAATAAAACACCACTAATAGTTTCGTACACCGTCATTTAAGTCTTGTCAAAAATCAAACGTGAAACAACCGCTCATTATTCCTACCATAAAGGAATCTACTTATAGAGAACGCTCTTTTCTGTTCAATTACGTTCAAACTCTTTGTGTGTTGTTGTTAATCACTCATTATATTCTTCGGACCGAACGTTCATTAAGCGCGCTTCATGTTATATATGCGAAAACCGACCCACGTGTTTATTGTTTTATATCCGATTCAATAACACATCGACGTTTATATTCTAGTTATTTATCGAATATAAAAAGCATCTTTACATTATCTTTAGTTTGGTATTATTCGTATTTGATGATTAAAATACACCAAAACATGTTAAAAATAAAAATAAAAGATAGTAGATAATTTGACGGGATTCGAACTCACGTCGCAATAAAACACAAACTGAAGGTTTGACGCTCTCACCACTCGGCTACGCACTGAGCTGTTAATATATAAGAAAATATATTAGTATTAAATATATAGGCATATAACTGTGTATATTTAAACTTTATATCCAAACTGATTGAAATGCGTTACTATATATACCCCTTTCCGCTATACGGGGAACGGGAAAATGCACCTATTCTTCCCACCAAATCCAAAAGGGCTAATTAAAGAGCAAGGTAATGCCGAAGCAGGTACATTTGGATATTCTATTCACGCCCCCCCCCCAAATATTGACAGCTATACTTTAAAAGTAACCTACCCAACGGAGAATGCAAGATGGGGTGGGTTGAGACTTTTGGTAAATTCCACCGAAAATCGCAAAGGGGCAAAATTCAAACATCGAGATAAAAACATTTTGACGAGTACATCTGATGGATAGTTTTCACGCGCATCTAAAGTGCCATTTTCGAATATTCAGATGGATCGGTTTACTCGTTACAACGCTATCTACTACATATTTTGGGACTTCTGTCTGTTTGTCTGTTAGGTATGGCCGGGAAAACTGCCGGACGGATTTCGACGAAATTTGATATATAGGGATACTTTTGTCCGGAGAGTGTTTTTGACCTCGACCTGGCCATGACTTTAAAAATGGTCAATTCAATGTCAAATCGTGTAAAACGGATGGATTTCCACGAAATTTGATACCTATGGGTACGTTTTTGGACCGGTAAAATTGTGTCCCCGACCTGACCTTGACCTTTAAAATGGTCAATTCAAGGTCAAATCGCGCCTTTGGACGGGATTTTGATGAAATTGATACCTAGGGGTAATTTTGTCGTGGGCATGTTTTACACGGGTCAAATCGAGACCCCGACCTGACCTTGACCTTCAAAATTGTCAATAGGGAAAACAGCACGGACGAAGTCGGGTCACCCTGCTAGTATAATATAAATATTTATACTTAAGTAGTCTATCACTAACCTAATTGTAGCCCCAAATCCAAACGTGTAAATAAAGATCTAGTTTAATGCAGGAGCATGTACGTCGGTATACTGTAGGTACGTCTCCAAGATGTATGCTCAGCGGAGTGCTTGCGTCGGGTGGGTTCAGACTTGGCAAATTCCACCGGAAACAAATGTGGAAAATTACTTAAAAAATCAAACTTTGACACAAAAATTTGTTGACGTGGTCAGCAGTATCCAGGTGCAACTTTCGAACGATTGATAAGTTTTAGAGTGGACCGTTTAATCCTGGTAGCGCGTAACATTGTTAACGGGTGAAATATATTACTCAAATTCAACCGCACTATTATTGATGCCAAATTCAAACGGGTTTATCAAGGAGCAAGCTAATGCACGAGCAGGTACAACGATATACCATATATACGGCCCAAAGATTTACTGCTCTACCATGAAAGTAACCTGCCCGAGGAGAGCGCGAAACAATGGAAAATCGCGAATCTACTCAATCTAGTGTTTTATATTTTGAACAATGCATGTGGTTGGTAATATATATACGATCACCATTAGTATTAAAACGGACGGGTAAGCACTCAGAAGACATTATCGATTGTGATATAGTTATATCTTGATTACTGTTAACTCTATTACAAAGAAGTTAATGGGTATAGTGTGGCGATGACGCTCTGAATTAATTGATAAGCGGTCTTTCCTCTTCCATTAAAACAAACAATTCTGAATCCGAAACTGAAAGTACTATCCACTAAATGCGATATAACGGAGTTATTTTACATTAATATGATTTGCACCCTTTTGATATATATACATGCCGATTACTCTATAATCAGGCACACCAAATTTCGTGACCGTTGAACAGGATTTGGGCATCCAGGGGAGCGGTTATAATTAGCCATAAAATGTATCCCTACTGAATACAAATTAACTGATTGGCTGGGTGAATGGTGACTCAGTTGGTCAGGACCATGATGCATTAGAGAGTCATTAATCATCATGACATAAACCTTTGGAGTATATTTATTATTTAGAAATGTCAATGCAAGTCCACCATCGGATCATTAAGCACCAATATGCATTCGCATGAAGAGGAATACACATATACGCATAACACTCACATGGGATGGGATGGGATGGGATACCATGGAAGTATATCTGATTCCATGGAATCTGACCTCTAGTTATTATTATTATTATACTTGACACTTTTGTAATCACTATTACTCGAAAAGTATAAGAAGTAGGACACTAAAACTTGGTAAGTAGGCTGGGGTACAAGAGTTCTATGCCTATGGCCCATAACGATTTTGTCCGCACTTTCACCGAGGAGTTATCTCCCTTTATTTGAAAAAATGTCATTTTATTATCTCGGAAATTATAAGAAGCAGAGCATCGAAAATTAGACCGTATGCACATCTCGATATGCACTACTGCCCACGGGCATAAAAACTTGTGTCCGCGCTTTCCCTGAAGAGTTACCGCCCATAGTTGGCAAACCTCTATTTTATTGTACTCTGTTGTCCTCCCGTATTATTCCAGAATACTGCATTTGGTTTTTGTAGTCGTATTGACCGTTGTCAGCTTAGTCCAAGGAAGAAAATTTGACAGGGTTGGCCATATATTTTTACACTGGGGTGGGGGGCAAAATTTTCGATTTTTTTTTTTTTCATTAACATTTATCTATTTAAGTATATAGATTCCCTGAACGAAAACAAACCCATATCGGAAAAGATTTTTGAAATCCGAGATGAAATGCAAGAGTAACGGGCCCTCAAAATTTGCAATTTGGTCCCATGTGCTTGTGACCCTATCTCCTCCGAAGATGTCAAACTTTGGATGTCATCTGATACGCCAATGCGTGCGGTCTGAAGAGAGCACGCGATGGGCCAACTTTTGCCAGTGTCGGTTCAGTGTTGTGGGTCAGGGGAGGGGTGGTCCGGGGTACCAATTTTTTATTCTTCTCCGAATCGGATGAAACTTGGAATATAACATCCATACCGCCAACCGATCTAAAAACTGAAAGAATTTCGAAAATCCATTGAAAAATGACAGAGTTGTGGGCCTTCAAACAATGCAAATTTGGCCCCATATGCTTGTGATCACATTTCCTCCGAAGATGTCAAACTTTGGATGTCATCTGATACGCCAATGCGTGCGGTCTGAAGAGAGCACGCGATGAGCCAAATTTTGCCAGTGTCGGTTCAGTGTTGTGGGTCAGGGGAGGGGTGGTCCGGGGTACCAAAATTTATTTCGTCTCCGAATCATATGAAACTTGATATATAACATCTACCATACACGTTGATCATAAAACTGAAAACAGATTATAAATCCGTTAAAAAATGGCGGAGATTTGGGCCCTCAAACTTTGAATGTGGGCCCGTATTCTTTCCAATAAACAAAATGTTATTCGCCTCTGAATCAGACAAAATTTATAACAAATAATCAATGTAAGTAGCTGATCACAATACTCAAAACAATTTTTAAATCCATTGGAAAATAACGGAGTTACGGGCTCTCAAAATTCGCATTTTGGGCCGGGTTTGACAATTTCCCAATCACGTCACCCAATTTCGAGGCAGGGGTGGGGTCACTTCCAAACACTTGAGATCAACCTACACATGTTAAGGGAAAGACATAATCATCCTACTTCATATTTTCCGTCCCTTAACTGCGATTTTTTCAGCTCAAGATTTGCCCTATTATTATACTTCCATGGTGTAACCAAGGAAGTATATTGTTTTTCTACTGAGGTCGTTTTCCGTTTATTTCGAAATACTCAGAAACTGATTGCAATAGGAACGCGAAATCTCTAGCGAATGTAGGCATCGAAGGTTTACTAAATATAATGGTATCACGATTTCCGCCCAATGTTTCTTGGCGGAGTTATGGCCCTTTTTTGATTATTTTTCATTGTTATTATTATTATACTTCCATGTGAAACATGGAAGTATATTGTAATTCTTCTGGCTTTTGTTATTATTATTATTCCATAACGTGCTTAGATCTCCGGAACGGCTGGACCGATTCACATGCTGTTTTTTTCTTCAGTACAAAACCTTGGAAGATCTGTGAAAATAGCCTATTGAGAATTTCGTCCGACCTTGACCTTCGGAGTTATCGCCATTTTGTTGATTTTTGGGTGTTTTTCGCGACACAAAAGTAACTTGCGAAATCGATGTTTGAATTCTTATATCGTCGAAATGCCTTGACCGATTGATTTGAAATGTGGTACCTGCATAGCCATTGAGTATACGAAGTCGATATACAAATAGGGAATTTCGTGTGACCTTGAACTTTGGAAACAACGCTCTCTATCTGTTTTATTGTTGTGCACATATCTCCTCCGAAACGGCTTGAGATATCGATTTCGGACTTTTTTCATTATTTGCGTCTGTATGTGTGTTCTAAAATACTGAAAAATTATAGGGTTCGCACTTCCGGTTTAAAAGTTCGCTACTGGTCGAAGGTTAAAAGAACGCTCTTTATAGGGAATCCAGAACGGCTTGAGATATTGAGTTGGGACTTTTTGCATTATGTGCAGCAAACTCTGCGCTATCGAACGATATATATAGTTAACGGATATCACTTCCTGTTCGGGAGAGCGGGCGTGTGGGTATGTATCTCAAAACTATTTTAGCGAATATTTTGATGACATTTGGTAGACGTCATCAGTAGATGCCACTGATTGCTATGCAACTCGAATTTTTAAAATCGGACATAAACTTCGTTAGTTATGGCTGTTTAAAAACCTGATTTATTTCCGACCTTGACCTTCAGAGTTATCGACATTTTGTTGATTTTTGGGGGGTCTTCGCGCCACTAAAATGACTTGCAAAATCGAGGTTTGATTTCTTATACCGCCGAAACGGCTTGGCCGATTGATTTGAAATTCGGAATCTTCTTAGCCATTGCGCATTGGCAGTCGATGAACTAATATGGAACTTCGTCTGACCTTGACCTTTGGGCACAACGCTCTTTATCAGTTTTATTGTTGTGAAGAGATCTCCTCCTAAACGGCTTGAGATATGGGGTTCGGAATTTTTGCTTAATTTGCACGTGTACGTGTGTCATGAACCGCCGAAAAATGATATGGTTCGCACTTCCGGTTTAAAAGTTCGCTACTTGTCGAAGGATAAAATAACGCTCTTTATAGGGAATCCAGAACGGCTTGAGATATTGAGTTGGGACTTTTTGCATGATGTGCAGCAAACTCTGCGCTCTCGAACGATATATTTAGTTAACGGATTTCACTTCCGGTTCGGAGAACGGGCGTGTGGGTATGTATCTCAAAACTATTTTGGCGCAGATTTGGATGAAATTTGGTGGACATAATCTTTAGTTGTTGCTGACCACTACTCCGCTCCGATTTTAAAAATCGGACTTAAACTTCTCGAGTTATTGCTGCTTAGAGACCTGATTTTTATGGGGTTTTCGGACCCCTAGAATGACTTGCAAAATTGCAAAATTGATGTTTGATTTCTTATACCGTCGAAAGGGCTTGGCCAATTGATTTGAAATTTTGTGCTTGCATAGCCATTGAGCATACGCAGTCGATGCATTAATAAGGAATTTCGTCTGACCTTGACCTTTGGAACAACGCTCTTTATATGTTTTATTGTTTTTAACGTATCTCCTCCTAAACGGCTTAAGATATCTGGTTGGGACTTTTTTCATTATTTGCGCATGCACACGTGTTACATACCACCGAAAAATAATAGGGGTCGCCCTTCCGGTTTAAAAGTTGACCCTGGGTCGAATAATAAAAGAACTCTCTTTATACGAAATCCAGAACGGCTTGAGATATTGAGTTGGGACTTTTTGCGTTATGTGCATCCAACTGTGCGATGTATAAAGATATATATAGTTAACGGATTTCACTTCCGGTGCTGGGGAACGGGCGTGTGTGTATGTACCTCAAAACTATTTTGGCGCAGATTATAATGAAATTTAGTGGATATAATCTCTAGTTGCCGATGATCACTATCCCACTCGAATTTTTTTAATTGGGCTAAAACTTCTGGAGTTATGGCTGCTTAAATACCTGGTTTTTGGGAAGGTTTCGTGCCACCATAATAACTTGCAAATCGGGTTACATTTCTCATATCGTCAAAACGGCTCAGCCAATTGATTTGAAATTTTGTACCTGGATAGCCATTGAGCATTCGCAGTTTTTGTGCATCAGACTCTGCGCTGTATGTTGATATATATAGGGTACTGATTTGACTTCCGGTTTGGGAGAACTGGCGAGTGGGTGCAGAATTTGATGAAATTTGGTGGATAAAATACTGTGGTTGGTGACTAGTACTATGGTATATAGTATCACAATACTCGCATGTGTCTGCTGACAACTAACTCGTTAATGGACGACACAAGTTCCCGTCATTGGCAACATGGAAGTATCGAAATTGCTGTGCAATTACAGTTTCATTCTAGTTATTATTATTATTATACTTGACACTTTTGTAATCACTATTACTCGAAAAGTATAAGAAGTAGGACACTAAAACTTGGTAAGTAGGCTGGGGTACATGAGTTCTATGCCTATGGCCCATAACGATTTTGTCCGCACTTTCACCGAGGAGTTATCTCCCTTTATTTGAAAAAATGTCATTTTATTATCTCGGAAATTATAAGAAGCAGAGCATCGAAAATTAGACCGTATGCACATCTCGATATGCACTACTGCCCACGGGCATAAAAACTTGTGTCCGCGCTTTCCCTGAAGAGTTACCGCCCATAGTTGGCAAACCTCTATTTTATTGTACTCTGTTGTCCTCCCGTATTATTCCAGAATACTGCATTTGGTTTTTGTAGTCGTATTGACCGTTGTCAGCTTAGTCCAAGGAAGAAAATTTGACAGGGTTGGCCATATATTTTTACACTGGGGTGGGGGGCAAAATTTTCGATTTTTTTTTTTTTCATTAACATTTATCTATTTAAGTATATAGATTCCCTGAACGAAAACAAACCCATATCGGAAAAGATTTTTGAAATCCGAGATGAAATGCAAGAGTAACGGGCCCTCAAAATTTGCAATTTGGTCCCATGTGCTTGTGACCCTATCTCCTCCGAAGATGTCAAACTTTGGATGTCATCTGATACGCCAATGCGTGCGGTCTGAAGAGAGCACGCGATGGGCCAACTTTTGCCAGTGTCGGTTCAGTGTTGTGGGTCAGGGGAGGGGTGGTCCGGGGTACCAATTTTTTATTCTTCTCCGAATCGGATGAAACTTGGAATATAACATCCATACCGCCAACCGATCTAAAAACTGAAAGAATTTCGAAAATCCATTGAAAAATGACAGAGTTGTGGGCCTTCAAACAATGCAAATTTGGCCCCATATGCTTGTGATCACATTTCCTCCGAAGATGTCAAACTTTGGATGTCATCTGATACGCCAATGCGTGCGGTCTGAAGAGAGCACGCGATGAGCCAAATTTTGCCAGTGTCGGTTCAGTGTTGTGGGTCAGGGGAGGGGTGGTCCGGGGTACCAAAATTTATTTCGTCTCCGAATCATATGAAACTTGATATATAACATCTACCATACACGTTGATCATAAAACTGAAAACAGATTATAAATCCGTTAAAAAATGGCGGAGATTTGGGCCCTCAAACTTTGAATGTGGGCCCGTATTCTTTCCAATAAACAAAATGTTATTCGCCTCTGAATCAGACAAAATTTATAACAAATAATCAATGTAAGTAGCTGATCACAATACTCAAAACAATTTTTAAATCCATTGGAAAATAACGGAGTTACGGGCTCTCAAAATTCGCATTTTGGGCCGGGTTTGACAATTTCCCAATCACGTCACCCAATTTCGAGGCAGGGGTGGGGTCACTTCCAAACACTTGAGATCAACCTACACATGTTAAGGGAAAGACATAATCATCCTACTTCATATTTTCCGTCCCTTAACTGCGATTTTTTCAGCTCAAGATTTGCCCTATTATTATACTTCCATGGTGTAACCAAGGAAGTATATTGTTTTTCTACTGAGGTCGTTTTCCGTTTATTTCGAAATACTCAGAAACTGATTGCAATAGGAACGCGAAATCTCTAGCGAATGTAGGCATCGAAGGTTTACTAAATATAATGGTATCACGATTTCCGCCCAATGTTTCTTGGCGGAGTTATGGCCCTTTTTTGATTATTTTTCATTGTTATTATTATTATTATTATTATTATACTTGACACTTTTGTAATCACTATTACTCGAAAAGTATAAGAAGTAGGACACTAAAACTTGGTAAGTAGGTTGGGGTACATGAGTTCTATGCCTATGGCCCATAACGATTTTGTCCGCACTTTCACCGAGGAGTTATCTCCCTTTATTTGAAAAAATGTCATTTTATTATCTCGGAAATTATAAGAAGCAGAGCATCGAAAATTAGACCGTATGCACATCTCGATATGCACTACTGCCCACGGGCATAAAAACTTGTGTCCGCGCTTTCCCTGAAGAGTTACCGCCCATAGTTGGCAAACCTCTATTTTATTGTACTCTGTTGTCCTCCCGTATTATTCCAGAATACTGCATTTGGTTTTTGTAGTCGTATTGACCGTTGTCAGCTTAGTCCAAGGAAGAAAATTTGACAGGGTTGGCCATATATTTTTACACTGGGGTGGGGGGCAAAATTTTCGATTTTTTTTTTTTTCATTAACATTTATCTATTTAAGTATATAGATTCCCTGAACGAAAACAAACCCATATCGGAAAAGATTTTTGAAATCCGAGATGAAATGCAAGAGTAACGGGCCCTCAAAATTTGCAATTTGGTCCCATGTGCTTGTGACCCTATCTCCTCCGAAGATGTCAAACTTTGGATGTCATCTGATACGCCAATGCGTGCGGTCTGAAGAGAGCACGCGATGGGCCAACTTTTGCCAGTGTCGGTTCAGTGTTGTGGGTCAGGGGAGGGGTGGTCCGGGGTACCAATTTTTTATTCTTCTCCGAATCGGATGAAACTTGGAATATAACATCCATACCGCCAACCGATCTAAAAACTGAAAGAATTTCGAAAATCCATTGAAAAATGACAGAGTTGTGGGCCTTCAAACAATGCAAATTTGGCCCCATATGCTTGTGATCACATTTCCTCCGAAGATGTCAAACTTTGGATGTCATCTGATACGCCAATGCGTGCGGTCTGAAGAGAGCACGCGATGAGCCAAATTTTGCCAGTGTCGGTTCAGTGTTGTGGGTCAGGGGAGGGGTGGTCCGGGGTACCAAAATTTATTTCGTCTCCGAATCATATGAAACTTGATATATAACATCTACCATACACGTTGATCATAAAACTGAAAACAGATTATAAATCCGTTAAAAAATGGCGGAGATTTGGGCCCTCAAACTTTGAATGTGGGCCCGTATTCTTTCCAATAAACAAAATGTTATTCGCCTCTGAATCAGACAAAATTTATAACAAATAATCAATGTAAGTAGCTGATCACAATACTCAAAACAATTTTTAAATCCATTGGAAAATAACGGAGTTACGGGCTCTCAAAATTCGCATTTTGGGCCGGGTTTGACAATTTCCCAATCACGTCACCCAATTTCGAGGCAGGGGTGGGGTCACTTCCAAACACTTGAGATCAACCTACACATGTTAAGGGAAAGACATAATCATCCTACTTCATATTTTCCGTCCCTTAACTGCGATTTTTTCAGCTCAAGATTTGCCCTATTATTATACTTCCATGGTGTAACCAAGGAAGTATATTGTTTTTCTACTGAGGTCGTTTTCCGTTTATTTCGAAATACTCAGAAACTGATTGCAATAGGAACGCGAAATCTCTAGCGAATGTAGGCATCGAAGGTTTACTAAATATAATGGTATCACGATTTCCGCCCAATGTTTCTTGGCGGAGTTATGGCCCTTTTTTGATTATTTTTCATTGTTATTATTATTATTATTATTATTATACTTGACACTTTTGTAATCACTATTACTCGAAAAGTATAAGAAGTAGGACACTAAAACTTGGTAAGTAGGTTGGGGTACATGAGTTCTATGCCTATGGCCCATAACGATTTTGTCCGCACTTTCACCGAGGAGTTATCTCCCTTTATTTGAAAAAATGTCATTTTATTATCTCGGAAATTATAAGAAGCAGAGCATCGAAAATTAGACCGTATGCACATCTCGATATGCACTACTGCCCACGGGCATAAAAACTTGTGTCCGCGCTTTCCCTGAAGAGTTACCGCCCATAGTTGGCAAACCTCTATTTTATTGTACTCTGTTGTCCTCCCGTATTATTCCAGAATACTGCATTTGGTTTTTGTAGTCGTATTGACCGTTGTCAGCTTAGTCCAAGGAAGAAAATTTGACAGGGTTGGCCATATATTTTTACACTGGGGTGGGGGGCAAAATTTTCGATTTTTTTTTTTTTCATTAACATTTATCTATTTAAGTATATAGATTCCCTGAACGAAAACAAACCCATATCGGAAAAGATTTTTGAAATCCGAGATGAAATGCAAGAGTAACGGGCCCTCAAAATTTGCAATTTGGTCCCATGTGCTTGTGACCCTATCTCCTCCGAAGATGTCAAACTTTGGATGTCATCTGATACGCCAATGCGTGCGGTCTGAAGAGAGCACGCGATGGGCCAACTTTTGCCAGTGTCGGTTCAGTGTTGTGGGTCAGGGGAGGGGTGGTCCGGGGTACCAATTTTTTATTCTTCTCCGAATCGGATGAAACTTGGAATATAACATCCATACCGCCAACCGATCTAAAAACTGAAAGAATTTCGAAAATCCATTGAAAAATGACAGAGTTGTGGGCCTTCAAACAATGCAAATTTGGCCCCATATGCTTGTGATCACATTTCCTCCGAAGATGTCAAACTTTGGATGTCATCTGATACGCCAATGCGTGCGGTCTGAAGAGAGCACGCGATGAGCCAAATTTTGCCAGTGTCGGTTCAGTGTTGTGGGTCAGGGGAGGGGTGGTCCGGGGTACCAAAATTTATTTCGTCTCCGAATCATATGAAACTTGATATATAACATCTACCATACACGTTGATCATAAAACTGAAAACAGATTATAAATCCGTTAAAAAATGGCGGAGATTTGGGCCCTCAAACTTTGAATGTGGGCCCGTATTCTTTCCAATAAACAAAATGTTATTCGCCTCTGAATCAGACAAAATTTATAACAAATAATCAATGTAAGTAGCTGATCACAATACTCAAAACAATTTTTAAATCCATTGGAAAATAACGGAGTTACGGGCTCTCAAAATTCGCATTTTGGGCCGGGTTTGACAATTTCCCAATCACGTCACCCAATTTCGAGGCAGGGGTGGGGTCACTTCCAAACACTTGAGATCAACCTACACATGTTAAGGGAAAGACATAATCATCCTACTTCATATTTTCCGTCCCTTAACTGCGATTTTTTCAGCTCAAGATTTGCCCTATTATTATACTTCCATGGTGTAACCAAGGAAGTATATTGTTTTTCTACTGAGGTCGTTTTCCGTTTATTTCGAAATACTCAGAAACTGATTGCAATAGGAACGCGAAATCTCTAGCGAATGTAGGCATCGAAGGTTTACTAAATATAATGGTATCACGATTTCCGCCCAATGTTTCTTGGCGGAGTTATGGCCCTTTTTTGATTATTTTTCATTGTTATTATTATTATTATTATTATTATACTTGACACTTTTGTAATCACTATTACTCGAAAAGTATAAGAAGTAGGACACTAAAACTTGGTAAGTAGGTTGGGGTACATGAGTTCTATGCCTATGGCCCATAACGATTTTGTCCGCACTTTCACCGAGGAGTTATCTCCCTTTATTTGAAAAAATGTCATTTTATTATCTCGGAAATTATAAGAAGCAGAGCATCGAAAATTAGACCGTATGCACATCTCGATATGCACTACTGCCCACGGGCATAAAAACTTGTGTCCGCGCTTTCCCTGAAGAGTTACCGCCCATAAACAGGGACACACTACACACCAGGATGAATAAACCAAGGTTTTTTTTTTTTTTTTTTTTTTTTTTTTATAAGTACAGAGCTCTAATTTTTTTATTGCATATTCCGAATTGGACTAGAGATTATGACTCGAATATACTGCTTAAAAATGTTTTTACCCAGGGCTTTCCGTGTTACGGGGTACGGAATTATTGCAACTATTTTTCCCGCCAAATCCAAACCGGCTGGTTAAAGAGCAAGATAATGTCGTAGAATGTACATTGACATACTTTATATACGTCCCATGAGTTTGACGGCTATACTATTAATGTAACATGCCCAACGGAGAATGTGTGTCAGTGTGGGTTGAGACTTTAGGAAAATTCTACGAAAATTGCAAAGGGGTGAAAATTCAAACATCGAGATAATTTTTTTTGACGCATACATCTGATGGCTAGTATTAACGCGCATCCAGAGGGCGATTTTCTAATTTTCAGATGGAACGGTTTACTCGTGACAACGCTATATATCAATAAAATGTATACTTAAGTAGTCTATCACTAGCCGATTTTTTAGCCCCAAATCCAAACGGGCTAATGTAGGAGCGAGTTTCACGCAGGAGCATGTAAGCCGGTATACCTTTGGTATGCCTTCGAAATTTGACCGCTCTACTATAAACGCAACCTGCTCAAGGGAGTGTTTGTGTCGGGTGGGTTCAGATTTGGCAAATTCCACCGAAGATCATATGGGGAAAATTACTCCGAAAATCTGATATTGAGATAAAAAGTTTACGACGACTGGATGTGATAAGTAGTATATAAACGCAAGATTAGTACACTTTTTAATGATTTAGATTGGACGGTTTAACCCTGGTAGAGTATAACGTTGTAACGGTGATATATATTACTCAAATTCAAACCCTCTCTTCAAGACGCAAATTCAAACGGACTTATCAAGAAGCAAGGCAAATGCATGAATATTCCCACCGATATACTATATAGGTATGTCCGCTCTACTATAAAAGTAACATATTGTCACGATTTGACCTGTCCAAAACACTCCCCGGACAAAAGTTTTCCTTGACATCAAATTTCGTCGAAATCCATTCGTTTTACCCGATTTGACCTTGAACTGACCATTTAGAAGGTCAATGTCAGGTCGGGGTCACGACTTGACCCGCCCAAAAGACTCCCCGGACAAAAGTACCCCTAGGTATCAAATTTCGTGGAAATCCGCCTGTTTTACCCGATTTGACCTTCGATTGACCATTTTGAAGACCAAGGTCAGGTCGGGATGGGATGGGATGGGATGGAATACCATGGAAGTATATCTGATTCCATGGAATCTGACCTCTAGTTATTATTATTATTATACTACAGTATTTTTCAACGCCCAAATCTCGGAATGTATTAGTACTAGAAAACTCAAGTTTGGTAAGTATGTTGGGGTAAATGAGTTCTATGCCTTTGGCTCATAACGGATATTGTCCGCATTTACCCCGTAGAGTTATCTCCCTTTATATGAAAAAATGTCATTTTATTATCTCGGAAATTATAAGGAGCAGAGCATCGAAAATTGGACTGTATACACATCTCGATATGCCCTACTGCCCACGGGCATCAGAACTTGTGTCCGCGCTTTCCCTGAGGAGTTACCGCCCATAGTTGGCAAACCTCTATTTGATTGTACTCTGTTGTCCTCTTGTATCATTCCAGATAACTGCATGTGGTTTTCATAGTCGTGTTGACCGTTGTCAGTTTAGTCAGAGAAGGAAATTTTGACAGGGTCAGACATATATTTTGACACTGGGGTGGGGGGCAAATTGTTTGCAAAATAAAATTTTGATTGACATTCATATATTTAAGTTTATGTATTTCCCGAACGAAAACAAACTCATACCGGAAAGGATTTTTGAAATCCGAGAAGAAATGCAAGAGTTACGGGCCCTCAAAGTTTGCAATTTGGGCCCATGTGCTTGTCCTCACATCTCCTCCGAAGATATCGAACATAGGATGACATCTGACACGCCAACGTGTGCGGACGGAAGGGGGCACGCGGTGGGCCAAATTTTGCCAGTTTCGCTTCATTAGTGTGGGTCTGGGGAGGGGTGGTCCGTGGTACCAATTTTTAATTCTTCTCGGAATCAGATGAAACTTGAAATATATCATCTGCAACATCAGCCGATCTAGAAACTGAAAGAATTTCGAAAATCCATCGAAAACTGAAATAATTGCAGGCCGTCAAACTTTGCAATTTTGGGCCCATGTGCTTGTGACCACATCTCCTCCGAAGATATCGAACATACGATGTCATCTGAAATGCAAATGTGTGCGGACTGAAGAGGGCACGCGTTGGGCCAAATTTTGACAGTGTCGGTTCATTATTGTGGGTCTGGGGAGGGGTGGTCCCTGGTACCAATTTTTTATTCTTCTCCGAATCAGATGAAACTTGGAATATAACATCTGCAACATCAGCCGATCTCGAAGCTGAACACAGATCGTAAATACGTTGGAAAATGGCGGAGATTTTGGCCGTACAAGTTTGAATTTGGGCCCATATGCTTTCCAATAATCAAAGTGTTATCCGTATCCAAATCAGATGAAATTTATACTATGCAATCTATGTCAGCCGCAAATCACAAAACTGGAAACAACTTTAAAATCCGTTGGAAACTGACGAAGTTACGGGGCCTCAAACTTAGCAGTTTGTGCCAGGGGTTGATGTTTTCCCAATCCCGTCACCCAATTTCGAGGCAGGGGTGGGTCACGTCCAAACACTTGAGATCAACCTACACATATTAGGACAACATATAATCACCATACTTCATATTTTCCGTCCATAAACTGCGATTCTTTCCACTCATGATTGATCCTATTATTATACTTCCATGGTGTAACCAAGGAAGTATATTGTTTTTCTACTGCGGCCGTTTTCTGTTTAATTGGAAATACTCAGAAACTAATGGGAGGAGGACCGCGAAATCTCTAGCGAATGAAGGCATCTAAGGTCTACTAAAAATAATGGTATCCGGATGTTGGTCCAATATCTTTTAACAGAGTTATGGCCCTTTTTCGATTATTTTTCATTATTATACTTCCATATTTTAATATGGAAGTATATTGTTATTCAATTTATTATTTTTCTCCTCTATTATTATTATTCTAAGCAATTTTTCAACTCTTATATCTCCGGAAGTACAAGAGATAGGGAGCTGAAATTTCGTATGCATATAGACCTATACTATTTCTAACTAATAAGAGTATATAGGATGTTGTCCACGATTGGTTTACAGAGCTATCTCCCTTTTTGTGAAAAAATGGGGTTGCTGTATCTCGAAAAGTATGAGCAGCAGAGACTCAAAATTTGGACCATATGTATAACTCAGGATTCCCTATTGAATCCATACATTATAATTTATGTCCGCGCTTTTTCTACAGAGTTGTCGCCCATGATTCGCAAAATTCGATTTATTTCATATCATGTAACCGCCTATAACATGCACGGTATCCATATTTGAGAGATTTTATGTAGTTACCCGTTATCAACTTGCTACGAAAACAAGTTTTGAACAGGGACGGACTTATATTTTTGGGTTTTGGGTGGGGGCAAAATTTTCGCAATTTTTTTTTTCGATGATTTCAACTATTTTTACTGTCGTGTATCTATAGGGTGTACTAATGATCCTCCTGAAAGAATTTTGTAAATCGGTTGAGAAATGTCCAAGTTACAGACCATCGAAAATTGTATTCATACATCGATTGAGGAGAAAGTGCTTGTGGACAAAACTCCTCCTAGACGACGCACGCGAACTGGATTTGGTTTATGTGAGCGTGTTATCCATAGAAAGAAGACGAAATGGTGCAATTTTGACGAAGATCCAAAAACATTGGTCCATATTAGGGAGGGGGCAAAAATTGTCATATTATTTTGGTCTCCGATTTGAACCAAAATTGTTGTGAAGTATCTATAAGATGTACCGAGTGACATTATGAGTGAATTTTGTGAATCGGTTGAAAAATGTAGAAATTGTAGCCCCTTCATTTTTTTCAAGTTTACAGAAGATGCACTATGAATTCAAATTCCTTCAACCAATCGTCAATTGTTTAGTGTCATTCGGTGGGGAATTTATAATACTTTTAAACGATTACCGACTTGCCTTATTATGTCGATGGAAGCCAGATATAATCGAAATGTATGTACTGAACAGCATTAATATAGGTCTATATAGTAGAATATCGCCACAATATCTTACTAGAACCCTACTAAATATTAAAGGGGCATCAAATGCGAACACAATGACGCAAAAATTAGCTCGATATCTCGAAGATTGGCCGAGATATGGCGACTTTTCTACACGCATCACCTAATTCCGAGGCAAGGGTGGGGGTCACACCAGAACGTTCCAACTGAACACAGAAATGTCAATAAACCATACTATCGACATACCAATCAATTCCGTGCGAATCCCTTATTATACTTCCATATTTTAATATGGAAGTATATTGTTATTCAATTTATTATTTTTCTCCTCTATTATTATTATTCTAAGCAATTTTTCAACTCTTATATCTCCGGAAGTACAAGAGATAGGGAGCTGAAATTTCGTATGCATATAGACCTATACTATTTCTAACTAATAAGAGTATATAGGATGTTGTCCACGATTGGTTTACAGAGCTATCTCCCTTTTTGTGAAAAAATGGGGTTGCTGTATCTCGAAAAGTATGAGCAGCAGAGACTCAAAATTTGGACCATATGTATAACTCAGGATTCCCTATTGAATCCATACATTATAATTTATGTCCGCGCTTTTTCTACAGAGTTGTCGCCCATGATTCGCAAAATTCGATTTATTTCATATCATGTAACCGCCTATAACATGCACGGTATCCATATTTGAGAGATTTTATGTAGTTACCCGTTATCAACTTGCTACGAAAACAAGTTTTGAACAGGGACGGACTTATATTTTTGGGTTTTGGGTGGGGGCAAAATTTTCGCAATTTTTTTTTTCGATGATTTCAACTATTTTTACTGTCGTGTATCTATAGGGTGTACTAATGATCCTCCTGAAAGAATTTTGTAAATCGGTTGAGAAATGTCCAAGTTACAGACCATCGAAAATTGTATTCATACATCGATTGAGGAGAAAGTGCTTGTGGACAAAACTCCTCCTAGACGACGCACGCGAACTGGATTTGGTTTATGTGAGCGTGTTATCCATAGAAAGAAGACGAAATGGTGCAATTTTGACGAAGATCCAAAAACATTGGTCCATATTAGGGAGGGGGCAAAAATTGTCATATTATTTTGGTCTCCGATTTGAACCAAAATTGTTGTGAAGTATCTATAAGATGTACCGAGTGACATTATGAGTGAATTTTGTGAATCGGTTGAAAAATGTAGAAATTGTAGCCCCTTCATTTTTTTCAAGTTTACAGAAGATGCACTATGAATTCAAATTCCTTCAACCAATCGTCAATTGTTTAGTGTCATTCGGTGGGGAATTTATAATACTTTTAAACGATTACCGACTTGCCTTATTATGTCGATGGAAGCCAGATATAATCGAAATGTATGTACTGAACAGCATTAATATAGGTCTATATAGTAGAATATCGCCACAATATCTTACTAGAACCCTACTAAATATTAAAGGGGCATCAAATGCGAACACAATGACGCAAAAATTAGCTCGATATCTCGAAGATTGGCCGAGATATGGCGACTTTTCTACACGCATCACCTAATTCCGAGGCAAGGGTGGGGGTCACACCAGAACGTTCCAACTGAACACAGAAATGTCAATAAACCATACTATCGACATACCAATCAATTCCGTGCGAATCCCTTATTATACTTCCATATTTTAATATGGAAGTATATTGTTATTCAATTTATTATTTTTCTCCTCTATTATTATTATTCTAAGCAATTTTTCAACTCTTATATCTCCGGAAGTACAAGAGATAGGGAGCTGAAATTTCGTATGCATATAGACCTATACTATTTCTAACTAATAAGAGTATATAGGATGTTGTCCACGATTGGTTTACAGAGCTATCTCCCTTTTTGTGAAAAAATGGGGTTGCTGTATCTCGAAAAGTATGAGCAGCAGAGACTCAAAATTTGGACCATATGTATAACTCAGGATTCCCTATTGAATCCATACATTATAATTTATGTCCGCGCTTTTTCTACAGAGTTGTCGCCCATGATTCGCAAAATTCGATTTATTTCATATCATGTAACCGCCTATAACATGCACGGTATCCATATTTGAGAGATTTTATGTAGTTACCCGTTATCAACTTGCTACGAAAACAAGTTTTGAACAGGGACGGACTTATATTTTTGGGTTTTGGGTGGGGGCAAAATTTTCGCAATTTTTTTTTTCGATGATTTCAACTATTTTTACTGTCGTGTATCTATAGGGTGTACTAATGATCCTCCTGAAAGAATTTTGTAAATCGGTTGAGAAATGTCCAAGTTACAGACCATCGAAAATTGTATTCATACATCGATTGAGGAGAAAGTGCTTGTGGACAAAACTCCTCCTAGACGACGCACGCGAACTGGATTTGGTTTATGTGAGCGTGTTATCCATAGAAAGAAGACGAAATGGTGCAATTTTGACGAAGATCCAAAAACATTGGTCCATATTAGGGAGGGGGCAAAAATTGTCATATTATTTTGGTCTCCGATTTGAACCAAAATTGTTGTGAAGTATCTATAAGATGTACCGAGTGACATTATGAGTGAATTTTGTGAATCGGTTGAAAAATGTAGAAATTGTAGCCCCTTCATTTTTTTCAAGTTTACAGAAGATGCACTATGAATTCAAATTCCTTCAACCAATCGTCAATTGTTTAGTGTCATTCGGTGGGGAATTTATAATACTTTTAAACGATTACCGACTTGCCTTATTATGTCGATGGAAGCCAGATATAATCGAAATGTATGTACTGAACAGCATTAATATAGGTCTATATAGTAGAATATCGCCACAATATCTTACTAGAACCCTACTAAATATTAAAGGGGCATCAAATGCGAACACAATGACGCAAAAATTAGCTCGATATCTCGAAGATTGGCCGAGATATGGCGACTTTTCTACACGCATCACCTAATTCCGAGGCAAGGGTGGGGGTCACACCAGAACGTTCCAACTGAACACAGAAATGTCAATAAACCATACTATCGACATACCAATCAATTCCGTGCGAATCCCTTATTATACTTCCATATTTTAATATGGAAGTATATTGTTATTCAATTTATTATTTTTCTCCTCTATTATTATTATTCTAAGCAATTTTTCAACTCTTATATCTCCGGAAGTACAAGAGATAGGGAGCTGAAATTTCGTATGCATATAGACCTATACTATTTCTAACTAATAAGAGTATATAGGATGTTGTCCACGATTGGTTTACAGAGCTATCTCCCTTTTTGTGAAAAAATGGGGTTGCTGTATCTCGAAAAGTATGAGCAGCAGAGACTCAAAATTTGGACCATATGTATAACTCAGGATTCCCTATTGAATCCATACATTATAATTTATGTCCGCGCTTTTTCTACAGAGTTGTCGCCCATGATTCGCAAAATTCGATTTATTTCATATCATGTAACCGCCTATAACATGCACGGTATCCATATTTGAGAGATTTTATGTAGTTACCCGTTATCAACTTGCTACGAAAACAAGTTTTGAACAGGGACGGACTTATATTTTTGGGTTTTGGGTGGGGGCAAAATTTTCGCAATTTTTTTTTTCGATGATTTCAACTATTTTTACTGTCGTGTATCTATAGGGTGTACTAATGATCCTCCTGAAAGAATTTTGTAAATCGGTTGAGAAATGTCCAAGTTACAGACCATCGAAAATTGTATTCATACATCGATTGAGGAGAAAGTGCTTGTGGACAAAACTCCTCCTAGACGACGCACGCGAACTGGATTTGGTTTATGTGAGCGTGTTATCCATAGAAAGAAGACGAAATGGTGCAATTTTGACGAAGATCCAAAAACATTGGTCCATATTAGGGAGGGGGCAAAAATTGTCATATTATTTTGGTCTCCGATTTGAACCAAAATTGTTGTGAAGTATCTATAAGATGTACCGAGTGACATTATGAGTGAATTTTGTGAATCGGTTGAAAAATGTAGAAATTGTAGCCCCTTCATTTTTTTCAAGTTTACAGAAGATGCACTATGAATTCAAATTCCTTCAACCAATCGTCAATTGTTTAGTGTCATTCGGTGGGGAATTTATAATACTTTTAAACGATTACCGACTTGCCTTATTATGTCGATGGAAGCCAGATATAATCGAAATGTATGTACTGAACAGCATTAATATAGGTCTATATAGTAGAATATCGCCACAATATCTTACTAGAACCCTACTAAATATTAAAGGGGCATCAAATGCGAACACAATGACGCAAAAATTAGCTCGATATCTCGAAGATTGGCCGAGATATGGCGACTTTTCTACACGCATCACCTAATTCCGAGGCAAGGGTGGGGGTCACACCAGAACGTTCCAACTGAACACAGAAATGTCAATAAACCATACTATCGACATACCAATCAATTCCGTGCGAATCCCTTATTATACTTCCATATTTTAATATGGAAGTATATTGTTATTCAATTTATTATTTTTCTCCTCTATTATTATTATTCTAAGCAATTTTTCAACTCTTATATCTCCGGAAGTACAAGAGATAGGGAGCTGAAATTTCGTATGCATATAGACCTATACTATTTCTAACTAATAAGAGTATATAGGATGTTGTCCACGATTGGTTTACAGAGCTATCTCCCTTTTTGTGAAAAAATGGGGTTGCTGTATCTCGAAAAGTATGAGCAGCAGAGACTCAAAATTTGGACCATATGTATAACTCAGGATTCCCTATTGAATCCATACATTATAATTTATGTCCGCGCTTTTTCTACAGAGTTGTCGCCCATGATTCGCAAAATTCGATTTATTTCATATCATGTAACCGCCTATAACATGCACGGTATCCATATTTGAGAGATTTTATGTAGTTACCCGTTATCAACTTGCTACGAAAACAAGTTTTGAACAGGGACGGACTTATATTTTTGGGTTTTGGGTGGGGGCAAAATTTTCGCAATTTTTTTTTTCGATGATTTCAACTATTTTTACTGTCGTGTATCTATAGGGTGTACTAATGATCCTCCTGAAAGAATTTTGTAAATCGGTTGAGAAATGTCCAAGTTACAGACCATCGAAAATTGTATTCATACATCGATTGAGGAGAAAGTGCTTGTGGACAAAACTCCTCCTAGACGACGCACGCGAACTGGATTTGGTTTATGTGAGCGTGTTATCCATAGAAAGAAGACGAAATGGTGCAATTTTGACGAAGATCCAAAAACATTGGTCCATATTAGGGAGGGGGCAAAAATTGTCATATTATTTTGGTCTCCGATTTGAACCAAAATTGTTGTGAAGTATCTATAAGATGTACCGAGTGACATTATGAGTGAATTTTGTGAATCGGTTGAAAAATGTAGAAATTGTAGCCCCTTCATTTTTTTCAAGTTTACAGAAGATGCACTATGAATTCAAATTCCTTCAACCAATCGTCAATTGTTTAGTGTCATTCGGTGGGGAATTTATAATACTTTTAAACGATTACCGACTTGCCTTATTATGTCGATGGAAGCCAGATATAATCGAAATGTATGTACTGAACAGCATTAATATAGGTCTATATAGTAGAATATCGCCACAATATCTTACTAGAACCCTACTAAATATTAAAGGGGCATCAAATGCGAACACAATGACGCAAAAATTAGCTCGATATCTCGAAGATTGGCCGAGATATGGCGACTTTTCTACACGCATCACCTAATTCCGAGGCAAGGGTGGGGGTCACACCAGAACGTTCCAACTGAACACAGAAATGTCAATAAACCATACTATCGACATACCAATCAATTCCGTGCGAATCCCTTATTATACTTCCATATTTTAATATGGAAGTATATTGTTATTCAATTTATTATTTTTCTCCTCTATTATTATTATTCTAAGCAATTTTTCAACTCTTATATCTCCGGAAGTACAAGAGATAGGGAGCTGAAATTTCGTATGCATATAGACCTATACTATTTCTAACTAATAAGAGTATATAGGATGTTGTCCACGATTGGTTTACAGAGCTATCTCCCTTTTTGTGAAAAAATGGGGTTGCTGTATCTCGAAAAGTATGAGCAGCAGAGACTCAAAATTTGGACCATATGTATAACTCAGGATTCCCTATTGAATCCATACATTATAATTTATGTCCGCGCTTTTTCTACAGAGTTGTCGCCCATGATTCGCAAAATTCGATTTATTTCATATCATGTAACCGCCTATAACATGCACGGTATCCATATTTGAGAGATTTTATGTAGTTACCCGTTATCAACTTGCTACGAAAACAAGTTTTGAACAGGGACGGACTTATATTTTTGGGTTTTGGGTGGGGGCAAAATTTTCGCAATTTTTTTTTTCGATGATTTCAACTATTTTTACTGTCGTGTATCTATAGGGTGTACTAATGATCCTCCTGAAAGAATTTTGTAAATCGGTTGAGAAATGTCCAAGTTACAGACCATCGAAAATTGTATTCATACATCGATTGAGGAGAAAGTGCTTGTGGACAAAACTCCTCCTAGACGACGCACGCGAACTGGATTTGGTTTATGTGAGCGTGTTATCCATAGAAAGAAGACGAAATGGTGCAATTTTGACGAAGATCCAAAAACATTGGTCCATATTAGGGAGGGGGCAAAAATTGTCATATTATTTTGGTCTCCGATTTGAACCAAAATTGTTGTGAAGTATCTATAAGATGTACCGAGTGACATTATGAGTGAATTTTGTGAATCGGTTGAAAAATGTAGAAATTGTAGCCCCTTCATTTTTTTCAAGTTTACAGAAGATGCACTATGAATTCAAATTCCTTCAACCAATCGTCAATTGTTTAGTGTCATTCGGTGGGGAATTTATAATACTTTTAAACGATTACCGACTTGCCTTATTATGTCGATGGAAGCCAGATATAATCGAAATGTATGTACTGAACAGCATTAATATAGGTCTATATAGTAGAATATCGCCACAATATCTTACTAGAACCCTACTAAATATTAAAGGGGCATCAAATGCGAACACAATGACGCAAAAATTAGCTCGATATCTCGAAGATTGGCCGAGATATGGCGACTTTTCTACACGCATCACCTAATTCCGAGGCAAGGGTGGGGGTCACACCAGAACGTTCCAACTGAACACAGAAATGTCAATAAACCATACTATCGACATACCAATCAATTCCGTGCGAATCCCTTATTATACTTCCATATTTTAATATGGAAGTATATTGTTATTCAATTTATTATTTTTCTCCTCTATTATTATTATTCTAAGCAATTTTTCAACTCTTATATCTCCGGAAGTACAAGAGATAGGGAGCTGAAATTTCGTATGCATATAGACCTATACTATTTCTAACTAATAAGAGTATATAGGATGTTGTCCACGATTGGTTTACAGAGCTATCTCCCTTTTTGTGAAAAAATGGGGTTGCTGTATCTCGAAAAGTATGAGCAGCAGAGACTCAAAATTTGGACCATATGTATAACTCAGGATTCCCTATTGAATCCATACATTATAATTTATGTCCGCGCTTTTTCTACAGAGTTGTCGCCCATGATTCGCAAAATTCGATTTATTTCATATCATGTAACCGCCTATAACATGCACGGTATCCATATTTGAGAGATTTTATGTAGTTACCCGTTATCAACTTGCTACGAAAACAAGTTTTGAACAGGGACGGACTTATATTTTTGGGTTTTGGGTGGGGGCAAAATTTTCGCAATTTTTTTTTTCGATGATTTCAACTATTTTTACTGTCGTGTATCTATAGGGTGTACTAATGATCCTCCTGAAAGAATTTTGTAAATCGGTTGAGAAATGTCCAAGTTACAGACCATCGAAAATTGTATTCATACATCGATTGAGGAGAAAGTGCTTGTGGACAAAACTCCTCCTAGACGACGCACGCGAACTGGATTTGGTTTATGTGAGCGTGTTATCCATAGAAAGAAGACGAAATGGTGCAATTTTGACGAAGATCCAAAAACATTGGTCCATATTAGGGAGGGGGCAAAAATTGTCATATTATTTTGGTCTCCGATTTGAACCAAAATTGTTGTGAAGTATCTATAAGATGTACCGAGTGACATTATGAGTGAATTTTGTGAATCGGTTGAAAAATGTAGAAATTGTAGCCCCTTCATTTTTTTCAAGTTTACAGAAGATGCACTATGAATTCAAATTCCTTCAACCAATCGTCAATTGTTTAGTGTCATTCGGTGGGGAATTTATAATACTTTTAAACGATTACCGACTTGCCTTATTATGTCGATGGAAGCCAGATATAATCGAAATGTATGTACTGAACAGCATTAATATAGGTCTATATAGTAGAATATCGCCACAATATCTTACTAGAACCCTACTAAATATTAAAGGGGCATCAAATGCGAACACAATGACGCAAAAATTAGCTCGATATCTCGAAGATTGGCCGAGATATGGCGACTTTTCTACACGCATCACCTAATTCCGAGGCAAGGGTGGGGGTCACACCAGAACGTTCCAACTGAACACAGAAATGTCAATAAACCATACTATCGACATACCAATCAATTCCGTGCGAATCCCTTATTATACTTCCATATTTTAATATGGAAGTATATTGTTATTCAATTTATTATTTTTCTCCTCTATTATTATTATTCTAAGCAATTTTTCAACTCTTATATCTCCGGAAGTACAAGAGATAGGGAGCTGAAATTTCGTATGCATATAGACCTATACTATTTCTAACTAATAAGAGTATATAGGATGTTGTCCACGATTGGTTTACAGAGCTATCTCCCTTTTTGTGAAAAAATGGGGTTGCTGTATCTCGAAAAGTATGAGCAGCAGAGACTCAAAATTTGGACCATATGTATAACTCAGGATTCCCTATTGAATCCATACATTATAATTTATGTCCGCGCTTTTTCTACAGAGTTGTCGCCCATGATTCGCAAAATTCGATTTATTTCATATCATGTAACCGCCTATAACATGCACGGTATCCATATTTGAGAGATTTTATGTAGTTACCCGTTATCAACTTGCTACGAAAACAAGTTTTGAACAGGGACGGACTTATATTTTTGGGTTTTGGGTGGGGGCAAAATTTTCGCAATTTTTTTTTTCGATGATTTCAACTATTTTTACTGTCGTGTATCTATAGGGTGTACTAATGATCCTCCTGAAAGAATTTTGTAAATCGGTTGAGAAATGTCCAAGTTACAGACCATCGAAAATTGTATTCATACATCGATTGAGGAGAAAGTGCTTGTGGACAAAACTCCTCCTAGACGACGCACGCGAACTGGATTTGGTTTATGTGAGCGTGTTATCCATAGAAAGAAGACGAAATGGTGCAATTTTGACGAAGATCCAAAAACATTGGTCCATATTAGGGAGGGGGCAAAAATTGTCATATTATTTTGGTCTCCGATTTGAACCAAAATTGTTGTGAAGTATCTATAAGATGTACCGAGTGACATTATGAGTGAATTTTGTGAATCGGTTGAAAAATGTAGAAATTGTAGCCCCTTCATTTTTTTCAAGTTTACAGAAGATGCACTATGAATTCAAATTCCTTCAACCAATCGTCAATTGTTTAGTGTCATTCGGTGGGGAATTTATAATACTTTTAAACGATTACCGACTTGCCTTATTATGTCGATGGAAGCCAGATATAATCGAAATGTATGTACTGAACAGCATTAATATAGGTCTATATAGTAGAATATCGCCACAATATCTTACTAGAACCCTACTAAATATTAAAGGGGCATCAAATGCGAACACAATGACGCAAAAATTAGCTCGATATCTCGAAGATTGGCCGAGATATGGCGACTTTTCTACACGCATCACCTAATTCCGAGGCAAGGGTGGGGGTCACACCAGAACGTTCCAACTGAACACAGAAATGTCAATAAACCATACTATCGACATACCAATCAATTCCGTGCGAATCCCTTATTATACTTCCATATTTTAATATGGAAGTATATTGTTATTCAATTTATTATTTTTCTCCTCTATTATTATTATTCTAAGCAATTTTTCAACTCTTATATCTCCGGAAGTACAAGAGATAGGGAGCTGAAATTTCGTATGCATATAGACCTATACTATTTCTAACTAATAAGAGTATATAGGATGTTGTCCACGATTGGTTTACAGAGCTATCTCCCTTTTTGTGAAAAAATGGGGTTGCTGTATCTCGAAAAGTATGAGCAGCAGAGACTCAAAATTTGGACCATATGTATAACTCAGGATTCCCTATTGAATCCATACATTATAATTTATGTCCGCGCTTTTTCTACAGAGTTGTCGCCCATGATTCGCAAAATTCGATTTATTTCATATCATGTAACCGCCTATAACATGCACGGTATCCATATTTGAGAGATTTTATGTAGTTACCCGTTATCAACTTGCTACGAAAACAAGTTTTGAACAGGGACGGACTTATATTTTTGGGTTTTGGGTGGGGGCAAAATTTTCGCAATTTTTTTTTTCGATGATTTCAACTATTTTTACTGTCGTGTATCTATAGGGTGTACTAATGATCCTCCTGAAAGAATTTTGTAAATCGGTTGAGAAATGTCCAAGTTACAGACCATCGAAAATTGTATTCATACATCGATTGAGGAGAAAGTGCTTGTGGACAAAACTCCTCCTAGACGACGCACGCGAACTGGATTTGGTTTATGTGAGCGTGTTATCCATAGAAAGAAGACGAAATGGTGCAATTTTGACGAAGATCCAAAAACATTGGTCCATATTAGGGAGGGGGCAAAAATTGTCATATTATTTTGGTCTCCGATTTGAACCAAAATTGTTGTGAAGTATCTATAAGATGTACCGAGTGACATTATGAGTGAATTTTGTGAATCGGTTGAAAAATGTAGAAATTGTAGCCCCTTCATTTTTTTCAAGTTTACAGAAGATGCACTATGAATTCAAATTCCTTCAACCAATCGTCAATTGTTTAGTGTCATTCGGTGGGGAATTTATAATACTTTTAAACGATTACCGACTTGCCTTATTATGTCGATGGAAGCCAGATATAATCGAAATGTATGTACTGAACAGCATTAATATAGGTCTATATAGTAGAATATCGCCACAATATCTTACTAGAACCCTACTAAATATTAAAGGGGCATCAAATGCGAACACAATGACGCAAAAATTAGCTCGATATCTCGAAGATTGGCCGAGATATGGCGACTTTTCTACACGCATCACCTAATTCCGAGGCAAGGGTGGGGGTCACACCAGAACGTTCCAACTGAACACAGAAATGTCAATAAACCATACTATCGACATACCAATCAATTCCGTGCGAATCCCTTATTATACTTCCATATTTTAATATGGAAGTATATTGTTATTCAATTTATTATTTTTCTCCTCTATTATTATTATTCTAAGCAATTTTTCAACTCTTATATCTCCGGAAGTACAAGAGATAGGGAGCTGAAATTTCGTATGCATATAGACCTATACTATTTCTAACTAATAAGAGTATATAGGATGTTGTCCACGATTGGTTTACAGAGCTATCTCCCTTTTTGTGAAAAAATGGGGTTGCTGTATCTCGAAAAGTATGAGCAGCAGAGACTCAAAATTTGGACCATATGTATAACTCAGGATTCCCTATTGAATCCATACATTATAATTTATGTCCGCGCTTTTTCTACAGAGTTGTCGCCCATGATTCGCAAAATTCGATTTATTTCATATCATGTAACCGCCTATAACATGCACGGTATCCATATTTGAGAGATTTTATGTAGTTACCCGTTATCAACTTGCTACGAAAACAAGTTTTGAACAGGGACGGACTTATATTTTTGGGTTTTGGGTGGGGGCAAAATTTTCGCAATTTTTTTTTTCGATGATTTCAACTATTTTTACTGTCGTGTATCTATAGGGTGTACTAATGATCCTCCTGAAAGAATTTTGTAAATCGGTTGAGAAATGTCCAAGTTACAGACCATCGAAAATTGTATTCATACATCGATTGAGGAGAAAGTGCTTGTGGACAAAACTCCTCCTAGACGACGCACGCGAACTGGATTTGGTTTATGTGAGCGTGTTATCCATAGAAAGAAGACGAAATGGTGCAATTTTGACGAAGATCCAAAAACATTGGTCCATATTAGGGAGGGGGCAAAAATTGTCATATTATTTTGGTCTCCGATTTGAACCAAAATTGTTGTGAAGTATCTATAAGATGTACCGAGTGACATTATGAGTGAATTTTGTGAATCGGTTGAAAAATGTAGAAATTGTAGCCCCTTCATTTTTTTCAAGTTTACAGAAGATGCACTATGAATTCAAATTCCTTCAACCAATCGTCAATTGTTTAGTGTCATTCGGTGGGGAATTTATAATACTTTTAAACGATTACCGACTTGCCTTATTATGTCGATGGAAGCCAGATATAATCGAAATGTATGTACTGAACAGCATTAATATAGGTCTATATAGTAGAATATCGCCACAATATCTTACTAGAACCCTACTAAATATTAAAGGGGCATCAAATGCGAACACAATGACGCAAAAATTAGCTCGATATCTCGAAGATTGGCCGAGATATGGCGACTTTTCTACACGCATCACCTAATTCCGAGGCAAGGGTGGGGGTCACACCAGAACGTTCCAACTGAACACAGAAATGTCAATAAACCATACTATCGACATACCAATCAATTCCGTGCGAATCCCTTATTATACTTCCATATTTTAATATGGAAGTATATTGTTATTCAATTTATTATTTTTCTCCTCTATTATTATTATTCTAAGCAATTTTTCAACTCTTATATCTCCGGAAGTACAAGAGATAGGGAGCTGAAATTTCGTATGCATATAGACCTATACTATTTCTAACTAATAAGAGTATATAGGATGTTGTCCACGATTGGTTTACAGAGCTATCTCCCTTTTTGTGAAAAAATGGGGTTGCTGTATCTCGAAAAGTATGAGCAGCAGAGACTCAAAATTTGGACCATATGTATAACTCAGGATTCCCTATTGAATCCATACATTATAATTTATGTCCGCGCTTTTTCTACAGAGTTGTCGCCCATGATTCGCAAAATTCGATTTATTTCATATCATGTAACCGCCTATAACATGCACGGTATCCATATTTGAGAGATTTTATGTAGTTACCCGTTATCAACTTGCTACGAAAACAAGTTTTGAACAGGGACGGACTTATATTTTTGGGTTTTGGGTGGGGGCAAAATTTTCGCAATTTTTTTTTTCGATGATTTCAACTATTTTTACTGTCGTGTATCTATAGGGTGTACTAATGATCCTCCTGAAAGAATTTTGTAAATCGGTTGAGAAATGTCCAAGTTACAGACCATCGAAAATTGTATTCATACATCGATTGAGGAGAAAGTGCTTGTGGACAAAACTCCTCCTAGACGACGCACGCGAACTGGATTTGGTTTATGTGAGCGTGTTATCCATAGAAAGAAGACGAAATGGTGCAATTTTGACGAAGATCCAAAAACATTGGTCCATATTAGGGAGGGGGCAAAAATTGTCATATTATTTTGGTCTCCGATTTGAACCAAAATTGTTGTGAAGTATCTATAAGATGTACCGAGTGACATTATGAGTGAATTTTGTGAATCGGTTGAAAAATGTAGAAATTGTAGCCCCTTCATTTTTTTCAAGTTTACAGAAGATGCACTATGAATTCAAATTCCTTCAACCAATCGTCAATTGTTTAGTGTCATTCGGTGGGGAATTTATAATACTTTTAAACGATTACCGACTTGCCTTATTATGTCGATGGAAGCCAGATATAATCGAAATGTATGTACTGAACAGCATTAATATAGGTCTATATAGTAGAATATCGCCACAATATCTTACTAGAACCCTACTAAATATTAAAGGGGCATCAAATGCGAACACAATGACGCAAAAATTAGCTCGATATCTCGAAGATTGGCCGAGATATGGCGACTTTTCTACACGCATCACCTAATTCCGAGGCAAGGGTGGGGGTCACACCAGAACGTTCCAACTGAACACAGAAATGTCAATAAACCATACTATCGACATACCAATCAATTCCGTGCGAATCCCTTATTATACTTCCATATTTTAATATGGAAGTATATTGTTATTCAATTTATTATTTTTCTCCTCTATTATTATTATTCTAAGCAATTTTTCAACTCTTATATCTCCGGAAGTACAAGAGATAGGGAGCTGAAATTTCGTATGCATATAGACCTATACTATTTCTAACTAATAAGAGTATATAGGATGTTGTCCACGATTGGTTTACAGAGCTATCTCCCTTTTTGTGAAAAAATGGGGTTGCTGTATCTCGAAAAGTATGAGCAGCAGAGACTCAAAATTTGGACCATATGTATAACTCAGGATTCCCTATTGAATCCATACATTATAATTTATGTCCGCGCTTTTTCTACAGAGTTGTCGCCCATGATTCGCAAAATTCGATTTATTTCATATCATGTAACCGCCTATAACATGCACGGTATCCATATTTGAGAGATTTTATGTAGTTACCCGTTATCAACTTGCTACGAAAACAAGTTTTGAACAGGGACGGACTTATATTTTTGGGTTTTGGGTGGGGGCAAAATTTTCGCAATTTTTTTTTTCGATGATTTCAACTATTTTTACTGTCGTGTATCTATAGGGTGTACTAATGATCCTCCTGAAAGAATTTTGTAAATCGGTTGAGAAATGTCCAAGTTACAGACCATCGAAAATTGTATTCATACATCGATTGAGGAGAAAGTGCTTGTGGACAAAACTCCTCCTAGACGACGCACGCGAACTGGATTTGGTTTATGTGAGCGTGTTATCCATAGAAAGAAGACGAAATGGTGCAATTTTGACGAAGATCCAAAAACATTGGTCCATATTAGGGAGGGGGCAAAAATTGTCATATTATTTTGGTCTCCGATTTGAACCAAAATTGTTGTGAAGTATCTATAAGATGTACCGAGTGACATTATGAGTGAATTTTGTGAATCGGTTGAAAAATGTAGAAATTGTAGCCCCTTCATTTTTTTCAAGTTTACAGAAGATGCACTATGAATTCAAATTCCTTCAACCAATCGTCAATTGTTTAGTGTCATTCGGTGGGGAATTTATAATACTTTTAAACGATTACCGACTTGCCTTATTATGTCGATGGAAGCCAGATATAATCGAAATGTATGTACTGAACAGCATTAATATAGGTCTATATAGTAGAATATCGCCACAATATCTTACTAGAACCCTACTAAATATTAAAGGGGCATCAAATGCGAACACAATGACGCAAAAATTAGCTCGATATCTCGAAGATTGGCCGAGATATGGCGACTTTTCTACACGCATCACCTAATTCCGAGGCAAGGGTGGGGGTCACACCAGAACGTTCCAACTGAACACAGAAATGTCAATAAACCATACTATCGACATACCAATCAATTCCGTGCGAATCCCTTATTATACTTCCATATTTTAATATGGAAGTATATTGTTATTCAATTTATTATTTTTCTCCTCTATTATTATTATTCTAAGCAATTTTTCAACTCTTATATCTCCGGAAGTACAAGAGATAGGGAGCTGAAATTTCGTATGCATATAGACCTATACTATTTCTAACTAATAAGAGTATATAGGATGTTGTCCACGATTGGTTTACAGAGCTATCTCCCTTTTTGTGAAAAAATGGGGTTGCTGTATCTCGAAAAGTATGAGCAGCAGAGACTCAAAATTTGGACCATATGTATAACTCAGGATTCCCTATTGAATCCATACATTATAATTTATGTCCGCGCTTTTTCTACAGAGTTGTCGCCCATGATTCGCAAAATTCGATTTATTTCATATCATGTAACCGCCTATAACATGCACGGTATCCATATTTGAGAGATTTTATGTAGTTACCCGTTATCAACTTGCTACGAAAACAAGTTTTGAACAGGGACGGACTTATATTTTTGGGTTTTGGGTGGGGGCAAAATTTTCGCAATTTTTTTTTTCGATGATTTCAACTATTTTTACTGTCGTGTATCTATAGGGTGTACTAATGATCCTCCTGAAAGAATTTTGTAAATCGGTTGAGAAATGTCCAAGTTACAGACCATCGAAAATTGTATTCATACATCGATTGAGGAGAAAGTGCTTGTGGACAAAACTCCTCCTAGACGACGCACGCGAACTGGATTTGGTTTATGTGAGCGTGTTATCCATAGAAAGAAGACGAAATGGTGCAATTTTGACGAAGATCCAAAAACATTGGTCCATATTAGGGAGGGGGCAAAAATTGTCATATTATTTTGGTCTCCGATTTGAACCAAAATTGTTGTGAAGTATCTATAAGATGTACCGAGTGACATTATGAGTGAATTTTGTGAATCGGTTGAAAAATGTAGAAATTGTAGCCCCTTCATTTTTTTCAAGTTTACAGAAGATGCACTATGAATTCAAATTCCTTCAACCAATCGTCAATTGTTTAGTGTCATTCGGTGGGGAATTTATAATACTTTTAAACGATTACCGACTTGCCTTATTATGTCGA
This sequence comes from Siphonodentalium dalli, assembly GCA_032622095.1. Lineage (NCBI taxonomy): Eukaryota > Metazoa > Mollusca > Scaphopoda > Gadilida > Siphonodentaliidae > Siphonodentalium > Siphonodentalium dalli. The sequence goes on along the minus strand of CP136063.1, from coordinate 63,484,368 downwards.
TGGAAGCCAGATATAATCGAAATGTATGTACTGAACAGCATTAATATAGGTCTATATAGTAGAATATCGCCACAATATCTTACTAGAACCCTACTAAATATTAAAGGGGCATCAAATGCGAACACAATGACGCAAAAATTAGCTCGATATCTCGAAGATTGGCCGAGATATGGCGACTTTTCTACACGCATCACCTAATTCCGAGGCAAGGGTGGGGGTCACACCAGAACGTTCCAACTGAACACAGAAATGTCAATAAACCATACTATCGACATACCAATCAATTCCGTGCGAATCCCTTATTATACTTCCATATTTTAATATGGAAGTATATTGTTATTCAATTTATTATTTTTCTCCTCTATTATTATTATTCTAAGCAATTTTTCAACTCTTATATCTCCGGAAGTACAAGAGATAGGGAGCTGAAATTTCGTATGCATATAGACCTATACTATTTCTAACTAATAAGAGTATATAGGATGTTGTCCACGATTGGTTTACAGAGCTATCTCCCTTTTTGTGAAAAAATGGGGTTGCTGTATCTCGAAAAGTATGAGCAGCAGAGACTCAAAATTTGGACCATATGTATAACTCAGGATTCCCTATTGAATCCATACATTATAATTTATGTCCGCGCTTTTTCTACAGAGTTGTCGCCCATGATTCGCAAAATTCGATTTATTTCATATCATGTAACCGCCTATAACATGCACGGTATCCATATTTGAGAGATTTTATGTAGTTACCCGTTATCAACTTGCTACGAAAACAAGTTTTGAACAGGGACGGACTTATATTTTTGGGTTTTGGGTGGGGGCAAAATTTTCGCAATTTTTTTTTTCGATGATTTCAACTATTTTTACTGTCGTGTATCTATAGGGTGTACTAATGATCCTCCTGAAAGAATTTTGTAAATCGGTTGAGAAATGTCCAAGTTACAGACCATCGAAAATTGTATTCATACATCGATTGAGGAGAAAGTGCTTGTGGACAAAACTCCTCCTAGACGACGCACGCGAACTGGATTTGGTTTATGTGAGCGTGTTATCCATAGAAAGAAGACGAAATGGTGCAATTTTGACGAAGATCCAAAAACATTGGTCCATATTAGGGAGGGGGCAAAAATTGTCATATTATTTTGGTCTCCGATTTGAACCAAAATTGTTGTGAAGTATCTATAAGATGTACCGAGTGACATTATGAGTGAATTTTGTGAATCGGTTGAAAAATGTAGAAATTGTAGCCCCTTCATTTTTTTCAAGTTTACAGAAGATGCACTATGAATTCAAATTCCTTCAACCAATCGTCAATTGTTTAGTGTCATTCGGTGGGGAATTTATAATACTTTTAAACGATTACCGACTTGCCTTATTATGTCGATGGAAGCCAGATATAATCGAAATGTATGTACTGAACAGCATTAATATAGGTCTATATAGTAGAATATCGCCACAATATCTTACTAGAACCCTACTAAATATTAAAGGGGCATCAAATGCGAACACAATGACGCAAAAATTAGCTCGATATCTCGAAGATTGGCCGAGATATGGCGACTTTTCTACACGCATCACCTAATTCCGAGGCAAGGGTGGGGGTCACACCAGAACGTTCCAACTGAACACAGAAATGTCAATAAACCATACTATCGACATACCAATCAATTCCGTGCGAATCCCTTATTATACTTCCATATTTTAATATGGAAGTATATTGTTATTCAATTTATTATTTTTCTCCTCTATTATTATTATTCTAAGCAATTTTTCAACTCTTATATCTCCGGAAGTACAAGAGATAGGGAGCTGAAATTTCGTATGCATATAGACCTATACTATTTCTAACTAATAAGAGTATATAGGATGTTGTCCACGATTGGTTTACAGAGCTATCTCCCTTTTTGTGAAAAAATGGGGTTGCTGTATCTCGAAAAGTATGAGCAGCAGAGACTCAAAATTTGGACCATATGTATAACTCAGGATTCCCTATTGAATCCATACATTATAATTTATGTCCGCGCTTTTTCTACAGAGTTGTCGCCCATGATTCGCAAAATTCGATTTATTTCATATCATGTAACCGCCTATAACATGCACGGTATCCATATTTGAGAGATTTTATGTAGTTACCCGTTATCAACTTGCTACGAAAACAAGTTTTGAACAGGGACGGACTTATATTTTTGGGTTTTGGGTGGGGGCAAAATTTTCGCAATTTTTTTTTTCGATGATTTCAACTATTTTTACTGTCGTGTATCTATAGGGTGTACTAATGATCCTCCTGAAAGAATTTTGTAAATCGGTTGAGAAATGTCCAAGTTACAGACCATCGAATATTAAATAATTCGGCTAATGAAGGAGTATGGGAGAGGATGAAGCATAACCGGGGAGGCGACGAAACCATGCTGGGTAATGATACCAGGTCGGGGTGGTGAGACCAGGCCGAGGGTGGTGAGACCAGGCTGACGGGTGGCGGATATAAACGGCAGATTTTGCAAAAAAAAAAAAAAAAAAAAAAAAAAAAAAAAACAAGTCCAGCGGTATAATATTTTTATTGCTTTTTCCGAATGGGAAGAGTGATTCGCACCGGAATATACCATTTTAAAGTTTTTTTCCCAAACCGTTACCGATCTACGACATCGACAATAAAAATGACTTATTTTTGGCGCCAAATCCAACGGGCTAATTGATGAGCAAGGTTAATGTAGGAGCAGGTACTGCATTATCCCGTAGGTAGCCCCCCAAAGTTTGACAGCTCTACTGTAACAGTAAACTATCAAACAGCGTGCTAGCTTCCGGTGAGTTCAGACTTTTTGCAATATCCAACGAAAATCAAAGGGGGAAAAATTGTCTAAAAATCAAACATCGATATAAAAAAAAATTTGAATAGTGGATATGATAGGTAGTATCCAAGTGCAACTTATCGATATCTACTTAATTTGCCCTAAGGTAGAAGGTTTACCCGTGGCGAGGCTTTATAATGTTAACACGTATATTTAAGTGCTGTATCACTAAGCTATTTTTCTGGCCAAATCCTAAAGGGTTAATGAAGGAGCGAGGTAATGCAGGAGCAGGTACGTTGATATATTTTTGTTAATATCCCAAAGTTTGACCCCTCTACTCACAGAGCAACCTGACTAACGGACAGCTTGTGTTCAGGTGGGTACATATTCTCAAATTCCAACAAAAACCAAAAGTCTAAAAATACTTGGAAAAATCAAATATGGAGATAAAATTTTGTTGACGTGTGGTTGTGATAAGGGATACCAACGCCCAACACTGGTGCGATTTCTTAAGTTTTAGAGCAAATGATTCACTCGTGGCGACGATATATAGCGTAATACATACTACATGCATAGGAACACAGCCTACATCGATATATGGCAAAAGTCGAATTTCAGGCAGGATAATGAAGGAGTGAGTGAAATGTATGAGCATCTGCATCAGTATACAATAGATACATCCTGAAAGTTTGACTGTGGTATAAAAGCCATCCGTCTAACGGAGAACACGAATCGGTTGGTCGAGGCTTTTGGCAACTTCAAGTTAAACTCGCAAAGAACAAAATGGAGAAATTGAGATAAAACAAATTGGATGTGGTCGGTACTATCCACGTGGAAATTCGGTGAATTTGTTTAACTTTTCAAATGAATGCCCAATGAGTTAATCAAGATTAAGTGCCCGATAGATATTACATGCATTCACTTATCATGTAGAAAAATACTCCCGGATGACAGTATACAGTTATAAAATTTAATGTGAAGGGTTAAGAATATGACTAACTCTTTAAATAACAAGTTTGAAATAGTTTTGTGGATACAAAATGATAAATATGAATTAAAGACCCTTGTCCGGAAAGACTTCTATCAGCTCATATGGAATTTATTTCAAATATTTCATCATGAAATGAGATGTTTAATTGGGACAAGTTATTGATTTATTTTTAGAACAGACCTGGTCACTGGTAACAGTAACCACTATTGTTCGTTAGCTGAACAACCACACATTTTTAGACCAGTAGATATTCGAAATGAAATCAATATTAATCAATAGAATAATTTCCGGTCAGAATTCTTCGACTCATATTTAATATGTTATACCCTGATGACTATATAATACATTAAGTATAGGATTATATATATGTGTAGATCAGGGTTATGTTTAATGTTAATGTTATGGACATGATGTGGTTTATAAATTGGGTTACAGTTGTGGATATTGTGAATGTCAAAATTGTGATGGTGTCAGTTTTACAAAGGATTTGGTTTTGGGTACGTGTGCACGTATGACTAGGCTTATCGAAAGGGTTATGGTAAGGTCAATGTATAGCTATGGATATGGTTTGCAGGAGGGTAATGAATATGTTCAGGGTATTTTATTGGGTTAGAGTTAAGTGCTGTAGATATGTCTATGGAAAGGGTTGTGATTATGGATCGGCTACGACTAAGGTTGTTCTTATTGAAATATCAGGGTTATGAAGCGGTTTATGCGTAAGGATTGAATAGCGGTGGGTGGAGGATTGAATTATGGATGGTGATCGGGGATGGGGAATTTATATGGAAGTATCAAAATTCTGCAGGCCAGAATTTTAACCCTCTAGTTATTATTATTATTATACTACAGTATTTTTCAACGCCCAAATCTCGGAATGTATTAGTACTAGAAAACTCAAGTTTGGTAAGTATGTTGGGGTAAATGAGTTCTATGCCTTTGGCTCATAACGGATATTGTCCGCATTTACCCCGTAGAGTTATCTCCCTTTATATGAAAAAATGTCATTTTATTATCTCGGAAATTATAAGGAGCAGAGCATCGAAAATTGGACTGTATACACATCTCGATATGCCCTACTGCCCACGGGCATCAGAACTTGTGTCCGCGCTTTCCCTGAGGAGTTACCGCCCATAGTTGGCAAACCTCTATTTGATTGTACTCTGTTGTCCTCTTGTATCATTCCAGATAACTGCATGTGGTTTTCATAGTCGTGTTGACCGTTGTCAGTTTAGTCAGAGAAGGAAATTTTGACAGGGTCAGACATATATTTTGACACTGGGGTGGGGGGCAAATTGTTTGCAAAATAAAATTTTGATTGACATTCATATATTTAAGTTTATGTATTTCCCGAACGAAAACAAACTCATACCGGAAAGGATTTTTGAAATCCGAGAAGAAATGCAAGAGTTACGGGCCCTCAAAGTTTGCAATTTGGGCCCATGTGCTTGTCCTCACATCTCCTCCGAAGATATCGAACATAGGATGACATCTGACACGCCAACGTGTGCGGACGGAAGGGGGCACGCGGTGGGCCAAATTTTGCCAGTTTCGCTTCATTAGTGTGGGTCTGGGGAGGGGTGGTCCGTGGTACCAATTTTTAATTCTTCTCGGAATCAGATGAAACTTGAAATATATCATCTGCAACATCAGCCGATCTAGAAACTGAAAGAATTTCGAAAATCCATCGAAAACTGAAATAATTGCAGGCCGTCAAACTTTGCAATTTTGGGCCCATGTGCTTGTGACCACATCTCCTCCGAAGATATCGAACATACGATGTCATCTGAAATGCAAATGTGTGCGGACTGAAGAGGGCACGCGTTGGGCCAAATTTTGACAGTGTCGGTTCATTATTGTGGGTCTGGGGAGGGGTGGTCCCTGGTACCAATTTTTTATTCTTCTCCGAATCAGATGAAACTTGGAATATAACATCTGCAACATCAGCCGATCTCGAAGCTGAACACAGATCGTAAATACGTTGGAAAATGGCGGAGATTTTGGCCGTACAAGTTTGAATTTGGGCCCATATGCTTTCCAATAATCAAAGTGTTATCCGTATCCAAATCAGATGAAATTTATACTATGCAATCTATGTCAGCCGCAAATCACAAAACTGGAAACAACTTTAAAATCCGTTGGAAACTGACGAAGTTACGGGGCCTCAAACTTAGCAGTTTGTGCCAGGGGTTGATGTTTTCCCAATCCCGTCACCCAATTTCGAGGCAGGGGTGGGTCACGTCCAAACACTTGAGATCAACCTACACATATTAGGACAACATATAATCACCATACTTCATATTTTCCGTCCATAAACTGCGATTCTTTCCACTCATGATTGATCCTATTATTATACTTCCATGGTGTAACCAAGGAAGTATATTGTTTTTCTACTGCGGCCGTTTTCTGTTTAATTGGAAATACTCAGAAACTAATGGGAGGAGGACCGCGAAATCTCTAGCGAATGAAGGCATCTAAGGTCTACTAAAAATAATGGTATCCGGATGTTGGTCCAATATCTTTTAACAGAGTTATGGCCCTTTTTCGATTATTTTTCATTATTATTATTATTATTATACTACAGTATTTTTCAACGCCCAAATCTCGGAATGTATTAGTACTAGAAAACTCACGTTTGGTAAGTATGTTGGGGTAAATGAGTTCTATGCCTTTGGCTCATAACGGATATTGTCCGCATTTACCCCGTAGAGTTATCTCCCTTTATATGAAAAAATGTCATTTTATTATCTCGGAAATTATAAGGAGCAGAGCATCGAAAATTGGACTGTATACACATCTCGATATGCCCTACTGCCCACGGGCATCAGAACTTGTGTCCGCGCTTTCCCTGAGGAGTTACCGCCCATAGTTGGCAAACCTCTATTTGATTGTACTCTGTTGTCCTCTTGTATCATTCCAGATAACTGCATGTGGTTTTCATAGTCGTGTTGACCGTTGTCAGTTTAGTCAGAGAAGGAAATTTTGACAGGGTCAGACATATATTTTGACACTGGGGTGGGGGGCAAATTGTTTGCAAAATAAAATTTTGATTGACATTCATATATTTAAGTTTATGTATTTCCCGAACGAAAACAAACTCATACCGGAAAGGATTTTTGAAATCCGAGAAGAAATGCAAGAGTTACGGGCCCTCAAAGTTTGCAATTTGGGCCCATGTGCTTGTCCTCACATCTCCTCCGAAGATATCGAACATAGGATGACATCTGACACGCCAACGTGTGCGGACGGAAGGGGGCACGCGGTGGGCCAAATTTTGCCAGTTTCGCTTCATTAGTGTGGGTCTGGGGAGGGGTGGTCCGTGGTACCAATTTTTAATTCTTCTCGGAATCAGATGAAACTTGAAATATATCATCTGCAACATCAGCCGATCTAGAAACTGAAAGAATTTCGAAAATCCATCGAAAACTGAAATAATTGCAGGCCGTCAAACTTTGCAATTTTGGGCCCATGTGCTTGTGACCACATCTCCTCCGAAGATATCGAACATACGATGTCATCTGAAATGCAAATGTGTGCGGACTGAAGAGGGCACGCGTTGGGCCAAATTTTGACAGTGTCGGTTCATTATTGTGGGTCTGGGGAGGGGTGGTCCCTGGTACCAATTTTTTATTCTTCTCCGAATCAGATGAAACTTGGAATATAACATCTGCAACATCAGCCGATCTCGAAGCTGAACACAGATCGTAAATACGTTGGAAAATGGCGGAGATTTTGGCCGTACAAGTTTGAATTTGGGCCCATATGCTTTCCAATAATCAAAGTGTTATCCGTATCCAAATCAGATGAAATTTATACTATGCAATCTATGTCAGCCGCAAATCACAAAACTGGAAACAACTTTAAAATCCGTTGGAAACTGACGAAGTTACGGGGCCTCAAACTTAGCAGTTTGTGCCAGGGGTTGATGTTTTCCCAATCCCGTCACCCAATTTCGAGGCAGGGGTGGGTCACGTCCAAACACTTGAGATCAACCTACACATATTAGGACAACATATAATCACCATACTTCATATTTTCCGTCCATAAACTGCGATTCTTTCCACTCATGATTGATCCTATTATTATACTTCCATGGTGTAACCAAGGAAGTATATTGTTTTTCTACTGCGGCCGTTTTCTGTTTAATTGGAAATACTCAGAAACTAATGGGAGGAGGACCGCGAAATCTCTAGCGAATGAAGGCATCTAAGGTCTACTAAAAATAATGGTATCCGGATGTTGGTCCAATATCTTTTAACAGAGTTATGGCCCTTTTTCGATTATTTTTCATTATTATACTTCCATGGTGTAACCAAGGAAGTATATTGTTTTTCTACTGCGGCCGTTTTCTGTTTAATTGGAAATACTCAGAAACTAATGGGAGGAGGACCGCGAAATCTCTAGCGAATGAAGGCATCTAAGGTCTACTAAAAATAATGGTATCCGGATGTTGGTCCAATATCTTTTGACAGAGTTATGGCCCTTTTTCGATTATTTTTCATTATTATTATACTGGACACTTTTGCAACCCTTATTACTCGAAAAGTACCAGGAGTAGCACACTAAAACTTGGTACGTATCTTGGGATCAAAGAGTTGTATGCCATCGTCGCATAACGAATATTGTCCGCGTTTTCCCCGATGAGTTATCTCCCTTTATCTGAAAAAATGTTATTTGATTATCTCGGAAATTATAAGGAGCAGAGCATCGAAAATTGGACTGTATGCACATCTCGATATGCCCTACTGCCCGCGGGCATCAGAACTTGTGTCCGCGCTTTCCCTGAGGAGTTACCGCCCATAGTTGGCAAACCTCTATTTGATTGTACTCTGTTGTCCTCTTGTATCATTCCAGATAACTGCATGTGGTTTTCATAGTCGTGTTGACCGTTGTCAGTTTAGTCAGAGAAGGAAAATTTGACAGGGTCGGACATATATTTTGACACTGGGGTGGGGGGCAAATTTTTTGAAAAATAAAATTTTGATTGACATTCATATATTTAAGTTTATGTATTTCCCGAACGAAAACAAACTCATACCGGAAAGGATTTTTGAAATCCGAGAAGAAATGCAAGAGTTACGGGCCCTCAAAGTTTGCAATTTGGGCCCATGTGCTTGTCCTCACATCTCCTCCGAAGGTATCGAACATAGGATATCATCTTATACGCCAACGTGTGCGGACGGAAGAGAGCACGCGGTGGGCCAAATTTTTCCAGTGTCTGTTCATTATTGTGGGTCTGGGGAGGGGTGGTCCGTTGTACCAATTTTTAATTCTTCTCCGAATCAGATGAAACTTGGAATATAACATCTCCAACATCAGTCGATCTCGAAATTGAAAGAATTTCGAAAATCCATCGAAAACTGACATAATTGCGGACCCTCAAACTTTGCAATTTTGGACCCATGTGCTTGATAACACATCTCCTCCGAAGATATCGAACATAGGATGTCATCTGATACGAAAATACGTACGGACTGAAGAGGGCACGCGGTGGACCAAATTTTGCCAGTGTCGGTTCAGTATTGTGGGTCAGGGGAGGGGTAGTCCGTGGTACCATTTTTGTTATTCTTCTCCGAATCAGATGAAACTTGGAATGTAACATCTACCATATACGTTGATCTCGAAGCTGAAAACAGATCGTAAATCCGTGTGAAAATGGCGGAGATTTTGGCCATCCAATTTTGAATTTGGGCCCATATGCTTTCCAATAACCAAAGTGTTATTCGGGTTCGAATCAGATGAAATTTATGTTGTGCAATCTAGGTCAGCGGCAGATCGCAAAACTGAAAACAATTTTTAAATCCGTTGGAAACTAACGGAGTTACGGGCCCTCAAACTTCGCATTTTGTGCCAGGGTTGATGTTTTCCCAATCCCGTCACCCAATTTCGAGGTAGGGGTGGGGTCACGTCCAAACACTTGAGATCAACCTACACATGTTAGGACAACATATACTCACAATACTTATATTTTCCGTCCCGAAACTGCGATTCTTTCCACTCATGATTTTCCCTATTATTATACTTCCATGGTGTAACCAAGGAAGTATATTGTTTTTCTACTGCGGCCGTTTTCTGTTTAATTGGAAATACTCAGAAACTAATGGGAGGAGGACCGCGAAATCTCTAGCGAATGAAGGCATCTAAGGTCTACTAAAAATAATGGTATCCGGATGTTGGTCCAATATCTTTTGACAGAGTTATGGCCCTTTTTCGATTATTTTTCATTATTATTATACTGGACACTTTTGCAACCCTTATTACTCGAAAAGTACCAGGAGTAGCACACTAAAACTTGGTACGTATCTTGGGATCAAAGAGTTGTATGCCATCGTCGCATAACGAATATTGTCCGCGTTTTCCCCGATGAGTTATCTCCCTTTATCTGAAAAAATGTTATTTGATTATCTCGGAAATTATAAGGAGCAGAGCATCGAAAATTGGACTGTATGCACATCTCGATATGCCCTACTGCCCGCGGGCATCAGAACTTGTGTCCGCGCTTTCCCTGAGGAGTTACCGCCCATAGTTGGCAAACCTCTATTTGATTGTACTCTGTTGTCCTCTTGTATCATTCCAGATAACTGCATGTGGTTTTCATAGTCGTGTTGACCGTTGTCAGTTTAGTCAGAGAAGGAAAATTTGACAGGGTCGGACATATATTTTGACACTGGGGTGGGGGGCAAATTTTTTGAAAAATAAAATTTTGATTGACATTCATATATTTAAGTTTATGTATTTCCCGAACGAAAACAAACTCATACCGGAAAGGATTTTTGAAATCCGAGAAGAAATGCAAGAGTTACGGGCCCTCAAAGTTTGCAATTTGGGCCCATGTGCTTGTCCTCACATCTCCTCCGAAGGTATCGAACATAGGATATCATCTTATACGCCAACGTGTGCGGACGGAAGAGAGCACGCGGTGGGCCAAATTTTTCCAGTGTCTGTTCATTATTGTGGGTCTGGGGAGGGGTGGTCCGTTGTACCAATTTTTAATTCTTCTCCGAATCAGATGAAACTTGGAATATAACATCTCCAACATCAGTCGATCTCGAAATTGAAAGAATTTCGAAAATCCATCGAAAACTGACATAATTGCGGACCCTCAAACTTTGCAATTTTGGACCCATGTGCTTGATAACACATCTCCTCCGAAGATATCGAACATAGGATGTCATCTGATACGAAAATACGTACGGACTGAAGAGGGCACGCGGTGGACCAAATTTTGCCAGTGTCGGTTCAGTATTGTGGGTCAGGGGAGGGGTAGTCCGTGGTACCATTTTTGTTATTCTTCTCCGAATCAGATGAAACTTGGAATGTAACATCTACCATATACGTTGATCTCGAAGCTGAAAACAGATCGTAAATCCGTGTGAAAATGGCGGAGATTTTGGCCATCCAATTTTGAATTTGGGCCCATATGCTTTCCAATAACCAAAGTGTTATTCGGGTTCGAATCAGATGAAATTTATGTTGTGCAATCTAGGTCAGCGGCAGATCGCAAAACTGAAAACAATTTTTAAATCCGTTGGAAACTAACGGAGTTACGGGCCCTCAAACTTCGCATTTTGTGCCAGGGTTGATGTTTTCCCAATCCCGTCACCCAATTTCGAGGTAGGGGTGGGGTCACGTCCAAACACTTGAGATCAACCTACACATGTTAGGACAACATATACTCACAATACTTATATTTTCCGTCCCGAAACTGCGATTCTTTCCACTCATGATTTTCCCTATTATTATACTTCCATGGTGTAACCAAGGAAGTATATTGTTTTTCTACTGCGGCCGTTTTCTGTTTAATTGGAAATACTCAGAAACTAATGGGAGGAGGACCGCGAAATCTCTAGCGAATGAAGGCATCTAAGGTCTACTAAAAATAATGGTATCCGGATGTTGGTCCAATATCTTTTGACAGAGTTATGGCCCTTTTTCGATTATTTTTCATTATTATTATACTGGACACTTTTGCAACCCTTATTACTCGAAAAGTACCAGGAGTAGCACACTAAAACTTGGTACGTATCTTGGGATCAAAGAGTTGTATGCCATCGTCGCATAACGAATATTGTCCGCGTTTTCCCCGATGAGTTATCTCCCTTTATCTGAAAAAATGTTATTTGATTATCTCGGAAATTATAAGGAGCAGAGCATCGAAAATTGGACTGTATGCACATCTCGATATGCCCTACTGCCCGCGGGCATCAGAACTTGTGTCCGCGCTTTCCCTGAGGAGTTACCGCCCATAGTTGGCAAACCTCTATTTGATTGTACTCTGTTGTCCTCTTGTATCATTCCAGATAACTGCATGTGGTTTTCATAGTCGTGTTGACCGTTGTCAGTTTAGTCAGAGAAGGAAAATTTGACAGGGTCGGACATATATTTTGACACTGGGGTGGGGGGCAAATTTTTTGAAAAATAAAATTTTGATTGACATTCATATATTTAAGTTTATGTATTTCCCGAACGAAAACAAACTCATACCGGAAAGGATTTTTGAAATCCGAGAAGAAATGCAAGAGTTACGGGCCCTCAAAGTTTGCAATTTGGGCCCATGTGCTTGTCCTCACATCTCCTCCGAAGGTATCGAACATAGGATATCATCTTATACGCCAACGTGTGCGGACGGAAGAGAGCACGCGGTGGGCCAAATTTTTCCAGTGTCTGTTCATTATTGTGGGTCTGGGGAGGGGTGGTCCGTTGTACCAATTTTTAATTCTTCTCCGAATCAGATGAAACTTGGAATATAACATCTCCAACATCAGTCGATCTCGAAATTGAAAGAATTTCGAAAATCCATCGAAAACTGACATAATTGCGGACCCTCAAACTTTGCAATTTTGGACCCATGTGCTTGATAACACATCTCCTCCGAAGATATCGAACATAGGATGTCATCTGATACGAAAATACGTACGGACTGAAGAGGGCACGCGGTGGACCAAATTTTGCCAGTGTCGGTTCAGTATTGTGGGTCAGGGGAGGGGTAGTCCGTGGTACCATTTTTGTTATTCTTCTCCGAATCAGATGAAACTTGGAATGTAACATCTACCATATACGTTGATCTCGAAGCTGAAAACAGATCGTAAATCCGTGTGAAAATGGCGGAGATTTTGGCCATCCAATTTTGAATTTGGGCCCATATGCTTTCCAATAACCAAAGTGTTATTCGGGTTCGAATCAGATGAAATTTATGTTGTGCAATCTAGGTCAGCGGCAGATCGCAAAACTGAAAACAATTTTTAAATCCGTTGGAAACTAACGGAGTTACGGGCCCTCAAACTTCGCATTTTGTGCCAGGGTTGATGTTTTCCCAATCCCGTCACCCAATTTCGAGGTAGGGGTGGGGTCACGTCCAAACACTTGAGATCAACCTACACATGTTAGGACAACATATACTCACAATACTTATATTTTCCGTCCCGAAACTGCGATTCTTTCCACTCATGATTTTCCCTATTATTATACTTCCATGGTGTAACCAAGGAAGTATATTGTTTTTCTACTGCGGCCGTTTTCTGTTTAATTGGAAATACTCAGAAACTAATGGGAGGAGGACCGCGAAATCTCTAGCGAATGAAGGCATCTAAGGTCTACTAAAAATAATGGTATCCGGATGTTGGTCCAATATCTTTTGACAGAGTTATGGCCCTTTTTCGATTATTTTTCATTATTATTATACTGGACACTTTTGCAACCCTTATTACTCGAAAAGTACCAGGAGTAGCACACTAAAACTTGGTACGTATCTTGGGATCAAAGAGTTGTATGCCATCGTCGCATAACGAATATTGTCCGCGTTTTCCCCGATGAGTTATCTCCCTTTATCTGAAAAAATGTTATTTGATTATCTCGGAAATTATAAGGAGCAGAGCATCGAAAATTGGACTGTATGCACATCTCGATATGCCCTACTGCCCGCGGGCATCAGAACTTGTGTCCGCGCTTTCCCTGAGGAGTTACCGCCCATAGTTGGCAAACCTCTATTTGATTGTACTCTGTTGTCCTCTTGTATCATTCCAGATAACTGCATGTGGTTTTCATAGTCGTGTTGACCGTTGTCAGTTTAGTCAGAGAAGGAAAATTTGACAGGGTCGGACATATATTTTGACACTGGGGTGGGGGGCAAATTTTTTGAAAAATAAAATTTTGATTGACATTCATATATTTAAGTTTATGTATTTCCCGAACGAAAACAAACTCATACCGGAAAGGATTTTTGAAATCCGAGAAGAAATGCAAGAGTTACGGGCCCTCAAAGTTTGCAATTTGGGCCCATGTGCTTGTCCTCACATCTCCTCCGAAGGTATCGAACATAGGATATCATCTTATACGCCAACGTGTGCGGACGGAAGAGAGCACGCGGTGGGCCAAATTTTTCCAGTGTCTGTTCATTATTGTGGGTCTGGGGAGGGGTGGTCCGTTGTACCAATTTTTAATTCTTCTCCGAATCAGATGAAACTTGGAATATAACATCTCCAACATCAGTCGATCTCGAAATTGAAAGAATTTCGAAAATCCATCGAAAACTGACATAATTGCGGACCCTCAAACTTTGCAATTTTGGACCCATGTGCTTGATAACACATCTCCTCCGAAGATATCGAACATAGGATGTCATCTGATACGAAAATACGTACGGACTGAAGAGGGCACGCGGTGGACCAAATTTTGCCAGTGTCGGTTCAGTATTGTGGGTCAGGGGAGGGGTAGTCCGTGGTACCATTTTTGTTATTCTTCTCCGAATCAGATGAAACTTGGAATGTAACATCTACCATATACGTTGATCTCGAAGCTGAAAACAGATCGTAAATCCGTGTGAAAATGGCGGAGATTTTGGCCATCCAATTTTGAATTTGGGCCCATATGCTTTCCAATAACCAAAGTGTTATTCGGGTTCGAATCAGATGAAATTTATGTTGTGCAATCTAGGTCAGCGGCAGATCGCAAAACTGAAAACAATTTTTAAATCCGTTGGAAACTAACGGAGTTACGGGCCCTCAAACTTCGCATTTTGTGCCAGGGTTGATGTTTTCCCAATCCCGTCACCCAATTTCGAGGTAGGGGTGGGGTCACGTCCAAACACTTGAGATCAACCTACACATGTTAGGACAACATATACTCACAATACTTATATTTTCCGTCCCGAAACTGCGATTCTTTCCACTCATGATTTTCCCTATTATTATACTTCCATGGTGTAACCAAGGAAGTATATTGTTTTTCTACTGCGGCCGTTTTCTGTTTAATTGGAAATACTCAGAAACTAATGGGAGGAGGACCGCGAAATCTCTAGCGAATGAAGGCATCTAAGGTCTACTAAAAATAATGGTATCCGGATGTTGGTCCAATATCTTTTGACAGAGTTATGGCCCTTTTTCGATTATTTTTCATTATTATTATACTGGACACTTTTGCAACCCTTATTACTCGAAAAGTACCAGGAGTAGCACACTAAAACTTGGTACGTATCTTGGGATCAAAGAGTTGTATGCCATCGTCGCATAACGAATATTGTCCGCGTTTTCCCCGATGAGTTATCTCCCTTTATCTGAAAAAATGTTATTTGATTATCTCGGAAATTATAAGGAGCAGAGCATCGAAAATTGGACTGTATGCACATCTCGATATGCCCTACTGCCCGCGGGCATCAGAACTTGTGTCCGCGCTTTCCCTGAGGAGTTACCGCCCATAGTTGGCAAACCTCTATTTGATTGTACTCTGTTGTCCTCTTGTATCATTCCAGATAACTGCATGTGGTTTTCATAGTCGTGTTGACCGTTGTCAGTTTAGTCAGAGAAGGAAAATTTGACAGGGTCGGACATATATTTTGACACTGGGGTGGGGGGCAAATTTTTTGAAAAATAAAATTTTGATTGACATTCATATATTTAAGTTTATGTATTTCCCGAACGAAAACAAACTCATACCGGAAAGGATTTTTGAAATCCGAGAAGAAATGCAAGAGTTACGGGCCCTCAAAGTTTGCAATTTGGGCCCATGTGCTTGTCCTCACATCTCCTCCGAAGGTATCGAACATAGGATATCATCTTATACGCCAACGTGTGCGGACGGAAGAGAGCACGCGGTGGGCCAAATTTTTCCAGTGTCTGTTCATTATTGTGGGTCTGGGGAGGGGTGGTCCGTTGTACCAATTTTTAATTCTTCTCCGAATCAGATGAAACTTGGAATATAACATCTCCAACATCAGTCGATCTCGAAATTGAAAGAATTTCGAAAATCCATCGAAAACTGACATAATTGCGGACCCTCAAACTTTGCAATTTTGGACCCATGTGCTTGATAACACATCTCCTCCGAAGATATCGAACATAGGATGTCATCTGATACGAAAATACGTACGGACTGAAGAGGGCACGCGGTGGACCAAATTTTGCCAGTGTCGGTTCAGTATTGTGGGTCAGGGGAGGGGTAGTCCGTGGTACCATTTTTGTTATTCTTCTCCGAATCAGATGAAACTTGGAATGTAACATCTACCATATACGTTGATCTCGAAGCTGAAAACAGATCGTAAATCCGTGTGAAAATGGCGGAGATTTTGGCCATCCAATTTTGAATTTGGGCCCATATGCTTTCCAATAACCAAAGTGTTATTCGGGTTCGAATCAGATGAAATTTATGTTGTGCAATCTAGGTCAGCGGCAGATCGCAAAACTGAAAACAATTTTTAAATCCGTTGGAAACTAACGGAGTTACGGGCCCTCAAACTTCGCATTTTGTGCCAGGGTTGATGTTTTCCCAATCCCGTCACCCAATTTCGAGGTAGGGGTGGGGTCACGTCCAAACACTTGAGATCAACCTACACATGTTAGGACAACATATACTCACAATACTTATATTTTCCGTCCCGAAACTGCGATTCTTTCCACTCATGATTTTCCCTATTATTATACTTCCATGGTGTAACCAAGGAAGTATATTGTTTTTCTACTGCGGCCGTTTTCTGTTTAATTGGAAATACTCAGAAACTAATGGGAGGAGGACCGCGAAATCTCTAGCGAATGAAGGCATCTAAGGTCTACTAAAAATAATGGTATCCGGATGTTGGTCCAATATCTTTTGACAGAGTTATGGCCCTTTTTCGATTATTTTTCATTATTATTATACTGGACACTTTTGCAACCCTTATTACTCGAAAAGTACCAGGAGTAGCACACTAAAACTTGGTACGTATCTTGGGATCAAAGAGTTGTATGCCATCGTCGCATAACGAATATTGTCCGCGTTTTCCCCGATGAGTTATCTCCCTTTATCTGAAAAAATGTTATTTGATTATCTCGGAAATTATAAGGAGCAGAGCATCGAAAATTGGACTGTATGCACATCTCGATATGCCCTACTGCCCGCGGGCATCAGAACTTGTGTCCGCGCTTTCCCTGAGGAGTTACCGCCCATAGTTGGCAAACCTCTATTTGATTGTACTCTGTTGTCCTCTTGTATCATTCCAGATAACTGCATGTGGTTTTCATAGTCGTGTTGACCGTTGTCAGTTTAGTCAGAGAAGGAAAATTTGACAGGGTCGGACATATATTTTGACACTGGGGTGGGGGGCAAATTTTTTGAAAAATAAAATTTTGATTGACATTCATATATTTAAGTTTATGTATTTCCCGAACGAAAACAAACTCATACCGGAAAGGATTTTTGAAATCCGAGAAGAAATGCAAGAGTTACGGGCCCTCAAAGTTTGCAATTTGGGCCCATGTGCTTGTCCTCACATCTCCTCCGAAGGTATCGAACATAGGATATCATCTTATACGCCAACGTGTGCGGACGGAAGAGAGCACGCGGTGGGCCAAATTTTTCCAGTGTCTGTTCATTATTGTGGGTCTGGGGAGGGGTGGTCCGTTGTACCAATTTTTAATTCTTCTCCGAATCAGATGAAACTTGGAATATAACATCTCCAACATCAGTCGATCTCGAAATTGAAAGAATTTCGAAAATCCATCGAAAACTGACATAATTGCGGACCCTCAAACTTTGCAATTTTGGACCCATGTGCTTGATAACACATCTCCTCCGAAGATATCGAACATAGGATGTCATCTGATACGAAAATACGTACGGACTGAAGAGGGCACGCGGTGGACCAAATTTTGCCAGTGTCGGTTCAGTATTGTGGGTCAGGGGAGGGGTAGTCCGTGGTACCATTTTTGTTATTCTTCTCCGAATCAGATGAAACTTGGAATGTAACATCTACCATATACGTTGATCTCGAAGCTGAAAACAGATCGTAAATCCGTGTGAAAATGGCGGAGATTTTGGCCATCCAATTTTGAATTTGGGCCCATATGCTTTCCAATAACCAAAGTGTTATTCGGGTTCGAATCAGATGAAATTTATGTTGTGCAATCTAGGTCAGCGGCAGATCGCAAAACTGAAAACAATTTTTAAATCCGTTGGAAACTAACGGAGTTACGGGCCCTCAAACTTCGCATTTTGTGCCAGGGTTGATGTTTTCCCAATCCCGTCACCCAATTTCGAGGTAGGGGTGGGGTCACGTCCAAACACTTGAGATCAACCTACACATGTTAGGACAACATATACTCACAATACTTATATTTTCCGTCCCGAAACTGCGATTCTTTCCACTCATGATTTTCCCTATTATTATACTTCCATGGTGTAACCAAGGAAGTATATTGTTTTTCTACTGCGGCCGTTTTCTGTTTAATTGGAAATACTCAGAAACTAATGGGAGGAGGACCGCGAAATCTCTAGCGAATGAAGGCATCTAAGGTCTACTAAAAATAATGGTATCCGGATGTTGGTCCAATATCTTTTGACAGAGTTATGGCCCTTTTTCGATTATTTTTCATTATTATTATACTGGACACTTTTGCAACCCTTATTACTCGAAAAGTACCAGGAGTAGCACACTAAAACTTGGTACGTATCTTGGGATCAAAGAGTTGTATGCCATCGTCGCATAACGAATATTGTCCGCGTTTTCCCCGATGAGTTATCTCCCTTTATCTGAAAAAATGTTATTTGATTATCTCGGAAATTATAAGGAGCAGAGCATCGAAAATTGGACTGTATGCACATCTCGATATGCCCTACTGCCCGCGGGCATCAGAACTTGTGTCCGCGCTTTCCCTGAGGAGTTACCGCCCATAGTTGGCAAACCTCTATTTGATTGTACTCTGTTGTCCTCTTGTATCATTCCAGATAACTGCATGTGGTTTTCATAGTCGTGTTGACCGTTGTCAGTTTAGTCAGAGAAGGAAAATTTGACAGGGTCGGACATATATTTTGACACTGGGGTGGGGGGCAAATTTTTTGAAAAATAAAATTTTGATTGACATTCATATATTTAAGTTTATGTATTTCCCGAACGAAAACAAACTCATACCGGAAAGGATTTTTGAAATCCGAGAAGAAATGCAAGAGTTACGGGCCCTCAAAGTTTGCAATTTGGGCCCATGTGCTTGTCCTCACATCTCCTCCGAAGGTATCGAACATAGGATATCATCTTATACGCCAACGTGTGCGGACGGAAGAGAGCACGCGGTGGGCCAAATTTTTCCAGTGTCTGTTCATTATTGTGGGTCTGGGGAGGGGTGGTCCGTTGTACCAATTTTTAATTCTTCTCCGAATCAGATGAAACTTGGAATATAACATCTCCAACATCAGTCGATCTCGAAATTGAAAGAATTTCGAAAATCCATCGAAAACTGACATAATTGCGGACCCTCAAACTTTGCAATTTTGGACCCATGTGCTTGATAACACATCTCCTCCGAAGATATCGAACATAGGATGTCATCTGATACGAAAATACGTACGGACTGAAGAGGGCACGCGGTGGACCAAATTTTGCCAGTGTCGGTTCAGTATTGTGGGTCAGGGGAGGGGTAGTCCGTGGTACCATTTTTGTTATTCTTCTCCGAATCAGATGAAACTTGGAATGTAACATCTACCATATACGTTGATCTCGAAGCTGAAAACAGATCGTAAATCCGTGTGAAAATGGCGGAGATTTTGGCCATCCAATTTTGAATTTGGGCCCATATGCTTTCCAATAACCAAAGTGTTATTCGGGTTCGAATCAGATGAAATTTATGTTGTGCAATCTAGGTCAGCGGCAGATCGCAAAACTGAAAACAATTTTTAAATCCGTTGGAAACTAACGGAGTTACGGGCCCTCAAACTTCGCATTTTGTGCCAGGGTTGATGTTTTCCCAATCCCGTCACCCAATTTCGAGGTAGGGGTGGGGTCACGTCCAAACACTTGAGATCAACCTACACATGTTAGGACAACATATACTCACAATACTTATATTTTCCGTCCCGAAACTGCGATTCTTTCCACTCATGATTTTCCCTATTATTATACTTCCATGGTGTAACCAAGGAAGTATATTGTTTTTCTACTGCGGCCGTTTTCTGTTTAATTGGAAATACTCAGAAACTAATGGGAGGAGGACCGCGAAATCTCTAGCGAATGAAGGCATCTAAGGTCTACTAAAAATAATGGTATCCGGATGTTGGTCCAATATCTTTTGACAGAGTTATGGCCCTTTTTCGATTATTTTTCATTATTATTATACTGGACACTTTTGCAACCCTTATTACTCGAAAAGTACCAGGAGTAGCACACTAAAACTTGGTACGTATCTTGGGATCAAAGAGTTGTATGCCATCGTCGCATAACGAATATTGTCCGCGTTTTCCCCGATGAGTTATCTCCCTTTATCTGAAAAAATGTTATTTGATTATCTCGGAAATTATAAGGAGCAGAGCATCGAAAATTGGACTGTATGCACATCTCGATATGCCCTACTGCCCGCGGGCATCAGAACTTGTGTCCGCGCTTTCCCTGAGGAGTTACCGCCCATAGTTGGCAAACCTCTATTTGATTGTACTCTGTTGTCCTCTTGTATCATTCCAGATAACTGCATGTGGTTTTCATAGTCGTGTTGACCGTTGTCAGTTTAGTCAGAGAAGGAAAATTTGACAGGGTCGGACATATATTTTGACACTGGGGTGGGGGGCAAATTTTTTGAAAAATAAAATTTTGATTGACATTCATATATTTAAGTTTATGTATTTCCCGAACGAAAACAAACTCATACCGGAAAGGATTTTTGAAATCCGAGAAGAAATGCAAGAGTTACGGGCCCTCAAAGTTTGCAATTTGGGCCCATGTGCTTGTCCTCACATCTCCTCCGAAGGT
This sequence comes from Siphonodentalium dalli, assembly GCA_032622095.1. NCBI lineage: Eukaryota > Metazoa > Mollusca > Scaphopoda > Gadilida > Siphonodentaliidae > Siphonodentalium > Siphonodentalium dalli. The sequence goes on along the minus strand of CP136063.1, from coordinate 63,463,395 downwards.
ATCGAACATAGGATATCATCTTATACGCCAACGTGTGCGGACGGAAGAGAGCACGCGGTGGGCCAAATTTTTCCAGTGTCTGTTCATTATTGTGGGTCTGGGGAGGGGTGGTCCGTTGTACCAATTTTTAATTCTTCTCCGAATCAGATGAAACTTGGAATATAACATCTCCAACATCAGTCGATCTCGAAATTGAAAGAATTTCGAAAATCCATCGAAAACTGACATAATTGCGGACCCTCAAACTTTGCAATTTTGGACCCATGTGCTTGATAACACATCTCCTCCGAAGATATCGAACATAGGATGTCATCTGATACGAAAATACGTACGGACTGAAGAGGGCACGCGGTGGACCAAATTTTGCCAGTGTCGGTTCAGTATTGTGGGTCAGGGGAGGGGTAGTCCGTGGTACCATTTTTGTTATTCTTCTCCGAATCAGATGAAACTTGGAATGTAACATCTACCATATACGTTGATCTCGAAGCTGAAAACAGATCGTAAATCCGTGTGAAAATGGCGGAGATTTTGGCCATCCAATTTTGAATTTGGGCCCATATGCTTTCCAATAACCAAAGTGTTATTCGGGTTCGAATCAGATGAAATTTATGTTGTGCAATCTAGGTCAGCGGCAGATCGCAAAACTGAAAACAATTTTTAAATCCGTTGGAAACTAACGGAGTTACGGGCCCTCAAACTTCGCATTTTGTGCCAGGGTTGATGTTTTCCCAATCCCGTCACCCAATTTCGAGGTAGGGGTGGGGTCACGTCCAAACACTTGAGATCAACCTACACATGTTAGGACAACATATACTCACAATACTTATATTTTCCGTCCCGAAACTGCGATTCTTTCCACTCATGATTTTCCCTATTATTATACTTCCATGGTGTAACCAAGGAAGTATATTGTTTTTCTACTGCGGCCGTTTTCTGTTTAATTGGAAATACTCAGAAACTAATGGGAGGAGGACCGCGAAATCTCTAGCGAATGAAGGCATCTAAGGTCTACTAAAAATAATGGTATCCGGATGTTGGTCCAATATCTTTTGACAGAGTTATGGCCCTTTTTCGATTATTTTTCATTATTATTATACTGGACACTTTTGCAACCCTTATTACTCGAAAAGTACCAGGAGTAGCACACTAAAACTTGGTACGTATCTTGGGATCAAAGAGTTGTATGCCATCGTCGCATAACGAATATTGTCCGCGTTTTCCCCGATGAGTTATCTCCCTTTATCTGAAAAAATGTTATTTGATTATCTCGGAAATTATAAGGAGCAGAGCATCGAAAATTGGACTGTATGCACATCTCGATATGCCCTACTGCCCGCGGGCATCAGAACTTGTGTCCGCGCTTTCCCTGAGGAGTTACCGCCCATAGTTGGCAAACCTCTATTTGATTGTACTCTGTTGTCCTCTTGTATCATTCCAGATAACTGCATGTGGTTTTCATAGTCGTGTTGACCGTTGTCAGTTTAGTCAGAGAAGGAAAATTTGACAGGGTCGGACATATATTTTGACACTGGGGTGGGGGGCAAATTTTTTGAAAAATAAAATTTTGATTGACATTCATATATTTAAGTTTATGTATTTCCCGAACGAAAACAAACTCATACCGGAAAGGATTTTTGAAATCCGAGAAGAAATGCAAGAGTTACGGGCCCTCAAAGTTTGCAATTTGGGCCCATGTGCTTGTCCTCACATCTCCTCCGAAGGTATCGAACATAGGATATCATCTTATACGCCAACGTGTGCGGACGGAAGAGAGCACGCGGTGGGCCAAATTTTTCCAGTGTCTGTTCATTATTGTGGGTCTGGGGAGGGGTGGTCCGTTGTACCAATTTTTAATTCTTCTCCGAATCAGATGAAACTTGGAATATAACATCTCCAACATCAGTCGATCTCGAAATTGAAAGAATTTCGAAAATCCATCGAAAACTGACATAATTGCGGACCCTCAAACTTTGCAATTTTGGACCCATGTGCTTGATAACACATCTCCTCCGAAGATATCGAACATAGGATGTCATCTGATACGAAAATACGTACGGACTGAAGAGGGCACGCGGTGGACCAAATTTTGCCAGTGTCGGTTCAGTATTGTGGGTCAGGGGAGGGGTAGTCCGTGGTACCATTTTTGTTATTCTTCTCCGAATCAGATGAAACTTGGAATGTAACATCTACCATATACGTTGATCTCGAAGCTGAAAACAGATCGTAAATCCGTGTGAAAATGGCGGAGATTTTGGCCATCCAATTTTGAATTTGGGCCCATATGCTTTCCAATAACCAAAGTGTTATTCGGGTTCGAATCAGATGAAATTTATGTTGTGCAATCTAGGTCAGCGGCAGATCGCAAAACTGAAAACAATTTTTAAATCCGTTGGAAACTAACGGAGTTACGGGCCCTCAAACTTCGCATTTTGTGCCAGGGTTGATGTTTTCCCAATCCCGTCACCCAATTTCGAGGTAGGGGTGGGGTCACGTCCAAACACTTGAGATCAACCTACACATGTTAGGACAACATATACTCACAATACTTATATTTTCCGTCCCGAAACTGCGATTCTTTCCACTCATGATTTTCCCTATTATTATACTTCCATGGTGTAACCAAGGAAGTATATTGTTTTTCTACTGCGGCCGTTTTCTGTTTAATTGGAAATACTCAGAAACTAATGGGAGGAGGACCGCGAAATCTCTAGCGAATGAAGGCATCTAAGGTCTACTAAAAATAATGGTATCCGGATGTTGGTCCAATATCTTTTGACAGAGTTATGGCCCTTTTTCGATTATTTTTCATTATTATTATACTGGACACTTTTGCAACCCTTATTACTCGAAAAGTACCAGGAGTAGCACACTAAAACTTGGTACGTATCTTGGGATCAAAGAGTTGTATGCCATCGTCGCATAACGAATATTGTCCGCGTTTTCCCCGATGAGTTATCTCCCTTTATCTGAAAAAATGTTATTTGATTATCTCGGAAATTATAAGGAGCAGAGCATCGAAAATTGGACTGTATGCACATCTCGATATGCCCTACTGCCCGCGGGCATCAGAACTTGTGTCCGCGCTTTCCCTGAGGAGTTACCGCCCATAGTTGGCAAACCTCTATTTGATTGTACTCTGTTGTCCTCTTGTATCATTCCAGATAACTGCATGTGGTTTTCATAGTCGTGTTGACCGTTGTCAGTTTAGTCAGAGAAGGAAAATTTGACAGGGTCGGACATATATTTTGACACTGGGGTGGGGGGCAAATTTTTTGAAAAATAAAATTTTGATTGACATTCATATATTTAAGTTTATGTATTTCCCGAACGAAAACAAACTCATACCGGAAAGGATTTTTGAAATCCGAGAAGAAATGCAAGAGTTACGGGCCCTCAAAGTTTGCAATTTGGGCCCATGTGCTTGTCCTCACATCTCCTCCGAAGATTCAGATTATGCTACACGCGAAACGGAGATGACTTTTGGGAAATCCAGAGTCCAAAACGGATCCAAATCGACCTGTCCCAGAAAAGTCGTTCATTTTGTTTTCACTTTTTGAAAAAGGCTCCAATATTTCAACCAAAACTTTTGGACTTAGAACATTATTTTTTTCTCAGTCAAGTGAAAAGAGCTCTTCAAAATAATTCCGCTTATATATATAATATATATTATCTATATATACGCCAAAAATTTGTCACTCCCCTCTCTCCTTCCTCCGGCTACCCCATCCTCCGTGGGATGGAACCTACCTCCGATTCGAATACACCCGTCTTGCCGCGGGCCAGTCTCATTCCTCTACCAGAGAACTGATAGCACGCCCGTCGAATTCCAACAATCATTTCCAGAGTGCTATATTGGTATGAGTTCATATCGGAGCCGTTATAAAGCAAATAACTTGGATTTTAATATAAACCCACCTATTCGTAAATTGTGTAGCCCATGGTGTGTGGTAAATTATCATTTTATCGTGTATAGTGTGTCATGAGCTATCTGCGTGCGTGCATTTCACTTTTGTATTTTCTTTCGCATCTTCAACGCACTGCATATCATATACAACCAAACAAAATACAAACATTACATTAATTTGATCACACAAGACTTCGTTATATGGTGTATATTTCTACTAACGTAATGACGACGTATAGCCAATTATTCCATTTGCGATAACAACGATAAACACATAGAAACATGCAAACATCATCAGTTTCGTAAGATCAATTTGTATATTGTTTATATTCTAGTTATTTATCGAATATAAAAAGCATCTTTACATTATCTTTAGTTTGGTATTATTCGTATTTGATGATTAAAATACACCAAAACATGTTAAAAATAAAAAATAAAAAAAGATAATTTGACGGGATTCGAACTCACGTCGCAATAAAACACAAACTGAATGTTTGACGCTCTCTCCACTCGGCTACGCACTGCGCTGTTAATTTATAAGAAAATATATTAGTATTAAATATGTAGGCATATAACTGTGTATATTTAAACTTTATATCCAAACTGATTGAAATCGAATATAAAAAGCATCTTTACATTATCTTTAGTTTGGTATTATTCGTATTTGATGATTAAAATACACCAAAACATGTTAAAAATAAAAAATAAAAAAAGATAATTTGACGGGATTCGAACTCACGTCGCAATAAAAACACAAACTGAAGGTTTGACGCTCTGACCACTCGACTACGCACTGCGCTATTAATTTATAAGAAAATATATTAGTATTAAATATATAGGCATATAACTGTGTATATTTAAACTTTATATCCAAACTGATTGAAATGCGTGACTATATATATATACCCCTTTCCGCTATACGGGGAACAGGAAAATGCACCTATTCTTCCCACCAAATCCAAAAGGGCTAATTAAAGACCAAGGTAATGCCGTAGCAGGTACATTTGGATATTCTATTCACGCCCCCCCCCCCAAATCTTGACCGCTATACTTCAAATTCAAACATCGAGAATTTTTTTTTTGACGACTACATCTGATAGCTAGTGTTCACGCGCATCTAGAGCGCAATTTTCTAATTTTCAGATGGAACGGAACGGTTTACTCGTGACAACGCTATATATCATAAATATGTATACTTCTGTAGTCTATCACTAGCCGATTTTTAGCCCCAAATCCAAACGGGCCGATGTAGGAGCGAGTTTAATGCGGTGGTACATAAGCCGGTATACTGTAGGTATGACTCTAAAATTTGACCTCTCTAATATAAACGCAACCTGCTCAAGGGAGTGTTTGTGTCGGGTGGGTTCAGATTTGGAAAATTCCACCGAAGATCAAATGGGCAAAATTACTCCGAAAATCATATATTGAGATAAAAACTTTTCGATGAGTGGATGTGATAAGTAGTATATAAACGCAAGATTAGTACACTTTTTAATGATTTATATTGAACGGTTTAACCCTGGTAGCGTATAACGTTGTGACGGGTGATATATATTACTCAAATTCAAACCCTCTCTTCATGACGCAAATTCAAACGGACTTAGCAAGAAGCAAGGCAAATGCATGAATATGCTCACCGATATACTATATAGGTATGTCCGCTCTACTGTAAAAGTAACATATTGTCACGATTTGACCTGTCCAAAACACTCCCCGGACAAAAGTTTCCTAGGTATAAAATTTCGTCGAAATCCGATCGTTTTACTCGATTTGACCTTGAACTTACCATTTCGAATGTCAATGTCAGGTCGGGGTCACGACTTGACCCGCCCAAAAGACTCCCCGGACAAAAGTACCCCTAGGTATCAAATTTCGTGGAAATCCGCATGTTTTACCCGATTTGACCTTCGATTGACCATTTTGAAGGCCAAGGTCAGGTCGGGATGGGATGGGATGGGATGGAATACCATGGAAGTATATCTGATTCCATGGAATCTGACCTCTAGTTATTATTATTATTATACTACAGTATTTTTCAACGCCCAAATCTCGGAATGTATTAGTACTAGAAAACTCAAGTTTGGTAAGTATGTTGGGGTAAATGAGTTCTATGCCTTTGGCTCATAACGGATATTGTCCGCATTTACCCCGTAGAGTTATCTCCCTTTATATGAAAAAATGTCATTTTATTATCTCGGAAATTATAAGGAGCAGAGCATCGAAAATTGGACTGTATACACATCTCGATATGCCCTACTGCCCACGGGCATCAGAACTTGTGTCCGCGCTTTCCCTGAGGAGTTACCGCCCATAGTTGGCAAACCTCTATTTGATTGTACTCTGTTGTCCTCTTGTATCATTCCAGATAACTGCATGTGGTTTTCATAGTCGTGTTGACCGTTGTCAGTTTAGTCAGAGAAGGAAATTTTGACAGGGTCAGACATATATTTTGACACTGGGGTGGGGGGCAAATTGTTTGCAAAATAAAATTTTGATTGACATTCATATATTTAAGTTTATGTATTTCCCGAACGAAAACAAACTCATACCGGAAAGGATTTTTGAAATCCGAGAAGAAATGCAAGAGTTACGGGCCCTCAAAGTTTGCAATTTGGGCCCATGTGCTTGTCCTCACATCTCCTCCGAAGATATCGAACATAGGATGACATCTGACACGCCAACGTGTGCGGACGGAAGGGGGCACGCGGTGGGCCAAATTTTGCCAGTTTCGCTTCATTAGTGTGGGTCTGGGGAGGGGTGGTCCGTGGTACCAATTTTTAATTCTTCTCGGAATCAGATGAAACTTGAAATATATCATCTGCAACATCAGCCGATCTAGAAACTGAAAGAATTTCGAAAATCCATCGAAAACTGAAATAATTGCAGGCCGTCAAACTTTGCAATTTTGGGCCCATGTGCTTGTGACCACATCTCCTCCGAAGATATCGAACATACGATGTCATCTGAAATGCAAATGTGTGCGGACTGAAGAGGGCACGCGTTGGGCCAAATTTTGACAGTGTCGGTTCATTATTGTGGGTCTGGGGAGGGGTGGTCCCTGGTACCAATTTTTTATTCTTCTCCGAATCAGATGAAACTTGGAATATAACATCTGCAACATCAGCCGATCTCGAAGCTGAACACAGATCGTAAATACGTTGGAAAATGGCGGAGATTTTGGCCGTACAAGTTTGAATTTGGGCCCATATGCTTTCCAATAATCAAAGTGTTATCCGTATCCAAATCAGATGAAATTTATACTATGCAATCTATGTCAGCCGCAAATCACAAAACTGGAAACAACTTTAAAATCCGTTGGAAACTGACGAAGTTACGGGGCCTCAAACTTAGCAGTTTGTGCCAGGGGTTGATGTTTTCCCAATCCCGTCACCCAATTTCGAGGCAGGGGTGGGTCACGTCCAAACACTTGAGATCAACCTACACATATTAGGACAACATATAATCACCATACTTCATATTTTCCGTCCATAAACTGCGATTCTTTCCACTCATGATTGATCCTATTATTATACTTCCATGGTGTAACCAAGGAAGTATATTGTTTTTCTACTGCGGCCGTTTTCTGTTTAATTGGAAATACTCAGAAACTAATGGGAGGAGGACCGCGAAATCTCTAGCGAATGAAGGCATCTAAGGTCTACTAAAAATAATGGTATCCGGATGTTGGTCCAATATCTTTTAACAGAGTTATGGCCCTTTTTCGATTATTTTTCATTATTATTATTATTATTATACTACAGTATTTTTCAACGCCCAAATCTCGGAATGTATTAGTACTAGAAAACTCAAGTTTGGTAAGTATGTTGGGGTAAATGAGTTCTATGCCTTTGGCTCATAACGGATATTGTCCGCATTTACCCCGTAGAGTTATCTCCCTTTATATGAAAAAATGTCATTTTATTATCTCGGAAATTATAAGGAGCAGAGCATCGAAAATTGGACTGTATACACATCTCGATATGCCCTACTGCCCACGGGCATCAGAACTTGTGTCCGCGCTTTCCCTGAGGAGTTACCGCCCATAGTTGGCAAACCTCTATTTGATTGTACTCTGTTGTCCTCTTGTATCATTCCAGATAACTGCATGTGGTTTTCATAGTCGTGTTGACCGTTGTCAGTTTAGTCAGAGAAGGAAATTTTGACAGGGTCAGACATATATTTTGACACTGGGGTGGGGGGCAAATTGTTTGCAAAATAAAATTTTGATTGACATTCATATATTTAAGTTTATGTATTTCCCGAACGAAAACAAACTCATACCGGAAAGGATTTTTGAAATCCGAGAAGAAATGCAAGAGTTACGGGCCCTCAAAGTTTGCAATTTGGGCCCATGTGCTTGTCCTCACATCTCCTCCGAAGATATCGAACATAGGATGACATCTGACACGCCAACGTGTGCGGACGGAAGGGGGCACGCGGTGGGCCAAATTTTGCCAGTTTCGCTTCATTAGTGTGGGTCTGGGGAGGGGTGGTCCGTGGTACCAATTTTTAATTCTTCTCGGAATCAGATGAAACTTGAAATATATCATCTGCAACATCAGCCGATCTAGAAACTGAAAGAATTTCGAAAATCCATCGAAAACTGAAATAATTGCAGGCCGTCAAACTTTGCAATTTTGGGCCCATGTGCTTGTGACCACATCTCCTCCGAAGATATCGAACATACGATGTCATCTGAAATGCAAATGTGTGCGGACTGAAGAGGGCACGCGTTGGGCCAAATTTTGACAGTGTCGGTTCATTATTGTGGGTCTGGGGAGGGGTGGTCCCTGGTACCAATTTTTTATTCTTCTCCGAATCAGATGAAACTTGGAATATAACATCTGCAACATCAGCCGATCTCGAAGCTGAACACAGATCGTAAATACGTTGGAAAATGGCGGAGATTTTGGCCGTACAAGTTTGAATTTGGGCCCATATGCTTTCCAATAATCAAAGTGTTATCCGTATCCAAATCAGATGAAATTTATACTATGCAATCTATGTCAGCCGCAAATCACAAAACTGGAAACAACTTTAAAATCCGTTGGAAACTGACGAAGTTACGGGGCCTCAAACTTAGCAGTTTGTGCCAGGGGTTGATGTTTTCCCAATCCCGTCACCCAATTTCGAGGCAGGGGTGGGTCACGTCCAAACACTTGAGATCAACCTACACATATTAGGACAACATATAATCACCATACTTCATATTTTCCGTCCATAAACTGCGATTCTTTCCACTCATGATTGATCCTATTATTATACTTCCATGGTGTAACCAAGGAAGTATATTGTTTTTCTACTGCGGCCGTTTTCTGTTTAATTGGAAATACTCAGAAACTAATGGGAGGAGGACCGCGAAATCTCTAGCGAATGAAGGCATCTAAGGTCTACTAAAAATAATGGTATCCGGATGTTGGTCCAATATCTTTTAACAGAGTTATGGCCCTTTTTCGATTATTTTTCATTATTATTATTATTATTATACTACAGTATTTTTCAACGCCCAAATCTCGGAATGTATTAGTACTAGAAAACTCAAGTTTGGTAAGTATGTTGGGGTAAATGAGTTCTATGCCTTTGGCTCATAACGGATATTGTCCGCATTTACCCCGTAGAGTTATCTCCCTTTATATGAAAAAATGTCATTTTATTATCTCGGAAATTATAAGGAGCAGAGCATCGAAAATTGGACTGTATACACATCTCGATATGCCCTACTGCCCACGGGCATCAGAACTTGTGTCCGCGCTTTCCCTGAGGAGTTACCGCCCATAGTTGGCAAACCTCTATTTGATTGTACTCTGTTGTCCTCTTGTATCATTCCAGATAACTGCATGTGGTTTTCATAGTCGTGTTGACCGTTGTCAGTTTAGTCAGAGAAGGAAATTTTGACAGGGTCAGACATATATTTTGACACTGGGGTGGGGGGCAAATTGTTTGCAAAATAAAATTTTGATTGACATTCATATATTTAAGTTTATGTATTTCCCGAACGAAAACAAACTCATACCGGAAAGGATTTTTGAAATCCGAGAAGAAATGCAAGAGTTACGGGCCCTCAAAGTTTGCAATTTGGGCCCATGTGCTTGTCCTCACATCTCCTCCGAAGATATCGAACATAGGATGACATCTGACACGCCAACGTGTGCGGACGGAAGGGGGCACGCGGTGGGCCAAATTTTGCCAGTTTCGCTTCATTAGTGTGGGTCTGGGGAGGGGTGGTCCGTGGTACCAATTTTTAATTCTTCTCGGAATCAGATGAAACTTGAAATATATCATCTGCAACATCAGCCGATCTAGAAACTGAAAGAATTTCGAAAATCCATCGAAAACTGAAATAATTGCAGGCCGTCAAACTTTGCAATTTTGGGCCCATGTGCTTGTGACCACATCTCCTCCGAAGATATCGAACATACGATGTCATCTGAAATGCAAATGTGTGCGGACTGAAGAGGGCACGCGTTGGGCCAAATTTTGACAGTGTCGGTTCATTATTGTGGGTCTGGGGAGGGGTGGTCCCTGGTACCAATTTTTTATTCTTCTCCGAATCAGATGAAACTTGGAATATAACATCTGCAACATCAGCCGATCTCGAAGCTGAACACAGATCGTAAATACGTTGGAAAATGGCGGAGATTTTGGCCGTACAAGTTTGAATTTGGGCCCATATGCTTTCCAATAATCAAAGTGTTATCCGTATCCAAATCAGATGAAATTTATACTATGCAATCTATGTCAGCCGCAAATCACAAAACTGGAAATAACTTTAAAATCCGTTGGAAACTGACGAAGTTACGGGGCCTCAAACTTAGCAGTTTGTGCCAGGGGTTGATGTTTTCCCAATCCCGTCACCCAATTTCGAGGCAGGGGTGGGTCACGTCCAAACACTTGAGATCAACCTACACATATTAGGACAACATATAATCACCATACTTCATATTTTCCGTCCATAAACTGCGATTCTTTCCACTCATGATTGATCCTATTATTATACTTCCATGGTGTAACCAAGGAAGTATATTGTTTTTCTACTGCGGCCGTTTTCTGTTTAATTGGAAATACTCAGAAACTAATGGGAGGAGGACCGCGAAATCTCTAGCGAATGAAGGCATCTAAGGTCTACTAAAAATAATGGTATCCGGATGTTGGTCCAATATCTTTTAACAGAGTTATGGCCCTTTTTCGATTATTTTTCATTATTATACTTCCATGTTTTACATGGAAGTATATTGTTTTTGTGATTTTTATTTTTCTCTATTATTATTATTCTTTATTCTTCTTAGCAATTTTATAATGAGCATAGCTCAGTCAATACAAGAGTTAGAAAGCTAAAACTTTGTATGTATATATATGTATACAAACTCTAGTGCTTAGGCCTATTGAGAATCATGTCCTCGCTTGATTTGCAGAGTTATCTCCCTTTATGTGAACAATTGGTGTTTTCAGAACTCCGAAAATATAAGGAGTACAGCACTGAAATTTGGTCGATACATACATCTTGATATCCACTGAATCATGAGCACATCAAAAACTCTGTCCGTCTTTCCTCTCCAGAGTTATCTCCCATATATATGTCAACCTCGAAATGTTCTGATCGCCTGTTCTCACATAGCAAGAAAGATAGCTGGATTTAGTTTCTATGGTAGTGCTGGCCGTTGTCAATATACTTCACAAAAATAATTTGGACAGGGTCGGACTTACATTTTTTGGTTAGGGTGGGGGCGAAATTTTCGCAATTTTATTTTTGCGATGATTTCAACCATTTTTACTACCATGTATCTTTAGGACGTACTAATGATCCTCCTGAAAGAATTTTGTAAATCGGTTGAGAAATGTCCAAGTTACAGACCATCGAATATTGTATTCATACATTGGCTGAGGAGAAAGTGGTTGTGAGCACAACTCCTCCTAGACGACGCACATGAGCAGGATTTGGTTTATGTGAGCGTGTTATTAATAGAGAGAAGACGAACTGGTGCAATTTTTACCAAGATCCAAAAATATTTGTCCCTATTAGGAAGGGGGGCAAAAATTGTCATTTTTTATCGTCTCAGATTCGAACCAAAATTGTTGTGAAGTATCTATAGGACGTTCTGAGAGTACTCAAGAAAGAATTTTGTAAATCGGTTGAAAAATGTAGAAATGTTGGCCCATTAATTCTTATCAAGTTTACAGAAGATGCACTATGGATTTAAATTCCTACAACCAATCGTCACTTTTTTGGTGTCATTCGATGGGGAATTGCTAGTACTTCTAAACGATTACCTATTTGCCGTATTATGTCGATGGAAGCCAGAGATAATCGAAATGTATATACTGAACAGCATACATATAGGCCTACATAGTAGAATATCGCCACAATATCTTACTAAAACCCTACTATATAATAAAGGGGCATCAATTGCGAACACAATCACGCAAAAATTAGCTCGATATCCCGAAAATTGGCCGAGATATGGTGACTTTTCTACCCGCGTCACCTAATTCCGAGGTATGGGTGGGGGTCACACCAGAAGGTTCCAACTGAACACAGAAATGTCAAGAAACCGTACTATGGACATAACAATCAATTCCGCGCGATTCCCTAATTATACTTCCATGTTTTACATGGAAGTATATTGTTTTTGTGATTTTTATTTTTCTCTATTATTATTATTCTTTATTCTTCTTAGCAATTTTATAATGAGCATAGCTCAGTCAATACAAGAGTTAGAAAGCTAAAACTTTGTATGTATATATATGTATACAAACTCTAGTGCTTAGGCCTATTGAGAATCATGTCCTCGCTTGATTTGCAGAGTTATCTCCCTTTATGTGAACAATTGGTGTTTTCAGAACTCCGAAAATATAAGGAGTACAGCACTGAAATTTGGTCGATACATACATCTTGATATCCACTGAATCATGAGCACATCAAAAACTCTGTCCGTCTTTCCTCTCCAGAGTTATCTCCCATATATATGTCAACCTCGAAATGTTCTGATCGCCTGTTCTCACATAGCAAGAAAGATAGCTGGATTTAGTTTCTATGGTAGTGCTGGCCGTTGTCAATATACTTCACAAAAATAATTTGGACAGGGTCGGACTTACATTTTTTGGTTAGGGTGGGGGCGAAATTTTCGCAATTTTATTTTTGCGATGATTTCAACCATTTTTACTACCATGTATCTTTAGGACGTACTAATGATCCTCCTGAAAGAGTTAGAAAGCTAAAACTTTGCGGGTGATTCACACCAAAGTCGATAAATCGATTCCATGGACCAAGGCGTTAGTGTAGGCGAAAAACTTTTGAAAATCCCTTTAAAAATACCAGAGTTATGGCCTCTCGAAATTCATATTTTTGGGATTAACTGCTTGTAGCCAGATCTCCTCTGGAACGGTCAGAACGTAATACACGAACTATGAACGAATGTTGTACATGCTCACATCTCATTCAACAAACTAGTCGTATCAAAGGCGCGGCTGTACCTTTCATCACGTCTTAATCAAATACTGATTAATACATTTCCCGTTATGCTACACACGAAACGGAGTCGACTTTTGGGGAATCCAGAGTCAAAAACGGGTCCAAATCAACCTGTTTCAGAAAAGTCGTTCATTTTGTTTTCACTTTTTGAAAAAGGCTCCATTATTTCAACCTAAATTTTTGGACTTAGAAAATTATTTTTTTCTTAGTCAAGTGAAAAGAGCTCTTCAAAAAAAATCCGCTTATATATATAATATATATTATCAATATATACGCCAAAAATTTGTCACTACCCTCTCTCCTTCCCCCCGGCTACCCCATCCTCCCCGCGGATGGAACCTGGCTCCGATTCGAACGCACCCGTTTCGCGTTACAGACTCTATCCTATACCCGGAAACCGATAGAACGCCCATCAACCATTTCTAGAGTGGTATATTGGTATGAGTACACATCGAAGCTGTTATAAACCAAATAACTTAGATTTGAATATAAACCCACCGATTCGTAAGTTTTGTAGCCCATGGTGTGTGCTAAATTATAATTTGTTCGTGTATAGTGTGTAATGAGCTTTCTGCGTGCATGCATTTCACTGTTCTATCTTCGTTCGCATCTTCAACGCACTGCATCTCATATACAACCAAACAAAATACAAACATTACATTAATGGGTTCTAACAAGCCTTAGTTATAAGATGTATACTTAATCTAACGTAATGACGACGTATATCCAATTATTTCATTTGCGATAACAACGATAAACACATAGAAAAATGCAAACATCATCATTTTCGTAAGAAAAATTTGTATACTGTTATAAACGTAGCATACTGCAAATGGACATCCAATTCATTCCGTTGATATATATCTGCCGAATTGAAAATGACTCCTTTTATACCCTCACAAAATAAAACACCACGGATAGTTTCGTACGCCGTCATATACATCTTGTCAAAAAAGCTAAATTCAAACAAACGCTCCTTATTCATACCATATAGCGAATGTTCTTACAGAGAACGCTCTTTTTCTGACGGTTACGTCAAACCCAGTGTAGAGTGCTTTGTGAATACACAGCGAAATTCATTTTATTCTTCGGATCTAGCGTTCATTGATCGCATTACATGGCATGTGCTTCTGGAATAAGACTTATGAGAAAGGGATGGATATTGCCGGAGTTAGTCGTCAAATTGGAGTCGTATTTCCATGTTGAAATTTTGCAAATATGCAGTGCTAAAGAGAACCGACATTAAAGCATTCTCATTAATCTTCCGATTATAAGTGCATTGATGAGGAGTGTTCAGGTAACATTTATATTAGAATTATTAGCTTATTATACCCCGCAACCAGTTGTGGGTGGGTGGTGAAGGTATATTGGAATTAGCTTGTCCGTCCGTCCGTCAGTCCGTTCACCAATATATATATATAATTGTTCCCGATAGATTTGGGAGGAATATAGTAATCGGCATGTCTGTCCGTGCGTCCGTCTGAGATGGTTTCTGATTGATAACTTTAGTATTAGTTAACCGATTCGTATGTGACATGTCCGTGATATTTCTACAATGCGAGAGTTGGAGTACCGGTATAGTAGATCTTCAATTATACAAATATTCGCCTTGATCTCATTCTGGTGAATATAATGGTTTCATAGAGACGTGGACTGTACTGTTATGCAGAAGGATAAAGCAGGACGGTCTCTAAACTACGGTGACACTCCACAGTTTCGAATGATCAGTAGGGGTGATTTTATAGATATAAAGTGCTAGTGGTTTCTGGCACCATTCATGTGGTATGTATATTGAGACAAGATGGGATATGAATTTGTGTAATTTTAGAAGGTGTTCTAGACTGATGAAAAAATTAAGTGCAAATTACCTTGACACCACCAATAGACAGCAGTAGTGTTTTCTGCAAAACAGTGGCTCTAGATACTGGGTCAATTTTTTAGCACCCAAAATTTGTCATCTGCATTAAAAATTGATTTTCTGGAATTGTAAACGGCGAAAGTTTGAATTTTTTTTACATTGATGTTGGAAGCCACAGGCCTTTAAACCAACATGGGTGACCATGCTTGAAAAAATCTGGTATTGAAAATGCAATATTTTGGTCATTTTTTGAATAAAAATCACAATTTCGATGAAAAGATCAAGGGCCATAACTCTTGATAGCCCATATATTATGGAAATTATGTATCAAATTTTTAATGCCTATTCTGTACTTATTTCAGACATATATATATTGTCTATATGGTTTGTGATCATAATCCAGATGTATTTCAATGAATCTATGGGCCCCCTATTTCTGGGCCCCTACCTGTTGAAACTGTGGAGTGTCACCTACAGTCAGATCGTACGCGTAATCTGTCAGCCGTAGTTAATTAACACCTTTGCAGTATGGCTAATCTTATGTTCGTTTGTGTTCGTTGTTTAGTAGTTTTGTATTCAAATAATGCCAATAAGTAAAAAAATAAGTGATCAAAGTTGGAAATAACACCACATACACATAGAGTGGACCCACACGCACCCACAAACCAAATTTCACCCTTCTATTCCGCTTTTTGGACCTGTGTTCGTTTATGTTCGTTTGTGTTAGTTTGTGTTTGTTGTTTAGTAGGACCCCATTTATTCGTAATTGGTATATAGCTGATCAGAAACAAAAAAGGATTGATTTTTACAAAAAATCATTTAATTTGCGAGGGACTACGGGCGCGTTAGTCGCTCTATTTTGGTCCCCGTTCTCCATGACCAGTTTATTACTATTTTTAAATACAGCGCGAATTTGTCATTCTCTGTTTTGCTACTGTGGGTGAAAGACGTCAAGATTTTTAACAAATATTTTTGACAGTATATTAACGACAATAAATAAAATTGAAATTCCCAACTACACACTTTGGGAGAGGGGCGGATTTAAGTTGTTAAAATTTGTGCCCCGATCCCTCTTGTAATATTATATTACAATAAAATATACCTGGGCATGCGCGCGCGCGAGGAAGTGAAAAAAATTCTCTCTCAATTTTTCAAATAATCAACGTCAAAATATCCATTTTCCATCATGGATCGCGAGAACTTTAGACATGATTATGTTTAAGATCAATGTGTGTTTAGTGTCTACAGTTATGAGGAAACATTAGTTGGTAAATTAGCTGGAGGCCGGGTTCCTCTTACCACCTTACCTAATTTCGATGCATCAACAACAAACAGCGTCCGTAACGACAAACAACAGCTGTCCACCATCGGAGTTCAACATACGCAAATACATCGCGTCTAGAAGGATCTTCCCTAGAAGCAAATACAACATAAAACCCATCATTGTAGCTGACAGCAAAGGAAAGCATCTAAAAGCAAGATCACTCCACAGGTTTGACATCAACAACCTGGAATGGTATAACAAAGGAGGAAGAAGTTCAGAGGAGGCTACAATCTGGTTAAAAAATCACATAGGAAACCTCACCTCTGTGAATAAACCTGTGTGGTTCTACCTCTGGCATGGAACATGTGACCTCACCCAACGGAACGGAAAATTTATTTCTCTACGATCTGAAAATGATGACGCCGTAGAAAAGGCTGTTAGTGAGTATAAGAAAGCAGTAAAAATAATCACCAACCAAGGCTGCAAAGTTACCTTACTTGAAACACCAGTGTATTCAATCGAATCCTACAACCGCTACCAGAAACATCACAATCCATCTGTATTCCGTGAACAAGATGCCATCCTAGAGAAACAAGTTTATAGACTGAATGGACACATCAGACAAATAAACAAACTACTCGGAGTGCACTCACCATCTTTCACCCCAGACCTCAGTGAAAGAAAAAAGGTGCGGAGAGGAGGGAAACTCCAACTGAAGAAGACCTTTAACTTCACCCTCTACAAGGACGGTATTCACCCAGACATCATCTTGGGGAAATATTGGCTCAGGAAAGTATCAGAAAGAATTGAGGCAGACTGTTGGTAAAGGTAAGTGATTTAGTGCTATCTCCTGTTTCCCACCTACCGAGCGAGGGTTATCCAGGCTCAACTGGTGAGAAACATTTAGACACTATATACTCACTTACCCCCATCATGTCCCCAATATTCTTATCACTGATCTTCCTATTACCAGCAATAAATGAGTCCACGCAACCAAAGAGCTGGGAAACTCAACAAATTCTGGCCTGCATGATTAAAGGACCCCGAAATGTAGCAAACAGGTTGACCATTGCATACAACAGCGGTGCAGATAAAAACATGGCCAACACAACATCATTTCTACTGATCCTACTACTAGCTGGCGACATAGAATGCAACCCTGGTCCGAGAACAAAGCTGCAAGACATTTATCCATTTGCATTCTGTGAACATCCAGTGACATGGGATACACCAGGTGTGAGCTGTGACGACTGCCAAATTTGGCATCACAAGTCCTGCCTTGGAGTCTCAACTCGGGAATACGAACGACTGAGTGGATCAAATGTTTCGTGGCGCTGTTACAAATGTGACCACTCAAATGTATCATCCTTCACATTTCATATGTATGAACTAGAAACATCAAACTACTACCAACCACTGACATCAACTATACTCACAGACTCAGTCACATCCAGTATAGGGAACTTCAGCCCACTAAGAACCAGCAGCCCCTATGCTGTGCGAAACAACATCACCCAGCACAGTCAACAGGAGACAGACACCAACAGCAATGTCTTTTCCCTACCAGAAAAGAAAAATCTACGGCTTTTGACTGTAAATTGTCGCAGCATCAATGACAAAAAACAGGAATTCAAAGCAGCACTGGAATACATCAAACCTGACATAGTCTGTGGTACAGAGTCCTGGCTGCATGGGATAAAACCCGGCGAAACACCAGCCGACAATGCCATCCTGACCAGTGAAGTATTTCCAACAAACTGCGAGGTGTACCGAAATGACAGACAAACAACGGGAGGAGGCGTCTTCCTCATGGTGAGAAATGACATCACCTCATCGGAGCAGACATCTCTAGTAACCGACTGCGAAATAATCTGGGCCAAAATAAAGCTACAAGGCAACAAGGATCTCCTTGAAGGAGCCTTTTATATGGCCCACAGAAATGAGAAGGACGCTGACCAACTGAATGAGTCACTGAAAACCATCACTGACAAATACCACAAGGACATGATCTTAGCGGGAGACTTCAACTGCCCAGATATCGACTGGGGCAACTCTCACATCCAACAAGGTTGCCAAGACCATGACATCCAACACAAAGTCATGACCATTACATCGACCAACGAACTAACCCAAATACACCGGGAACCAACAAGAGAAAAGAATACCTTAGACCTCGTATTCGTCTCCAACCCATCACTGGTGAAGTCATCGCACAGTATTCCTGGTATATCAGACCACGACATGGTAGTCACGAGACCACACTACAACAAGATACCATCCAGAAAGTGCTATATATACAGTAAAGCATCGTGGGGAGACATGAAACTAGATGCATCATTAATATCAGCAAATGTAGCACATATGAAAGCACAGAAAGGAAACATTGATGAAATATGGACAACATTCAATAACGAACTGAAAACATCAATGGACAAACACATCCCTTCCAAATACATACAGCCAAGAAACAAACCGCCATGGCTAACCGGGAAAGAAAAAAGATTGTTGAGGAAAAAAGCTCGTTTATATAAAAAAGCCAGAAAAACCAACTGCTGGACAAAATATAAACAGTGTCAAAGAGAATGCAAACACGCTATGAGGAAAGCAGAGTGGGACTACACAAACACCACCATCGCCGAACAGCTTGGAAAAAAGAACAGCAAGCCGTTCTGGAAATACATCAAGGCGAAAAAGCAGGACTCCATCGGGGTGGCACCACTATTAGCAAATGGAAATTTGACAGACGACAGTAAAGGAAAAGCAGAAATCCTCCTAAACCAATTCAAGTCAGTTTTCACAAAGGATAAATCAGGACCATCAACCAAAACCAGGATACACATACCATCAGACATACAACCACTGACTATCACCAGAGAGGGGGTCACCAAACTACTCAAAGAGCTAAATCCATCCAAAGCAGCTGGCCCAGACGACATACCAAACCGAATACTTAAGGAGTGTGCAGAAGAACTTGGTCCAGGCCTGGCAAGCATATTCCAATACTCAATAGACACCGGACAGCTACCAGATGACTGGAAGAAAGCAAACATCTCAAGCATCTTCAAGAAAGGCGACAAACACACCGCAGGAAACTACCGGCCAGTTTCACTCACCTCTGTTGCTTGTAAGCTGCTGGAACATTGTATCTGCAAACACATGCTGAAACACCTCGAGAAGAACAATGTCCTCACAAAACTCAACCATGGCTTCAGATCAGGCTACTCATGTGAATCACAGCTTCTTACAACAATAGATGACCTGACAAAATCATATAATAAGAAAAAACAAGTCGACATGATCATCCTAGACTTCTCCAAAGCATTCGACACTGTACCCCACAAGAAGCTCCTTTACAAACTACACCAGTATGGGATCCGTGGCCAACTCCACACATGGCTAGAGAGCTTCCTAACAGAAAGGAAAATGAGAGTAGTACTGGAGGGACAAACATCAGAAGAAGTTGACGTGGACGCCGGTGTACCACAGGGAACAGTTCTAGGTCCTCTGTTATTCCTATGTCACATAAACGACCTTCCAGACAGTGTCAAATCTACAGTCCGACTTTTTGCCGATGACTGCCTACTCTACCGGCAAATAAACAGCATCAATGACCAACACCAACTGCAACAAGATCTGCAGAGTCTTGAAGGGTGGGCCAAACACTGGGGAATGTCCTTCAATGCAAAGAAGTGCTACGTGATGAGTATGCAAAAGAAACATGACAAGATGTATGAACTAGATGGACAAAACCTAAAACAAGTGGCACACACCAGATACCTCGGACTAGAAATATCAAACGACTTAAAATGGACAACTCACATTAACAACACATCAAAGAAAGCAAACTCAACACTGGGCTTTCTACGCCGCAACCTAAAGTTCATGCCAGGAAAACTAAAACAGATAGCGTACTTATCCCTAGTCCGGTCCATCATGGACTACGGCGCAACCATCTGGGATCCATACCAACAAAAAGAAATTGACCTCCTAGAAAAAACACAGAGGAAGGCAGGGAGATTCATTAAAAACGACTATCGAAGCTACCATCCTGGATCAATGACGACCATACTCAAGGAACTAAAGCTACCACCACTATACGAGAGGAGGAAAATCCAGCGGCTGTCATACTTTTATAAGGTGGTAATGAACCTGGTACCAGCTATGCCATCCGACGACTTCCTCACAAAAAAGAGAGAATCCAGGAAAATAACATCAAAAACATTCAGTGACCACCAAGTAACAAACCTGGTCACGAAGTACGAAACCAAAAACACGAAGTGCTTCCAAGTGCCACGATCACACTGTGCACAATACGAGAACTCCTTCTTTGTTCGCACCACAATCGACTGGAACCACCTGGAGGAAAATATTGTGTCGTCCGAATCACCAGAGACCTTCCTTGCTGCTTTAGTGCCAGCAAAAGAGGAAGAGACACAAAAACCGCGCAACTAACATCTGCCCAGTCACCGTCCTACATTACCACTATTGGGATCTTGGACGTAACAATACAGATACAGATGTTTAAACAAAAAAAAAACTACACATTTTATCGGGCTCCGAATCGGACTTGGACTCTTTCGTACCCAACCCAATATCGTAACCTCCTTCAACTCATTAGACAATATCGCCTACCGATATTTTTCAAGGTTCCACACATTTCACGTGTTCATAATTCGATAGCCATCTTATTTTCCAGAGCCAAGAGTTGATTTCAAGATATTCCTAATATTTTGTAGAGCAGTGAGTATGGTATCATAATAATGTTAAAACAAGTTGAGGTTTGTCACGTCGGCAGGACTGGGAAATGTGAAAATTCAATTGAATTTGGGTAATTTTGGCTACACTACACCAGGTCCGACGAGGTCGGGCACACATGTAAAATGGTCTATTTAGCTCATTTCGTCTATCATAGCCCGATTGAGCTACGGTTTTAATGTGATTCACACGCCTCTACCGATTGCGGACAATACAACGAAAATACGACACAAGAATCGATGTCCAGTAGTTGCCTACCACTCTTGACTTGAGTTGGATAAAGAAGCAAAAAACTGGAGGGAAGTCGGTAGCCGAGAATTAGCGTACGGGATGATGGATCGCAACTTGGTCAGGGTATTCTTACAAAAAATCAGAACTCGGTCTCATACCAAGTTTGTCAGGCTGAAAAGTCTCCTTCGAGATCATCGAATAAAGATCTGAATGCAAAATGCCGACTTCCCCCATTACTACTATACTAGTACAACACTTGTCCAGGTATGTTGTCGTGGGTGCAGTACGCTGTCCGATCGGGCGTGGACATTAGTGGCTGACCCGTGTAAACGCCTCGGTGTGTGCACGTTAAAGAACGCTACTGGAGTCACCACATGGAAAGTCATGGTTATAAAGTTACTCGGCCATGGTATCACCTGGACCAGTGCGTCTATAACCGAAAGGTTCCTGCACTGTGTTGAAACGATTAGTGAATTTCAGAGTCGACTAGTCGAGGCCCAAAAGTCGCATTGCGTCGACTAGTCGGTACCCCGGTATCAAAACTTTCAAACATAACATTGTACAGAAAATTCATCATACATGGCGTACACTGATGACTGATGCAATGACGTTCTATTGTGTTGCGCATTTCCCTGCATACACACTAATTTATTTGGGAAATAATACTGTAAACATATTGATATTTATCCAACACACTTAATGTAATTATATAATTAGACATGTGGTGGATAATGATTAGAAATTAATATCAGCATTTGAGATTATTTCGTTTAGTCACGTGATCACCTATAAACCGGTGCCGAGCGGTGTCACTATAAAATGTTAATGTTCCGACTAAATACGCCCTATAGTGTAGGCTACTATTACGTTGTAGAATACGATAGCCAGTTTTTAATGTCAGTATCATTTATATACATATACGGTAGCACCAATGACGTCACCTTAAGCGACCTTCACCCAGCGTCGGATTATAACCCAACCATGCGAGATCAATTGAAATATACACAGTGTCTATATCAAAGCGGTCTCGGACAAACGACAAAGCCCTGTCAGTCATTGCCATCATGTCTTTGACCTCAAATGACGAGTGAGACATTGTGTTGTCAATTTCTTTCGTTCAATTAATAGTCGGGTCACTGGTCCGTGTGTGTCTATACTAGTAACACTGTCAATTCCGGGTGTCACCAAACGTTATACTTACCACAACTTACGCGCAGTTAACACCATTTATGCCGGAATTTATCTTGAAAACGTTATACATGAAACTAATACACTATATTCCAACTAGTCGACCGCAAAATTCAGAGTCGACGTTCTGACATTTCAGCGTCGTCTACGACTATTTGATTAATCGTTTCAACCCTAACTGCAATATCTACATATACAGATACAGAACTCAACGACTCTGACACCACGGCTTTAATACCTTTTGAGCGATTCAAAATCAATCTGTTTCGGATAATTTACCATTAGTAACTGTAAGAAAGAATCTTCAAAATCTGTTGATCAAATGAAAATCTTCATCCAATTTAAGGAAGTCCCATTCACAATTGTGTTCGCAAACATCGTTTGTAAGCTATAATCTGATTGGTTGCGTTTATGCCGGGGATTACAGGTACGTTCTTATGGGATTTCAATGTAAAATCTATCTGTTGGAATGGACAACCATATTTGTATAACTGTAATGTTACACGAGGTGCTTCCAAATTTCAAAGTAGGGTTGTGAAACGTGCTTCCGTACTTGTCTTCTCTGAAAGACGTTCTTGATACATTTCACAAATAGTCGTCTCCGAATGAAGCTATTCGCTTTATCCAATCAGGTAAGCCACATAAAGAAATAATCTGCAAAAACAAATGGATATTTCCTTAGTTTTTATGATAAAATCTTATATTTTCGGGATACACACTAAAACGCTAACAGGTCTTAACAAAAAGATGATGGTGAGTTGTTGAGATTTTTGCTTCATTGTCGACATCAGAGTGGTAGGCAACTCAACTAATGAACATTGATTATTGTGTCGTATTTTCATTGTATTGTCCACAATCGGTCGGTAGAGGCGTGTAAATCACATTAAAACCATAGCTCAATCGGGCTGTGATAGAAGAAATGAGCTAAATAGACCATTTTACATGTGTGCCCGACCTGGTGGCCATCTTGGATTTTACTCTTTGCATCACTAAATCCTTTGACATATCCTACAGACTACATCTCTGATCTGATCATCACCAAACTTCATATGGATCATCGAGGCGATCTCTAGATGGGAAACAAGTTATTTTGGTGTCATTTGGCCAAAAAACATGGTCGCCGTCGGCTATCTTCGATTTTACTCTTTGCATCACTAAATACTTTAGCGCGGGCTTCAGGTCGTATCTTTGGTTCTGATCTTTATGAAATTGTTATGAATGTTGACGTTGACATGTTGATGGAAACGAGTCACTTTGGGGTCATTTGGCCAAAAAACATGGCCGCTGGTGGCCATCTTTGATTTCAAATATGAATTCATTGACGTCATCAGATTCATTTGTGCTGCAGGTAAATGAATAAATCATTATGATTATCTCAAGTTCTTTCTGTTTTTATTGCCAGCCAATGCAGATATAATAATAGGATGTAAATATATGTTACGCAGATTTAAGTACCCTGTTCGAAAGTATTAAGGCCCATTTTCAGATCCAAGTTCAACATTTTGGCATGTTGATATCCATGCTGACTGCTCCTATTTGAAACACAGATCAATGGTAAAATGTGTGTGCCTCACCCCTTGTGTGGCATTTAGGATATTTTCAGTATGGTTTCTGCTCAAAGAGAAGAGGAGCACTGCCTGACTATACTTGTCATGTCAGCGCTTATAACCCAACTAGACTGGCTTGTATGCTGATTTCGTGAATTGCTTTTTTTGCATTTGATATATCCATCATCTCATGTTCTTCGTATTGTGCTGCCAACCAATGCATAATACATGTAGGATTTAAATTCATTTTAGGCCTAAATAAAATATTGATGTTTTTGGTAACCAGCTCATAGCAAAAATAAAACTGCACAAACCAAAACAAAAAGGTACCAAAACATGCTTAGGCCATTATTTAGAAATTAATAAATTAGGTTTTATGTCTGTATCTCCAACACCGATTGACGAATATCAATGAAATTTGGCATGGATATTCATTGCTGTTTACTTTGGCAATTAATTGAGTGTGCAATCATTTTGTTCATGTTTATCATTCTAGAGTTATTTAGGGTATATGATAATCATATTGATGTTTAAAAACAAAACTAATTTCCTTATACCCGACCAGAAACCAGAAACATCACTATAAGTTTTAGGCCTTAGGCAGTATGCTTAGAGTACCCGTTCAAGTGTTCAGATCCATGTTGATATCCACACTAACTGCTCCTGATTGAAACATAGTTAATGGTAAGGTGTTAGCACCCCATCTGTATGTGGCAGTTAGGATATTTTCATCATTTTTCGTGCTCAGAGAGAAAAGGAACAGTGCCAGACTATACTTGTCCCAGGATTAGTTTTTGTCAGCACTCATGAATAACCTATGTACATGTACATTGTAATCCAGGTTTCCTTCGACTGAAACCAGTTGGTGAAATCAGTTTGGACAATGATGTTTTATGTTGAAGTCTCATGTACATGTACTATATGTCTTTATATATTGGAGTCTAGCATTGTTGACCTCCTGACATGAAATCCCCAATAACTAAGACAATTGTGACAGTAAACTGATTCAATTCACAGAAAATTTTACATTTAATGTACCAGTAATATGAAAAATGTATTTTTATGATTTATCACATTGTTTACATAAATACAAATTCACTTGACCTCATGAAGTGACAGTGCGAATTAAAAGTATACAAAACGAGGTTGCTCATAAATATGCAGAATATTATGTGCTCAATTTGACATGAAAAGTTGACATGAAAAATATTATTATACATCATGATGACCAAGATTTTACTCTTTCCGAAGCATATGACATCATATATTGATTTGTTCGGTAAAATTGATTAAAACTGACAAAATATCCCGCCACTGGATCTGGTGTAAAGTTTACTACAGAAACAAATATTACGGGGCTTCGACATACCGCTATTCTCAAAGTAATTGACCAGAAAAACGGGGTGATACCCCAGTCATGACCGCGGTGATACCGGTAATAAGCGGTATCGAGACGGTCATGGCGGTGGAGTTACGGTATTGGGCGATAATGATACCGCGGTCTTTTAGCGGGCACCGCATTAATTTTGTTGAATACCGCAGTGATTTTCATGGAACTCTTTGAGGGGAGGTATTTACTCACATATAATTGTTCACGTTAACAAGCGGTATCAATACCGCGGTATTGGAGGATACCGCGGTATAGTACCGCCATATTAACGGGGTGACACCACGTTATTGGTGGTCAATTACTTTAAGTATAGCGGTAGAGCAGGATTATCCCATCTGATTTTAGTAGCTGGTTACGTCAAAGGAGACTTGGACTATCATTTATAACACAACTATACCAGGTTTGTGCTGATTTCGCGAAAGGTTTCTTCCACATTGATATGTTTGCTTCCAGTTAGTGTGCCACTGCCTCCTGATTATCCTGTTATGCTGTATTTCACATTGTGTAGGTTAATCATAATGTTAAATTGGTTAGAGACTCCACACTCTAAATATATATATATGTAAATAGATTTTTTTTAGGATGCACATTTTTACATCTACACTTGAGTAGACAAAATATCAGTGTTTACAGTGTTTTTGTTTGTAGATCTTTATACTATTCTAGAATTCCTTATAAGGTGTATATAATATATTGAGTAGGGGGTTAAATTGATGCAATTTTACTTTCCGTGGATGCTCTGACAACTATCTTTAACTTATGAAGATAGAGTTAATATTTCCCGCTTGAAATAACAAAACCTGTATTCTGATGTACAAACATGTAGCTGATGCTCAATTAGCCTCCAGTTGCTTTTTTTAGCACAACTTGGGGAAAGTAAAGTTTGAGCTATTGCCATGCCATGCACTGGCGTCTTGTCATGTATTTGCCTGTCCGTCCATCCATCAAAACACCAAACAGGACTCATCTGATTGTCACCAAACTTCATACGGATCTTTGGGGTGAACTCTAAATGTGAGGCTTTTTTTCCCAAAATGTATTAAAAAACTTGGCCATTAGCAGCCATTTGTGATTTCAAATTTCACTCCATCCGCACACCCTATAGTCCATATTTATTGGACAATTATTTTCAAAATTTACAGGCTTGTTTGGGATCACGTCTCGATGGGAGCTATATAAAATTTGAACAATATTAAAGTGATATGAAACACTCCGGTAGGGTGATCAAATATAAATGGAGAATAATCTTGTTCAAAGTAGTAATTTTTACAAATATTATATCCAAATTGACAACAAACACTGTCATTCTTATATATTAATTAAATACAGTGACTCTCAATGGTGAAATCATTTTCGTTAGTTTATCGCCGATAGATGCGTCCCAAATCAAGTAGTAAATATTTACAATTGAGCATAGTTCAGACGATGTTTTCTATTGAGTGGTATGGTCGATCTGCTTCAGATTTTTGGCTATGTTAGTAGAATGCTACATTCCTCCAATTGACATAGCACCTGGATACTAACTGATTAGTATTACGCACCAGAACAAGTACATAATATGTCTTTAAATAAAAAACATGGCTGCCATCAGTCATCTTAGATTTTACACTTTCCATTATTAAATACTTTGGCATGCCGTACTGCCAACATTTTTCATACAATTGATCCCAAACTTCATATGGCTCCTTGGGTTGACCTTTAGTGTTAAACATATAAAAGTTATGCTTTCCATTGCTCCATTCACTGATGTATGACATCATCCCCTCTACAACATTTACATGTTCCAAATTGCTTATGAAATCACTCCATTGACTAATTTATGACATAATCCCCTCTCCAACTTGAACTGCAGTGAATTGACACTTTCATTATCATTTTTTTTTTGGTTATCTTCCTTTCAGCTGAGGATTTTTGTGTCATAGAAGAGTCATGTATTTTGCTCAGAAATTGATACAGAATCAAGTCTGTGGAAAACATTGAATATATAAATAGTAGCTGCAGTCCTTGAAGTTGCGATATTTCTTCTATGGCAGTGCATATAATTGCAATAATTTTTGTTTGATTATGTGACTATCTATGACTTAGACTTTTGTCGTACATGTAGCTAATAAATTGGTCTGCAGCTGGAACACTTACTTCGACGAACCGGGATGGCAGGATGCTGTTTTCTACATGGGATTGAACAATAATGTTGGCACCATTTTATATACAACTGATTTTATTCTATATCGTAATCAGGGGTGCAACAGGAAGGCTGTCGAACCAAATTTTCAATGGTTGTGATATTTCATACCTGCCACAACATCATTTGGAAATTTCGCACTGAATATGGGCTGTCTAACATCAACATTACAATGTTTTGTAGCAGTTAGTACTTTCACAATCAAACTATTTTGGGTAATTATGCACTTTTAATTATACTGATATTTCTATCGATTGTGATATGTGGGGTAAAAATGTTGAGAAAAAAGTAACATTGTTAATTGAAAATGATTATGATTAAGATGTACTTAACTACAGGTATATGTAATCACAACTCTTTAAGTTTGAGTGTCAGATGCACTCTGTTCTTCTGTGATCTCATATTTTCATGTCTTTTTGTAGGTAACAGCATTGGTGTTCCCAGCAGCATTGAATAATTGTGTGCAGATAAATCAGAGATAAAGGTAATTTCCAGATAGGTACTAATATAGCTTCCAGCTGTAGCTTCCAGCTGTAGCTTCCAGTATAATTATTCTGTACTCTGACTTGTTCACAATAGTATTTACCGCTGGTCAATTGGTCCAGCTAATGTGCTATGATGCTGGTGGGTCCTGCTGACTGCGATAAAAAAATTACTGCTATTTTTTCTAAAGTTGTCATTTTCACGGTGTTCAGACAATCTGAACATATCCAGTAAAATTGATTATGTGTATCAAACATTCAAAAACATACACATATGTCAAGTATTTTAATGCTGGTTGTATTAGTTGTTTCAAATTGACTACATGTATAAAAATCAACATGGTTATTCATGTCGTTTTGTAAACAACACAATCATTATTTAATTTCTCAGATATATAAATGTTCTTGAATGTTGTTGGACTCTAATGTTTTCTTAAATTTCCAAACAGCGAAAATGACAAAAAAAATATAAAGATACTTTTTGTAAATGCATCAGTTTGTCCTACCAACACGTTGCAATACAGCAGGACCCATCAGCATTATAGCACATTAGCAGGACCACTTAACCAGGAACAGTATTAAGCAGGTTAATGTACCCCGTTCGAGATTTGTCCAATTTTCAGATCAATGTGCATGCTGTCTGCTCCTGGTTGAAACACAGATAAATGGTAAAATGTTTGTACCTCACCCCGTGTGTGGCAGTTAGGATATTTTCAGCATTTTATCTGCACAGAGAAGAGGAACACTGCCAGACTATACTTGGCATGTCGCGTTTTATGATTTTGTCAGCACTGATATAAACCCAACTTTACCGGGTCCGTGCTTGTGCTGATTTCGCGTTTTTTCTTTTTCCGCATTGATATATTTGCTTTCAGCACACTACCTAATTATACCTGGTTGTTGTCCTGTGTTTCGCGTTATAAATAGGTTAAGGTTAAATTGGTCAGAAGCTTTTCTCATTAAATAGGTATAAATAATTTTTTCGGGATGCATATTTTTGCATCTACATGTAAGCAAAAAAACAATCAAGTGTACAAATCAGTGTTTTACAATACTAGAGGTTCTTAGGGGTCATACAGAGTATATTCTGAAAATTTATTCTAAGACTTCCATTTTTTTGTATGGCTCTGGGTTCCATGAATCGTCCATCTGTCTTGAGTCCGTCTGTCCATAACAACTTGAAGCTTTATATCTTGATCATCGTCAGTCTGATTTTAATGATCTTCGGTATGTTGATGAAGCAACATGGGGGGAAAGAGTATGTACAAACAGCCTTTATTTTGCAATGAGACTTAGTGTGAAAATTGATTTTACTCTTTGCATGACTGAATCCTTTGGTGCACCGGTCATCATCAGTCGGAATTAAATGATCTTCAGAATGTTGATGAACCAACATGGGGGGAAATTATTTACAAACAAACGTGTTTTGTCCATTTATTTTTTCATATGAAAATGGATTTTACTCTTTACTAAATCCATTTGACACACCCTACAGGCCACATTCGATTGTCAACCAAGCTTCATATGGATCTATGGGATGTCCTCTAGATGGGAGATGTCATTTTTTGACACCAAAATTTATTTAAAAAAAAAAAAGCAGCCATCTTGTTTATCTGAAAATGTGTGTTTATTGTCTGCACCTACATATATCTCAACAATTGGTTTCAGGATCTAAATGAAATTTGGTATGGAGGTTCACCATCATGACTACTTTCAAAAGCGGGGCAAATGACATTCAGATTATCCAGCTTGAGTTATCCTTCTTTGTTTATCTGGAAAGTATTTGGTATGGGGCGTTTGCCATAATGAATGTTTTCAAAAGAACAAATATGAACAGATTTCAATAATGTTTGGTGTTAATGCAGGTTTAATTCAGCCATCACAGGCCAGGCTAAGACATATTTTGAATTAAGCCACATCAGAAAATTAATAAACCTCAGATGAAAGACCTTGACAGGGAATACTCTGGGCGGTGCACTTGTTTGGTATGTTTCTATGCTTATGTTATGCCGCATTGTGTGTGGTTATAAAACAATAATGAACAGTCTGGTATGGTAACATGAAGCTAATGTTACACATCCTGACCTGGAATCTTGTATGGAACATTCTCACCCTCAGGAACAGGACACGTGGCTTGGAACATCCCAGTTCATGAAGGATAATTTTTCTCCCAAACCTCAGTACCTCACTTCAATTCTTGAAATCTGATGCAATAATCATGATTATTAATTATGAATGATTAATACGTTAATCAATACAGTTAATACATTTGAGTGAAATCGACATGGCTAATGAAATTGGCATTGCTGCATCACATCATTTGTTACATTTAACACATATTAATGGGTAAATTAATATTCACTGTTCTACACGTGACATTACCTTTCACCTGATGTGTGGATTTTTCTGTTTCTTTGGTTTTTGCGTATTATAAACATTTGTGAATATTAAAATCGGACAAAGTTTACACCAATTGGTACAATGTGAAATGAGCTTACTTATCAGTATGTTGGTTTTGCTGTGCATGGAGATGCCTATATGCGACCTGTCCAATTATTTCTGGAGAAATTTTCTTCACTTCTGATTAAATGAGTTCACTCCGATAGTTGTTTATAGTGCATTTTTTGTAACACTGGGTTTGCAACTGGACTTATGTTGAAGGGTTCCCTATTAACCCTGTTAGAGACACATCTCTTTGTTCCCTGAAAAATTTGGAGGGCTACTATAATCAACATCCATAGGTCTGTGTATCTGGATCATAACTTTGACAATATCAATGTGAATTCATGGCATGCAGTTGATATTTGAGAATGTGCAAACCAAGTTTGATCATGCCCCTTATTATATTGCCCTTTATACGTCTGTCTGTTCGTCCGTCCATTTGTTAACATTTTTGTTTTCCGATCGATAACTCCAGTTTGTTTATTTGATCTGAACCAAAGTTGGTATGTGTATTTCCCAACTAAAGATACAGGCCAAGTTCAAATATGGGTTCTGTCCAATTATTTTTACATGAATTACGGCCCTTGGAATTTGACCGTCTGTTAATATATATGGTTTCCGACCGATAACTCCAGTTTGGATTATTTGATCTGAAGCAAGCTGGTATGTGTATTTCCCGGCTAAAACTACAGGCCAAGTTTGAATATGGGTTCTGTCTAATTATTTTGCTCACTAATTATCTATTCACATTTGAGAAGATACATGTTTTTTTTTACACTCCTGTGCACGATTTCCATTGAAAAGAATATTAATTAGAAACGGTAATGTCACTAGTGAATTATGTCATTTCTCGTGACGTCATTGACGTTACATCGCTTACTGATCTAGACTGAATTTTCGATGGTTGATCTTTCTCCACATTAATATTTGGTAAATTGTTCACAGTTCAGAAAAGAATCTTGTTTGTAACTTTGTATGTCTTGTATATCTTCTGATTAGGTCAAATGGATACTTTTCCCATGCATGATTATTTCAAACATGCATATATCCTAGTTCCTATGAATGTCAATGCAACAAGATTTATAAGCCTTGTTTTCCAGAGAATTTTGATTTGTCACACTATCAGAAAATATGTGTAAATGATCAAATCAACAGTTAACCTTTTTCTTTCACATTAAATGATATATCTTGAATCAAATCATTGTTACTGAGCCAATCAAGTTCAAATACATAGATCTTTGAAGAAACACCTAAAATTGCCTGGTGAAAACCACCTGGTGATTGTCGATGTAGTACAATATGTGCAGATCATTTGCTACACGTCTCTATGCATTTTCTGTGCCTAAGAAATCCTTGAGTACAGATATGCATGTATGAGAGAACTAATGTCGACGTAAATAAGGACAATTGTACCAAGTGATGCCAGTTTCATTTTGTTGGCTTGCGCAGTATTTTTCACTACAAGTAACCTTGCGATGAGACGATTGTGTTGTCTATCGCTTGAACTGACAATGTTACCAGAGAATGTTTACAAAAATACTCGGGACTTAGATTCAGACTCACATTTACGCAAATTGACAAAGATCTAAAATTTGGCATACACATGTACAGCTATATCGAATCGATTTGTGAGCACCGAACTGAAATATATTAGCGCAAAACGGCGTAAAAACAGATTTGACCTCGGCACGTGAAAAGTTGACCTCGGATCTGAAAATTAATAGGCCTATGTTACTCCTGGCCCGAAAATACCCCCACGTACCAAGTTTCATCGAAATTGGCTGAGCGGTTTTTGAGTTCATCAATTACACACACAGACACACACACACACACACATACACAGATCTTTCAAAATATATAATAGACTAGAAGGTGACCCGACTTCGTCCGGGGTTTGACCTTGAATTGTCTATTTTGAAGGCCAAGGTCAAGTGGGGTCACGATTTGACCTGTCCAAAACACAGTGCCCGAACAAAAGTACCCG